>VZRE01012620.1:206007-651193 GCA_013396775.1 Cephalopterus ornatus
GGGGAGGGAACAGAGGAGGGAAAAAGGAGAGGGAGGGGAAGGGCTGGGTTCAGAAATGGGGCTTTTTCAGCCTCGGCTCCGCTGCTGCTCCAGGCAGCCCCGTGTTAGGAACGCTGTGGTCTTACTGGGGGGGTGGGGGGGGAAAGCCTAAAAAAGAAGGCAATCTCGCTTGTTTTCTTGGCTGGAAGCAGCACATGGAAAAAGCTGGGAGGGAGCCCGGGCACCGGGCGGCGGCGGCTCCCTCCGGCAGCGCGCGCGGGGCGGCCCCAGCCCGGGCTTTGAAAGAGCAGAAATCCGGCCGGGATCCTCCGGAACGAAGCCCTCTGTCCGCCATCCCGAAACTTGCATGCCCTTCCCGGGAAAAGCACCAGCGAGGCTGCTCGGGCTGAGAGCTTCCTTGTTTTTTGCCTTTTGGGGTGGGCAGAGGTGGTCTGTCTGCAGGCTTGGCCATTTGATCCCGTTTCATCATAGCCGAGAGATTGCATCATGTTACAGCCCTGGAGTCAGTCAGGGCAAAGGCGAACAGAACCATCCTTCCAGATCCATCCCATTGGCTTCACGGGCCGACCCCCTCCTTGATTTCCTGTTGAACGGAGGTTCGAGCTGAGGAGCTGCCTGCCATTGGCAGCTGGGGGGGACAGGTCACAGCGACGTGGTTCGATTTCTTCCACTGAGAGGTTTTTTTGGAAACTCAACTTTGTCGGTTCTACGCCCGTTGTGTCTTGTGTGTGTGGGTTAGAGGAAACTTACCGGAGATTTAGGCGGTAGGAAAATAATGGGCGACAAAAGAGCCAGATAAACGGCCAAAAGCAGGCGTCGCTTTATAACCTGAAAGCTCTGGAGTGGCAGGAGGAGAGTGGATTCAGGCAGGTATCTCTCGGAAACCCCCGCATTCACCTGCCCTGAAGGGCAGTGCTGCTGAGTGAATGTACACTCTAAAAGGTAAGATAAGGCAGATGTCAGGAGCAGAGAAGTATTTATCTCATCTCCCCTCTGGATCTTATATGATCAATTTGATGCAAACGCTTGGTGTGCCTGTGCCTGTTCTGTTTATCATATGACTGAACTTTGCAGCTGAGATCCAACTATAAAATGATAAATCTCAAAGCCAAAAGAATCCAGTTAAACAATGTACAGCAGCCCAGGACTTCCTGAGACGACCAGTTCTGCTGTTCTTTGTGCAGTTCTTTGTTCCATGGGGAAAAAAATGTCACGGCACGACTTGGTTCAGTTCTCAGAGGTATCCGTAACAAGTAATGATTATTCCATAGCTAGTGTCCTGCCCTTGCAGGTGCTCTGCTGCTATTTACACTGAGTGTTAGAGGACCACTCTTTTCTTTCATGAAAATAACAGTATTATGAAGCTTTTTTTTATCTGCCTCTCTGAGAATGGTCGATGCAGGGGCATGAGGGAACAGCTTGACAACCAGATGGATCCATCCATCAGTGCTCTCCTATATGGGCACTTGGTGCCCTTCCCTCATCCCTTATGCCTCCTGGTGGTTTCCATGGGAAGAACGAAACAATTGCTTTCTTCTTTTGAACAATTTTTCCTTTTGGAACTAGAGTGGAAGAAGAGCAAATCCTGCCTTAAAGCCAGAGGGAGAGTGTCGTGTCTCTCCGGGGCTATAGGGCACCAGATAGGTTTAAGAAGAATTTGAAATGGATTCAGAAAGGAAGCACCTTTTCTTTGTGTGTCAAGATAGCCAGTGATTGCACCGACAAGCCTGAAAACAGAACAATGAGCAGATACTCACTGCCTTTTGGTGATACGTCACACTGTTTAGCATTTCCCAGGAAATTTATCAGCAAAAGTCAAAGTGTTACTGGTGCTCCCAGATCTCAGGTGGATTTTTAGATGAAGGGATTTGGAAGACCTGTGGGGTTGAAATTGCAGTATTTCTTGAAGCAGTGGTAACAGGAGGGGGTAAAATTCAGCACTTCAATAGATCAGCCACTCACACTATTTTCAAATCTTACAATCATCTCCTGAAACTCTCAGAGTTGAAGGAATGCTGTCAGAGACACAAAACCAAAATCAAATACTGAAGTCTCTGGGGACAGACTGTATTTGATACACAGATGACTAACTGCTATTCCTTTCAGTGGTGCAAAGACAACCTGCTGTAAGCTCAGATCGGGAATTGTCTAGCCCTGCTGCTTGCTGCCGACTTCCTTGAGACATTGCCTCAGGACAAAGAGCCAGTGGTTCAGGGCTAGTTGATGCAATCTGGAGTCCACTGATTTAATTTCCATCCATTTTCAAAAGTTTTGTGTCTGATAGGTCCTTCAATGGGAGTGTGGTATCCAGGAGCCTGCCTGGTTAACTGCTTTGTTCAAAGCTGTGCTCTTTGTTTGACGAGGAGGGGGCGAGGAGGAAGGGATGTACTTAATATTCATTTGCAAGAGATCTCTTGCTGAAGCAGGAGGGTGGGATGCAAGGACTTGTGGTTCCAAACTCCTGTACAGTTTAGTTCACTCTGTAATGGGTTTAGTCAGGGTAAATCCTACTATGGCAATTTTTCAAAAAAATTATGCATCCCTTCCAGTTACGCAGTTCAGCTGGTTTTGGATGTGAGTGACACCTGGCTACTGGTATGACTCGGACTTCCCTGATTCGTATAGGGTTTCATCTGGCACAGGAACTGTCTGTCTGGTCTGGACAGGTGAGTGTGTTACACACTCAGTAGATATTATTCCAGGGTAATATACTCCTAATGTAAAATGTTCTCAGACTCACAGTTGAACTCTAAAGTCAAACCCAACAAAAACAGTAGAAAGATGTAAGTCAGCCAAAGGACTGCAGTTACTGTGGGCTCTGAAATTTCAGTCAAGGACTGAAAAAGCCGAGTCTTGAATGTACTCCTACATCTATAAAGGTTATTTTCCTACTGTGATGCATCCTAAGCTGACCTTAGATCAATTTAAGTTTTTAATACCATGTCAGATGTCTTTTGGGGGAGTGTCTGCATAAAGCAATACTGAGAACAGTTTATCAACACCGTATGAGCAGGTAGGAAAACACGTAACTGCAATTGCATGGGGGTGACCCTGAGTGTGGTGTGCAGGGGTTAGACCAACCCGACTATCTTACTGCACCTACCCATCTATGTATGTGTAGAGGTCCTGCATTTGTGTTGCGTATGCATCAGCACTGTGAAATACTATGCATATATATATACTCTGGAAAATACTATCTGTACTGTTATAGGTTAAATTGCTCTTGCTCGACTAGAAGATCTTTAAGGTCCTTTCCAACCCAAACCATTTATGAGTCTATGATACTCTGATTAAAAGTTAACTCTTGACTCTCTAGGTCATGAAAGACATGCTGATGGGAGTAATGCTAATGAATAGTATTGCAGGAACATATTTGGGGTTTGTGCAGAGGGGGATATTTCATAGCAAATAAGAAATTAATCTTTTGGAACATAATCCCTATATTCCAGAGATAAGGCAAGAAATTAAATCCTAAATGGCAGAAAACTAGTTTTTTGCCATCAGCTACCCCTCTGCCACCTTAGCAGAAAGTCAGTTCTGACATGTGGTGCATATTAAGGTTTGACTGCTCAAGGTGCTGAGCACCCTTAACACAGCAACGTCCAAATGAGCTGATGGTGATTACCTCTCTTAGAGTATTCTTTGGAGAATACACTAGGTTGTGAAAAGGATGAATCAATATCTGTTGTATATTTTACCATTGGTCATCAAGAAATCTAGGAAAGAGGATCCTAAGAGGACTTTATCTGGTCAGTTTGATTTTGTATAGTTACTGCTCTTTGCGTGTAGTGGTATTTTGAAAATTGATGGTGCATGTTTGGCAGTAAAATAACCAAACTGCATAGGACTGTCTTCTCTAAATATCTTTCCTAAACTGAAAAAGAAAAAAAATTGGGGTATTATTCCTTTCATGGTGATGCAGTGGTGGGACTTTTTTACTATGTTGGGGATTTCTGCTGCCAGCATCTCTCTGCTGTCATGTATTTCAGAGCTGAGTGATAAAGACTGTCTTTCTCAAAGACAGATGTTGTTAATGGCCTTATTGTGCCAAAATCTTTATGAGTACAAAATGCTGAATAAAAATATTTCCATCCATTAATAGTGAGTGCCAGAAAAGAGTACACAAGTGGTTTCAAATTTAATCTGTAATGTAGCTGATGTCTCAAAGATAACAGCATTTTACCCCCAAGAAATACAACACTTTGTGTATGTGAGGTAATTGCTATGAGTTGCACTGAATATATATTATTCATTAGGGGACTGTCATTATATCATGTTTGTGAATTCCCCAAAGTCTTTTATCACTCTCCTCATCACCTCTCAACATTTATGGAAAAGAGGATTTTGGTGTCCTACTTGACTGACTGATGCTCTGACTTGCTGGTAGTCACTTCTAATAAGCACAGTTGCCTGCTTCGTTTAAAATGGATGGACTTTGGGAGAGGAGCTTAATTCATGTATTCGCGCTCTCAGAGATAGCAGTCCTTCATAGGGAATATGTACTGGTATGTTATCTCAGTTTTGCAGAAAAGCAAATTGCAAAAGCTCTTTCATATGCTGCTTTCATGCTAAACTACTCTGCACTGCCTTCAAAGTATAAAGGCTCAATATTTGGCCAGTTACTGTGATTGGATTTTTTTTTTTGGTCCATTAAAGTATGTTTAAGTATCTCTTTGAAACTTATCTGGTCTCTCATCAGTTACACATGCTTATGGCATTCCTGTTCAAAATTGGAAGAGAGGAGAAGGCAAGGTAAGGAGGGAATTTCCCTGTTATTAGCAATTAGTGGATCCAGATTTTATTTTCCTGTACCATTTTTTTACCAGGAGCAGCTGCAAAGAGAGAATTACACTGTGACCTTCACAGCACTTCCTAGTGCCGTCATCAATCAGATCTGGCAGGAGCTTTATCGCATCTATCAGTGTGGCTCATAAGCCACATGCTGTCTAGTCTAGAGGGAAAAACAAACAAACAATGGGAGCTACTGTAGAGTTTGTTTAAAATGAAACAACCAGGAGTGAGCTTTCCCCATATGTGCCAGCTTTGTAGGCAGATTTCTATTTTTACCGTGTGCTGTTGGGCTGATTAATAAAATATGACGATTGTAAAGCAGTGGAAGAGACTTCCACTACAACTCAATGGCATTGGCAAATCATTCATAAACCACTGCAGCTTTGGCCTTTGTCAAGCAATGGTCTTCAGTCCCATTCTAATCCTCAGCATTATTTTTACTAAGGAATTGATGCAGTTACATTAATTTAGGTGTTTTCCGCACATGTAAATGTTAGGGAATAATTAAGTGTTTTCAGACTTCTCTGATTCTTATATGAAATAACACAGCTTCCTCCGATCAAGTGTTGCTGTCTTGCTGTTTTTTTGTGGTAACATGTGCCTTTGCAGGCTACTCTAGGTCTCTTTCAGAGGCCAAGGTCAGCTGCTCAGCTGCAACATCTCCCTTTTCAGCATGTAAAAGTGTTTGTTTGTTTAAGTGTTTGTTTGTTTTCTATTCGATTGGTTGGTTTTCCCTACTGACCTTGTTCTGGTTTTGCAGTTTAACTAAAATTTAAAACATTTTGTGTTCTTGGATTTTTGCATTTTTACACTAATTTCACCGCCATTTTCAGATTCCTTTTCTCTCCTTTTCTTGCCAGTTGCAATAAATAAAACTTTCTTGCCTTCCTTTCCAGGGCTCAGTACAGTGACAGGTTGACAGGTTGTCACTTGCTCCCTGACTTCCTTGCAGGCAAAGTCCTTGCTGACAGGTAGATGAGAGAGCAAGAAGCAATGGGAAGAGGCAGAATTGCTAGTGTGTAATTCCGCCTTCATGGGCATATTTTTATGTGAATATATAATATATACACACAAATACGTATGTAGATGTATATAGATAAAGAGTGTATATATGTATAGGTGATATATGTTAGAGCTGCCCTTGTCACACAGGTTTTCTGAGAAAAATGCCTGATTGCTAATAAATAAATATGTTTACTGTTATATTTTAAAGTGAAAGATTAAGACCCTGAGCTTCAAACTGGTAATGTGGATGGCCAACAGCAGGGTATGATCTGTATATCTTGTTGTTTTTAACCAGCCAATTCTTGGCAGAAGCCATCTTGGTACCAGATTTGGGGAAGGAAGTTTGAAATGCCCTATGAAATGAACAATAGCAGGTGCAAGGAAAATGCTCATAAAACGCGAAGTACATTTAGCAAAAGGTTATCTACTCTGTCAGGAAAAAAAAGGCACATGAACTGGCTAGCGGCTTATGGAAATTATGACTTTTGCGGTTTTCCTCTGTATGTGCTGTGTCAGTTTGACAGGTTTTATAGCCCCAGCTGCTGAACTGGCACTAGGCAGGGCACTGGCTGCAAACCTGAGGGAGAAGGAGCCAGCCCAAAATTATGCTGCCTGTTGTCTGTCTTCAAAGGCTGGGGCTATCCCTGAGGATTTTGGCAGCCAAGTGGAACGTTCTGACAGTTAGACATCCTTGGGTGGTTTTAGACAGTGCTGTCAGGTGCTCTGTGGGAGCGGTGCTCGTCCTCACTGATGAGTTTGCATCAGAACTCTGGGTCCCTGCTCAAAATCTCTGCCTAAGCAGGGGATGAATGGTGCCAGGAGGGGCTGAAACTCTGTCCCATGAGTTCCAGCAGCCAGGCACCACAGCTGCACAAACACTTGGTAGAGGGTTTTAAGAGGCCAGAGCCATAAGTGGTCTTGTTCCCACATCGTCATGAGGAGGAGAGCAAAAGCAGGAGTTGGTCTGAGGAGCTGAGTCTTGTGTCATTATTTGGGGGCTCCTGCTTCAGTAGCTGGCTGCCTGCTGCTGGTCAGAGCGAACATGAAAACATTGTTTCAGCCTTGCAAGCAAGGTGGGCAGCAGTGAGGAAATAATAAAATGGCAGGGGTTGAAAACAGGAGAGATAATGTAAAAGGCAAAGTCATGACTTCAGGAGCAAGGCTGCCGAGTGTCAGCAGGGCAGCGGTGGCTGGGAGCTGAGCTGCAGAGGGGTCACTCTCTGATCCTGTTCTGCTGCTACATCTTAGCATAGATCAAACAGAAAGAAATTGCCCTTGTGCAGAGTGGGATTTATTCTTGTAAGCCGTCCATGCTAGGGAATAGAGTGAAATACTTACTGGATGTTGTCACTGGCTGTAAGAGATATGGCCTGAAGAAAATAGATACCTGAAAATGTTAGAAGCTCAGTGATTTTCAGCTCTATTAACACACAGCATAATCAAAAGAAATACCCTTTGGAAAATGAAAATATTTGCTTCTTGGAGTGGGAATAAAGTATTCAGTCTGAGGAGCTTCTGTGAATATACAGAACTCTTCTTGCCTGATCCCTATGTCTGTACCATGTGTTTGCCATTAGGACCATGAAAAGCTGCAAGTCTCCTCAGAGAGGGGATGATGGGTTCATGGTGGGTCCTTCAGGAAGAACAAGGAGAGCTAAAAGGAGAGAAGAGGCTAGGTCAGGCCACAGCATTTTGTTTTGAGTTTAACAGGAATGAAATCCACCCTGAAGAGTCTTGGGGAAAATTCTGGATGTGGGCCAGTATGAATAATGCTGAGTGCAGATGGGTGGGACCCCACCTGGTTACAAAAACAATCCTATTTCCAAGGTTAGTTGTTTCTTCTGAAAAATGGGATATTTAACAAGTAAGGTTTCATTTAAAAGGGAAAAAAACCCAGTTGGAGACCTTAAAAAAACAAACTCAAATCAAAAAACCTAAAAGTCTCTCACTTCAGAAATTAATGAAAACAAGCCCCCAAACATGCAGACAGCTGAAAGCACACACAAAAAACCTCAGATAAACAAAACAAGTGTCCTCTGGGGAAAGGAAGAGTTGTTCTCTCTCTGGGAAAGTTTGTCTGTTCCTATGTCTTGTAAACCTTTCGTCTTCTCTGGGACTTGCTGTCTTTGGTTTGCCTTTTTCAGCTTTTTGGTCTTATTTTCCTGGAGCTCAGAAAAGTGTTTATGTGAGCACTAGACTTTAAGTAAATGAATAACGAGTGTTGTACCTCAGAGATTGGTACTGGGGCTGGTCTTTGTCAGTGACATGGACAGTGGGATTGACTGCACCCTCAGCAAATCTGATGGTGACACCAAAGCTGTGGTGGAGTGGTTGACATACTGGAGGGAAGGGATGCCATCCAGAGGGACCTAGACAGACTGGACAGGTGGGCCTGTGTGAATCTCAAGAAGTTCAACAAGGTTATTAGCAAGCCTTCCAGTACATAATGATCTTATTTGACATCGGTGAGATTAATGCTTGGGGTTGCATACACTTTTATGCTGGTCTGCTGACTGTGAGTTCCTATGGACAGGAGGTGTGCAAGGTTACTATTCTGGCCCCAAAAGCATCTCACTCACTGACTTCCACATGGCTACAGCTTGGAGCCGTCAAGACACCTTCCCCCTTGTGACAACCACATCCTGAGCATTATTCCAGAGCTGATCTGGATCAAGCTGTATCCAACAAATCCAAAAAATGGAATTTTAATCTAATGTGGGTACCATTTAGTCTGCTGGTCACTGGTGTTACTGTCTGACTGTCTGCAATGACTGAGCCTCACAGTCTCTCAACACTCCAATTTCCTTCACATCCCTTTGGATCGTCTCCTTTATTGTTGTTTACAAAACACTGAGTCTAGATTTTGCATATGTGGAAAATCTTGCGGAGAGCTGTCCTCTCTTTGACCTTATCTTCTTCACTTCTCTCATTTTTGTACTCTCTTGCTTATAGTCCAACTATGTAACTTTAAAAGTAATTTGAGTGTAAAAAAAATAAGCTGTAATGAAGGCTTCCTGTAAACAGTAGCTCTCTCTACAGCCCAAGGATGATTAGAGATACATGTAGAAGGCCCATACAACTGTCTGCCCCAAAGAAACAACTAAAATACTGATTAAATTAACATGGAAAGCAAAACTTGTCTTGAAGAGGTATGATGTTTGGGGATTTCTAGGCTTCTTCAGCCCTTTTAAAATCCTTCAACTTTTTTCTTCCTGCCACAGTAATATCTTTTTAAGCATTATGGGACTAGCTCTGCTGTACTTGCACTTGGGGATTCCTGTGTGGTTTATGGTCGGCACAGCTGCAGGCTCCAAGATATAAGTGCAAACTCAGATTGCCCTGAAGTTTATTGTACTTTATGAGAGCAAAGGGTGAAATCCATCTTTGAGACTTGGGGTCATTTGGGCTAAGTTTCCTGACATACCAGCTCTTACAAAAAAACAGCTGTTCTGGGGTTTTCTGCCAGCTTTAAAGAAAAACAACCAAATAAAGAAAAAATGCTCTGCCAAATAGGGATCAAACCTTAGCTTGGTTTGAGCGTGCTTTAAGTAGTCTCAGTCTTTGCATTTGCACTAGTTAAGTTCTTCTTTCTCTTCAGGGAGGTAACTTGGAAGTAGTATTTATGAACGAGTCCGGCCCTTTCCCTGCACATTGCTGTAGGGAAGGGCTGCTTCCTGCTGAGGTCTAAGTGCTTCCCTCTGTGAGATAGGATCTGAACAACCCAGAGCAAGACCTAAATGTAAATAGCATGAAAGTAAAGATACATGAAATGAAGATATGCAGCTTTCCAAGATGTGATTGTGGAGCTGATCTTGGCCAGGAGGCATCACCTGGATGGTCCAGTCAACCGGCTGAGCCAGGAGCAGAGTTGCCCAGAGACAACATAGCAGCAATGTGCCCATGCTCAAGCTAAAGTTTGAGGTAAAAATGTACAGCTAAAGAAGCGTGTGCTCTTCTAGCAAGTCATCAGCAGTGACTTACAGAGCACTTGGTACCTTAGAGCAGCTTTTTACATGTTAATAACTCATAAAAAAATTAATGACTTCATGACATGGGATGGGGAGTAGGAACTGGAAGTGGCAGATACTCAGGGTGCAAAGGAAAAAAGAGAACTGTCAGGCTGCCTGAATGCTTGAAATAAATGTGTAATATAGTTGTAAGGATTTTGGTGCACTGGTCACTTCTCTCATCAGCCCTGCTAGTGCCTCAGCACTCCCAAGGTTTCAGTACAAAACCATAATCTTAGCTTTAATGAAATGCATAGGAAGGAGGGAAGTGTGTAAGAATCCTGTAACAGCTTTTCCATTTATTGCTATTGTCACCCCTGCTTTATAAGCTTTCATCTTAACTCCTGCAGCTCTAGTGAGTTTAGGAACACTCCTAAGCTCTGGGATGAATAAGTTTTTATCTACTCTACCTGGTAAAAAATTTTTGACATAATACAGGGTGTTGCATCTGTAAGCCACTTGTCCTACCATGTTGGAACTGCAGTTTGCAGGGATTAGCTCACCTGCCCCTTCTGCCAAGCTGTCTGTGGAGCAAACATCTCACCTGCTGTTTTACAGCCCTGTACTCCTTACGTGAGTGGGGTCACTCAATGCTGTACTTGCTATTAAAAGGACAGACTGTACCCTTCTCCCAGTGAGCCAGTGGAGAAGAGCTGTGCACATTTTCTCTCTCACTGACGTAGGACATGCTGAGACCCTCCACACATATGTCACTTTTTTTTGATTGCATTCTCTAGGGTCAGCTATAAGATGGTCATGACCATCCCGGATCAGTTCACTTCATTACAGTAGTCTGCCAAAATAATCATTCCCCTGTTCTGTTCAGCTGTGCCCAGTGCAATGAAGCAACAAAAAGTATGTGTATGATTCCAGAGGGCTCTTATCAGCTCTAGGAGGGGCGGAATGAAGCATGGCTCTGTGTGTACCACAGCACTTCACAGGGTTGTTTTGTTATGGTCAATATTAAAGAGCGTTTTTACATAGTTCACGAAAGTACAAAATAATATTGAGCAACTCTACCTTGTGGTGAGAGTCTGCCAGGGTGTAACTGCATGAAAGCAGACAAAGGGCATGACGACAAGGTTTTCCCTTAGATTGGAGAAATCATTATTAGTGGCATAATTCTCCAAATTATCTCATCTGATGTAAGCCTACCTAGGAAAATACTGAGTTTCTTTTGCTATTGTTTCTTTATTAAAGTGAGAATTTCTTTCTGGTGAGATTTTTAGAAGGAGGAAACTCTACATTCACCAGTGAAAGTTGTCTAAAGCAGAAGGGAAAAATGTAATTTCAAAATGTTGCCACCCAGAAAAATAAATGTACAGTAGTTGCTGATTTCACATGTAAAGTGCATTTTCCTATGGAATTACAGTTTATACTGTAGTAAACCCAATACAGCATTAAATAATTTTATTCATTTTTTAAGTTGGCATTATAACTGGGTGATGCCTCCTCCTTCCTGTGTTTAAGAAATAGCATCCATGCCTACATTAATTCTTTCTCTGCCTGTAGGCAAGTGCATTAGTAGTCATTGACTAATAACAGAAAGATCAGAGACTTGGGACCCTAATAATAGGACTGCTGGGAAATCACTGAACGCCAGCAGAGAGCCCATGGAGCAAGAATTTTCATTGTCTGATGTCATTATCTTGTTTTACATTTGGCTTGTCTGGTGGCTTGTAACTAGTAGTGAAGATTGCTAGAATGTGGGCTTTTGAGAATCCCATTATTTTCCTTTCTTTATCTGATCGCACCACAGAATTATGTCACTGAATTCAAATTCTGACAGTGGTAGACTGTGTGTCCGGGATGATTAAAAGCTCTGTCAGCACAAAGTTGCATGTTTTTTAATGTAAAGATTAGAGGGCTACATCCCATCTGCTCCAAGTGTGAGGGCTAAGAAATGGCATTATCAAGCTAGTGAAACAACTGTAAAATGGATTAATTTGGGTAGTTTTCTATTGTCCTAGCTTCTTTGTCTTCCCAGAGGTTTTTTTCAGCCTTCTTCATATATGCACTGATTTTCAGAATTTTTTTCTTTCAAAGTAAGAACTGTTATTCTGTATAAATAATGTGTCACCAGTCTTTTGCTCTGTAGTTATTGTAGGATTTTTACTAAGATGCTTGTTAGGTCAGATTGCTGTCAGTTTCCAGACTACAAACAGTAACTTCTGAAGGGAAAATTTAGAGCGAGGTATTGATTGAGACTGATAGCTGCTTTTCCAAATGATCATCTGTCAGCATCTAGTCATACAAGGCCCTGAGCAACATGGGATGACCTCAATCTAGCTGCATAGTCCAAAGATGACAGTATATCTGCTGGACTTGCAAAACATCAAACTGGTTTGTCTGCACACATCACTTGTAAATATCCTACCCCAAAACAACCATATTAATTATTGTTTAGGCTTATGTTTGTTCTTAAGCAAAAGCCTGTCCCACACTGGAGATGTTTTGGATTTGGCATACATTCATATCTGAGTGGTACCATATCCGCAGTAAATGATTGTTTGCCATCCTTCTTTTTTTTTTTTTTGCTTTTTCTTACTCTGTATTTGATTGAGTACCTGCATCTGTTGTTAATTTTCATGTGTGAAGAGTTTATGACAGGGTCAGTATCCCAAAAAATTGCTTTAGAAGGAAGACAAATGGTGACCAAGTTTCCCCATTGTAAGAAATGAGGCAGAGGTGCTCCATCGTGGAGATTTTCAGTCCCTCAATATAGAGTCTTGCCAATGGGAATTTTTTTGGGTCTGCTTTCTTGTCAAAAGACCATGTGTAGAAACTATGTAGGGGGTTTCATTTCAGATTACTTTCAATCACTTTCCTTCAAAGACAGAATTCAGCTTGACATGTGCAACCAAAGGCAATGTGAAGCAGAGGACAACCAATTTGGACACTGACTGAAGAGGAGAATGATTGCAAATAGTAATAAGATTTGTGAAATAAATGTGTTGATTCTTATCTACACCAGGTGTAGAAGAGCAGTAGTGGGATACAGAGGGGTAGTAATGGGGTATATTAAGTGCATTATTCAGTGTACTTTGGGGGCTGGAACTGAATTGCCGTGACAAAACTGATGTTGGTAAGTTAGGAAGAGCGAAGGTACTGAGTGCAAACCCAACTTATCTGTGGGACTTGAGGGAATGGGTGTTGCTCTTTGTTAAAACCATTTTTGTTATGTTTATGGTTGCCTGTCACATTTGCTGTTCTTGATAGATGGGTAAAGCTAGGAGCCAAAAGTGCTTTCTTTCTGTCCGCCCTTTTCTTAGGACAGTGGGATGAAATCTTTCATTTATAAGTCAAATCTGTTATGTTTTTCTCACCACAGTGTGAGGCTGGGAGAAAAAGACTGTGATGAGTCTGTGACAGGAGGAAGCTAAAGTTAAACTGAAATGAGAATGTATTTTTATGAAGTAATGTTACATTTACTAATCTTGAAGATTAGCATTTGGAAATGTGCTTCCTCACTGAGGATAAACAGATTGTTTTAATCTATTCACATCTAAATTAGGACTCTACTATTGGTACTTGCAAGGCACTAAGAAAAGCACTCACTTGGACCATCTGTTGAAAAAATGGGAATATGAAGCTAAGAATCATGATCTTTTCAGAAGTCTTGCCTGTCCGTGTTGCTTGTAGCAGCAGTCTCATGTGAATGCTGAGTGAGTCTGAAACCGAGGAGGCTCCATGTGAGCTCTGCTGTGGCTCCCAGTGGTGCCAGTTAATGGGTCGGTTAGTAAATGTATGTCTAGATATTTCTCTTGCTCCTGTTCTCAGCAAAACTGGTTAAGTACAGGTAAAAGATGACGCGAAAATGATAAATAATAATAGCACTATTGAATGTATGTGTGAATATAACATACCACTAAACAACTTTCTATCCATATTTAAATATCTTAGTGTAATAAGGAAGCTCTTTTTCGCTTTCCTTTTAGTGAACATCGGATCAGATTTCCAAATGAAAGGCATATGAAAGCTGATAGGCACTTAGAGTGGGATGCATCCTGCCTGACTCAAGCCACACATTGGAGAGCAGGTCTATAGCTGACTTCTTTGCCTGTAGACCTCCTTTACAATCAGGGGATAGAAATTGGCTTCTCTAGGATGTAATTAATCTGATCTGTTCTAGACATCTATTTTAGGAAGCCTAAATTTCTCCATGAACTGTGCATTGAGCCTAGGGCAGCTAGCTGAGATACAGATGACTGCATTGTAAGCACTGGCATTTAGTCAGAGGAACGTCACCGCTAAAGCTCAAATGGCCTGCCTCAGCTTTCAACCCGATAAAATGAGTAATTCTTCTGCATTAAAGGAATTTATTCAGGAGGCTTGAAACAAGACGATCATTCTTTGCATTTGCATATATAAATGTACTCCTAATTTTGGGTTTACTTGGTGCTTACAAAAAAGGTCTATCACAACATCTTTGCGTGGCTACTTCAGGGCTTTGATGGCTCATGGGACTCAGTGAAAACATCTTTGAAAAGAGACTGGAAATGCAGGAATGATGACAGATTCTTAGTAAGTGAGGTTTATGATATAAAATTCTTAGCAGTGTATTTCTGGACATTGCTGTATAATTTTAGTTCTCTGCTTTATGAGTAATTTGACATATTGGTCTCATATAAGATGATTTGGATACCAAATTTGAGTTCACTCAGCTGTGAGATTTTTATTTAGGCTGCTGTTCTTAGTGTCCAACTACTTAAGATGTCTTTCATATTGATGACTGAGGTTCTTACTCTTAAATAAACAAAAAATACATAGTTTTATTGCCACTTTAAAATTAAAAACAAAAGAAAGTGCAATCAAATCACAGAAAACATATTCAGAAGACAGGAAAAGTGAAAAAGAACTTATTGTGTAGTGGCTTGGGAGCCATCACATGGGAAACTACAGCTAGAATTTGGGAAAATTTCGTTCCTTGTGTCCTTGAAAAGGTACACATTGGAGATTGTAGTTTCTGGGAAGCTGGAGTATCTGGGTTTCACCAATAGTTTACTAATCTATTTATAGATGAATCCTACATCTGAGCAATGTCAAGGATTTGTGACTTGGACAGGAAGTCCAGGGAGGGCCCGTGTCTTGAATTTGTTACCAAAACCTGATTCTTTTATAATTATGCTTCAAATTGGGCAGGAAGTATAGCTATAGATAATTGAGAAATATGCCTTTCTGTAGCAGAAATCCATATATGAAATATTGTGTTGTAAGGTGATCTCCTTAAAGGTTGTTTTTTAACCAAACTCACATTTGTTTTAGTTTTTATTATGTACTGTATTATATTACATATTAAATACATTATATATTGTATATATTTATCATTCTTAGTTAGTTTAATAGAGCAATAATTTCCACAGAGTATAGAGGAGATTTAGATAGAGATAGCTGGAAATTGCAAACCTTCAGCAGCACTGAAATGACTCCAGTGGGAAATGAACACCTATAAAAATAGGGGTTTGCCCATGAGATGCAATCAAGCAAGGTTCTTTGCACATGTCTGTTTGCATTGAAAGCAGTGGGAAAGTTCAGAGGCTTAAATGTCTATTAATAGGCCAAAAGTTCCAATGAAAATGCAGACCTCTGAAGATGCAGAGCGCCCTGTGAAGTTCCTTCATTCAACCCTAAGGCAGACAGTGTACATAACCCATATTCTCTATTTGTTTGGCTCTTGACATTTGTTTACTGATACCAGCCTTTGTCTGACTTCTTACTGCTGTTTAAGTCTTAAAAATAGTTCAAAGACTTAAAAATAGCTTAAGCTGTTTTTATAAGGAATATAGTTCTTCATCACTGCTTCAGGCTGAATAATTGCTGTCTACATCTTGCTTCTATTACCTATTGTAGGTGACCTCCCAGACAGATCCAATAGTGTTGGAAACGTGATGATTATTCCTGTATGGTTTTACCTAAATAATTTTTGTTGAAAGAAAGAGATAAGTTAAATATTATTAGAAGCTGGAGAGGGTAGAGCATTTTTTAGAAAGTGCTGTTCATAAACACATCACATTCACTTGAGTGCAGACCACCACATGGTTGCTGTTTAATTTAGGCAAGCCTGCATTTACATGTTCTTTACAAGGGCTTGTGATATGCTGAGCAGCTGGAGTTCATGAATGCATTTGTGTGTGTAGTCTCTTGTGTTGACACTTCTGCATGCATCTATACTGTGTTACAGATATCTGTAGGTAGGCAGATAAAAATACAATATATGTAACCCATTGCAGGGGAACTCTGAAAGCCTTCAGGAGAAAATTCTTCCTCTCTCACTTCAGATACGCTTCCATTTTCTCATATACTGGAAACACCAAAACTTTCAATCTTTCTGCGCTCCATTCTTAAAGGATATGGGTTCTTCCTGTTTGTTTGAGTGTTGGAGTTTATTGGTTTTTTTGTTGTTAGTAGTGTAGGGTTTTTGTTTGTTTGGGATTTTTTGGTTTTTGTTTTTTTTTGTTGTTGTTGTTGTTGTTTTTATTTTGGTTTTGTTTTGTTTTTCATTTACTGCTTTCATTTTCCACGCTGCTTGTGGATTTCAATACCTTGCCAGAAGTTCTTTTTAAAATTAGTCACTCCTCTTGGTTGTTACATATCAGCACAAATCAAAATACTTGTCAACTATTTTTCCAGTCAATTTTATTAAATTCATCTTACAGTGTAAGGATATGTATGTATTTTCTGTTATTACTGCTGCTTCTGTAAGGGTTGAGTAATATGGTTGA
The DNA here is from genome assembly GCA_013396775.1 of Cephalopterus ornatus. Taxonomy (NCBI): domain Eukaryota; kingdom Metazoa; phylum Chordata; class Aves; order Passeriformes; family Cotingidae; genus Cephalopterus; species Cephalopterus ornatus. The sequence goes on from VZRE01012620.1 coordinate 222,533, forward strand.
ATCATACTTCTAGGAAAAAAGAGTGTAGTATTAACTACATTGTATTCAATTTCCCTTGGAGAACAATATCCTGAGGGTTAAAACACATCAAAAAATTAAATAAGTCACCTTGAAATATAAGATGTGAATAACCATGCATTCCTTCATTACAACATTTGCTTATCCAGTTGCAGTCTCATCTGTTTAATTATCAGGTAGAAGCACAAAGTAAAAAAGATAAAAAGCAAAGGGTACTTATGGTAGCCCACTGGTCCATTATTTTTGTAAAAAATGTAATCTCTACTGATATTGTATTTATTGACCTTAAGCCAGATTTCAGAAGGGAAAATATACGTCTCTAATGTAAAAGATTAAATACTACAGGACTATTTAATTCTCACAGAAACATTCAGAATGAACTTTCCTACTCTTTACATGGTTGCTTTGTAGTCTTTAAAAGCACAGTGCTGCATTGTTATCAGAGCAGATAATGCTTTCCACAGAGATGCAGGATAACACCCCTGCTAGGAATGCACTGCCCCAGGGAGGAGAAAGCTAAATGTGAGCCTACTTGCAGCTATTGCTTTCATTTGAAAATGATTATAACATTTATGCTCTTGGTGACATTGCCTCTGGTAATTTCAGCAGTTTGGAGTGTCTGACTGTGTTTCACATATAATACACAGCGGTATTTTGCATGCGTGTTTAATAAATACCATTTTTTCCTTCAGGTGTTTTTGTTACAATATGTTCTGTGCAGCCCCAGGTTTTTCTGCCTGAATCATGCATGCTCCAAGAAGCTCAGTACACTGCATAATAAAAACAATATTATTTTTGCTCCCACATAGCTACTGAGTCCTTCAGATAAACAAGGGAAACCCCACGGGAGTAGGGGCTCTTCTCCGAGGACCTGGGAGCGAGCTGCAGCTTTCCTGCCATACCCTGAGTGCCTGACCCAGGAGACAGAGATGTTTTCTCCCACCACTTTCCTCCTGATAGCTGTCATACTTCCACCCACAGCAACATGAGGATAGTCATGTATGTGCATGTATATTTGTGTGGAGATATGTGCACATCTACAGGACTAGACCACGTGCAGAGGTCCCTTCTAATGTTAACCATTTTGTGACATCTACACCAGAGACTGTTGTTTCACAGTAGCTTTAAATCTAAATGTAGGCTTCTGCTACAAGAGATGATGCAACTCATCCTCCCTTCCTTGCTCTTGCCCTGCATGGGCACTGACAGAAGCTCTCACAGGCAGGTGCTGAGCTGTCTCCATGCCCTCCTCTGGCTCACCAGTGGCCCAGAAATGCTAATCGTGGCCCAAGGGAAGGCATGGAAATGAGGGATCAGAGATGACATCTGTCCCCCTCAGTGGCAGCCCTGGTTAACTTCTACGTTTTTGTAAAACTGCAGCTTGCAGAAAAGGCAGGAATGAGAAAAAAGCAGAATTAATCATCTAATTTGAAATTCATAATATTTGCACACTTGTACATGCTGCTTTTACTTGCACAGACTGCTCTGAAAGTCATCTCAGTACCTCAGAAAGTGACCCTCCAGTTATTATTTTCTGAGAGCGTTGGTAACTCATTTTAAGGAGAACATGCAGCCTGGCCTAAGGATTTCAAGTTCCTTAATTAGGAAATAGTTAAGATGAAAGCAACCTGTGAATGTCTTGAAAGGGAAGGACGGAAATAGAGAGAGCATCAACAGGAGTTTTTTATGTTCAGTTGTACCTCTCATCCTCTCACAGAGTATATGATTTATCTCCTGCCAGTCTAAAGAGAAGTAGATGAATACCTTTGGAATTTAAACTCTTGACAATGTTAGAATTACCTTTTGTCCTGACTTTTCCGGGTTTATTATTTGGATGATACATTATAGCTACTCTAAGTAACTGCTACTCCTTGACAGGCATCAGTAAGATTTCTTAAGAACTTAATTTCTTCCCACTTAAACAGTACTCGACATGATTAGATCTAAATCATTAATGAGAAACACTTATTTCCTGTGAAAATTATATCACGTGATAAACTAAGAAGAAAGAAGAGGAGGACAAGATTAGTTATTTGAAACTCTGCATGGGCTTTTTACTGCTAAGCCTTTCAAACCCTGCTTGGTTAAGAGCTCTGGCGTACCCTTCATGGCCAGCTGAAATTAATACTACCCGTGCGTGGCTGAACTGCTTGTGATTCAGCTGCTGAACTGCTCTGGCATTTAAATACTAACCAGAAACAGGGATCTTTTGCGTTAATGCGACTCTTTCAGCCACAGTGGTTCACCGGATGAAATAAGACCAGTACAGCTTCCATGAGTGGGGAAGAGGGAGACTGATATCCTTGGCAACTATGCCAAGGTATGTCCAAGACCTAAGAGAAGAGTTCCATCATTCTTTTGACATGAGCTGATTTTGAAGGGCCTGTGTAGTTTTCCTCCTGCCTGAACTTTTGTAACATTTCAGGACTGACAGGAGCCAATAACCCATTATCTCCACTCCATTATTAGGCTTCGTCATCTGTCCACTTCTTTATAACCCACTAATTTGTCATATTAGCAAAGCTTTTTTATCAAGAAAGGATATGGTCAGCTGGATTATATATATATATTGTCACTGTTAATACTTCAGGCAGACACAGGCTGTTTCTCTGATTAAAACAATGTGCAGTAATATCAGGAGGTGATGGATTATGTCATGTTCTTTCACCCAGTGCTGACACCGTTGCTCAAACAGTGCTTGAGCAGAAGTTTACAAAGTCAAGGCTGAAGGTTGTTCCTGGACTCCAAAGCACCTCATTCGTATCATCCACTTGCAATCTTTCCGCTTTCCATCATTCTGCTTCTCATAAAACTGAGTTTTATAACGTGGAGGAGGAGTTAACAAGTCTTCTTCAAAATCTTGGCACGTGGGAAGGGGTCTTTTAACCTGGAACAAAGCACTTTCTTCAGACAGCTACCAGCTGGGATGCGTGCAGTTCTTTTGTCAACTTGTCTCATGCCCAGATGATAAAAAGGTTTATTATTCTAGGCAATTGGGGTGAATTTTCCCCACTTGTTTTTCATATTTGGTATGATAAATTTTGTGATGAAAACCTGAAGAGGTTTTTTTTTTTTTTGGTTATGCAGAAGCTGAAGGCCAGTATCATTATAAAATGTCATTCCTGCCCTCCCTTCCTTGTGTTTAAGTAACAGAAACAATTTAAGGTAAAAGTACCTGTTGTCTTTCAAATTTTTGCATTCATCTGTAGCAAGAATAAAACAACTGTATACACTTTTCAAATGTGACATACGGCAGCCAAATCTTGGCCAAGGCCAAAGGACTGATGGCAAGCTTTTGCCAGGAAAACAAGCAAACACTTTACTGGGAGTGTTTTCTGGAAGAGATGTCAAATAATTCCCTGGGCCCAAATAACCTTGGGAAGGCCTCATCCGGAGCAGTGTCTCATGTGGGACACTGCACTTGAGGGATAATATGGATCATTGGAGAGATTTCAGAAGAAAGCAACAGGAATATTCAAAGGTTCTGAAGATGCAACCTGTGAGAGGTTGGTGATGGGATTTCAGTTGTTTAGCACAGAGAAAAATGAGGAGAGGCATGATAATAATTTTCAGATATGTTAGGGCTGCTACAAAGAGAAAGGCAGTGTGTTCCCCATATCTTTTGTGGACAGAACTAGAGCAAACGGGCTTACCTTTCAGCAAAGCAGATTGATAATGCATGTTAATAGCACTCTTCTTAGATTAACAATGCTTAAAGGCTGGGTCTGATTGCCAGTGGAGATGAAAGGCCGGACTGATTCCCATGAGGAATGAGATGGGTATAGCTGGTCTCACCTAGGATGAGAATGAAGAACAGCATCACTTCCTCAGTGTTACTTTCAGCCATATTCTTTGATTGAACACGAACCATATATGTTGTCTGCACTCTCATATTTTTCTAACCCTCTGCCACACAAAAGATTGATCTTTCCTCATGCTAATGCTTAATGATGTCTAAACAAAGTGAACTTAGACATAGTAAAGAGCATTTTTCATGAGGGTAGCTTGGATTTCCTGGCTGGTCTCTTCCATGACCTTACAGCTTCTGTTTTTCCGTCTTAAAGTATGATGGTCATACAGTAACAAACTAATGAAAAATGGTTTTGACATCTTGGAATGAGCTTTAACTGCTAAATACCATTGCTTCACTTTCATATTCTTAGTTCAGTCTTCTTGGATCACAGTTTCATATTAACCCAAAGCTTTTCCATATAACTTTATATTTAGAATTTCTCTGTTCTTTTTGTTCTTTTCTTCTTTTATTATGTTGAAATGGAATTCTGCAATTCTTAGCAAAACTGACATGTACTTCACCTGTTCAACTTTGAAAGAACTTCAAGCTGCAGGATTGGTTGCTTTGTCACCTCTTCTTGACAGCAGTACTTTCCCTTTCTCTCCCTCCCCTTTGCCTCTGAAATGGGCAAAAATTGAAAACCATCTGCTGTCAGGCTGAGACATGCTTACTGTTTTATTTCAGTTTTTAGTAGCTGGCACTTTTCACTCCCTGATGAGAGCACATCATTGTCCTGAGTCAGCTCACCACTCAGCCTCATGAGATTCAGCCTCTGAGGGACACAACTTGCAAAAGTAAGTCCACTCAGACTGATGTAGAAGTCTGCGCTTATTAAAGCCTTACTTTTTAGGAGTTAAAAGTCCAACTGAGTGTTTAAAGGAATGAATATTGGAGAGGCTCTGACTGAGCAGACATCTCCTTCTGGCGTTGTGGTCTGTCCTTCCTCCCCTCTGCTTCTGTTGTCTCTTCCTGCTTCCTCTGATGGCTGCTGCTTCAGAAGTGGCTTTAGTACAAAAAAGGTTTTCTTTGAAGTATTGTGGAAATACCATATTTAATAAAACACAACCAGCAAATGTCCAGCTTTCTTTTTCAGCTGTCTGGTTAGAATATAGCACCAGTATCTGTGTTTCTCCTCTTGTGGTGTAACACGAAAACTTTCAGTGACTTTTACAGTTCAATTGCTTTTGGCAAATTTAGGTTCTTCATATTAAACCCACGCACTTGTATAAACATAACTGGCTTCAAGCTGTGTCAAATATAATCACTTAGCTACAAAAACAAAAACACCCAGATATAATTACTAAGATTCCACTTTTTATAAACAGTTTTAGACTGAAAATGAGGATTTGGAGTGACAATTACACCCTGTTTGCTAGTATTTTTCCCTTTTTGGTTCTTTCATTCATCTTTCCCTATTGTCATCCTCTTTCTATTTGCTAAAGCACGTTTTTCCTGCTCTGAACCCCACAGAAATAGATTCTGCCTAAACTGTGTTTTAAAAAACACACAGAGACACATGACAATAGGAAACATAAAGCAAAACCTGAAATATGACACCACCATACCTTAGGGAGAGGAATACTGAATATTAAGTGAAATCCTGAAGTTCCTTGTGCTGCTGCCTAAAAACAACTTGATATGGGTGGTGAGCATTAAGAGCCAAAATATGTTGTGGAAGGAACACAGTCAGAAAAACAATTCAAAGAATGCATTGGCTTTATGTTGCTGCTTGAGAGTAAATATTTGTTCTACATCACAGTCAAATAGGAAAAAAAGGAAACTGAAAAAATCAGTGTGCTTGCAAAAATAAACCCGTAAGTGATGGGGCAGAAGACATTGCAGGGTTTATTTTGAAGAGGATCTTGGGATGTTTGTTAACAACACCTCCCTCCCACACAGCCCTCCAAAGCAATGGAGCTTTTGTCTTTGTTTGAAAGCTAAAAATACTAACCAAAAGAAAAAAAAAACCCACTCTCTGCTTTTTTTAAAAACTGACACTAAAAGCAGGGAAATGTTTTCCCTTACAAATGGGGTCAAAACAAACTCCTCCGGCAGTGCCCAAACTTGAACTTTGTGAAAGATTCTTCCTGAAATTCAGAAAACCCAGTTGCACATTGCACAAACATCACAAGTTGTAATAAGAATTCAGCTTGTATTATACTTGTCTGTAATTCCAGCCTTTAGTTTAGACAAAAAAATAACTGTGCCAAACAGAAATATTAAGCCTTGTGTTACCTCTTATTAAGCTGCAGCTCTGGGACTGCTGAGACTCCAGGAAGGGCTGGTGGACATGAATTAGCTGCTGATTCTTCTATGGGCTTCACTCCTACTCTTGCCTAGGTGTGAAATTGTCTAGTTCGCTTCCCAAGCACAATTCCCAAAACCCTCTGAACGAAGGAGCTGCTTTCAATAGAGGAAACAGGCCGACATAAGTGAATAGCTGAGTGGAGCACTGATGTGGGCTGCTGTTCTTCCCTCCTCCCAGTGAGGACTGGGGCCGAGATACAGAGGAGTTGTTACTCTCCCTGTGCATGCCCAGAATTTCCCACATGTGCCTGAAAGGACATAGTGAACCTATGGAGACATGCTCCCAGAAGGTCTTGCAAAACCCATCTGGAAGGGCATGTACATGACAGGTCTCCCACACCTGAACAGGGTTAGGCTGTTGAGCAGTGCAGCAGATGTTGTTGCAGAAAAGATATGTTGAGTGTCATGGTGATTGGTTGGTTGATTACGTGGAAGGTATTAACTACTGAACAGCCTGTAAAGGTTTGTTTAACTGTGAAACTCACAGAAAACTTCACTAAAACATTCTCAATAAGATTTAAAAAATACTTGAGGATCTTTTCTCGCTGTTGGTGCAACATGGGTATAAAGTCAATTGTAAGTCATATTATCATCTTCTCAAAGGATAAAAATACTCCAAATTTCATAGTAGTATAGCTGAATTGTTGGGAATTCCAAAGGTTCATTTTCTCTGTGGTCCACTTTGCTCTGTTGACAAAGAGGAAACTGTGTGGTTAATATCACTAGAGAAAGTACACACTTTTTTATTGATGGCACTGCTTTCGTTTACTTGGTTTTGGAAGACATGGATTTACTTAGCAAGAATCCAGATGCAGATGATTAGATGAAAGGAAAAACCACCAAAAACAATAGAATGAGACTAAATCTGTGGAGCTGCCATAACATATCTGTGTATCTGGATGGCTATTTTCTCATAATGAGTAACAGGACCCGGAAACCCCTTTACATATGTAACATTCACAATGAATCAACCCACGGTTTTACTCATATCCCCTTTATACTTTTATAAAACAAAATTTGGATCTGGTTCCAGCAATTTAGAAATGTTTTATGGCAACTGAGTCAAAGAATTTGGCAGATTTCACAGTTTGGACATCCACTGGAATGTTTTGCAAAAGCCATACTAATGTCTTAGTAATAATGGGGTAGGAGTAATAAATTTTTCTTTGTTGCAAAATGTAAGATTCTTTCAATTTTTATTTGAATAGTTAGAGGATATTCGCTCTCTAGGAGGTTCCTGTAGTTTTTCCCTTTCAAATGCTAGGGAGGAGGGAATCCATGGGGAGCCTTCTTCCTTTTTCTTATATTTACATGGGGATAGATGTTTTGGGTTTTTGGAAGAGATGGACTGCCCTTTTTTGTAAATAGCTTTGTTTAGGTAAACTTGTTTAGAAAGAATTGCAAAAATCTGTGGTCTCTTTACTTATAAAATTACAAAAATCAGTGGTAAGTACATAGTGGTTTTCTAATCTGAAGCTTAGTTTTTCAGGGAAGTAACTGAGAGACAGTGTAGAATAGAGCTTTTATGTTTAATATAAGGGTCAAGAAGGTATCTAGTGCTCCCTGGAAATTATGAGAGTGTAATAGCATCAAAAAAATCTCACCACTCTTCCTTAAATATTTTAATGTCAATGTGAACTACCATGGCAAAATGTTTAATGTGGCCTGCATGATTTTGGGATAAATAACATGATGTTTTTTCTGTTAAGTTTGCTACCCAGCAAAATGTGTGTTTTTTGTAAGTTAGTGTTAACAATTCCCAACAAATGGAATCTTGTCATTGATGCAGCACTTTTCCAGAAGCACAGATGAGGAATGAAAGCACACACAAATGCAAAAGGACACAGAACTGGTTTCTTGCTGCCACATTGTTGTTCTAAGTATTTTAGGAATATAGCTGGATCTTTTATGTAGATAGGAGTAAAGTAAGGAGTAAATGCATCAAGATTAACAAAAGACTGTGTTTCAAATCAGTATGCTAAAAATGCTGGTATTTACTCCATGATATCAGCTAATGTGACACACGGGGGCCAATTTATACAGGAGCTGTTGGATAATTTTGTGTGTTGAAAAGCTATGTTGTCAGTGGGTTGGCTCTGGTGCCCTTTCTGAGAAGCAGACTGTGTTAAGGGTTTGATGTGATGGTTTAAAGGGATATGTTGGCAGTCTCACCACTTTTGTCACTTTAATCAAAGGACTTCAGTGTATTGCAACACCTGTGAAAAGAAGATGGCAATGTGTTAGCATTGTCAGAGACCTTAAGTAATGTCAACATAGGCTGTACTGGAAGAACCTGAAGAACCTGAGACTCAAATGTTGCAATCTGAATTTCCAGCCTACCCTATCTGATCATTGAAACACTGGTTCCTGATTTATAGAAGAGTGAAGCTTGAAAACCACCAGGAGCTCAGCAGGGTTATCCTGTCTCTGGATCAGCTTACAGAGCTGGAGTTATGCTGAGTTCTTGTTGTGTACCCACCCTGAGGATCATTCCTTGGTCAGTAGAGAAACAAATTTTTTTGGTGGTGTTAGATCTTGAGACTCAACAAAAACCTTGAGATTTTGATTTCCTTGTTACCTGGTATCTGTCTGATATGTGTGCCACTGGGACATATAAGATATCTTTGGAGTTAAATATACTTTCCCATATGCTATATGTGATTAAAATACACTTGTGACACTCCAGTGTGCAGAGCAGGTGTCCCATCTGCCAGGGACAGCAGAGGCAACAGGGACTTGTGTTTAATGAGCAACAAACGTGCATGAACACAACTGTCCAATCAAGAGGAGTGGGTTTTTATTTGTGTTTTTTTAGAATTAACAGAACTTTACGGAAAACCAATGCTTGCTCTGCATATTCGCGTTTTGTTATAAAATGTTAATGCCTTTAGTCCAGTTGTGATAATAAGTGATTAATTAATCATCCTTTTGTGCACGTACACATACACCTTTTTGTTCACCTGAGACAGAAAGCATGCTCTCACTGGAGCATTTAGAAGGGAATAGTCTGGTAATAGCAAGACTTTCATAAATTTGAAACAAGTTAGAGAAAACAAAAGAGCAAACAGTCTTAGACTAACCTTTAGTGTTTAAAGGAAGCTGTATTTACTTCAAAACCTATCATTTAAAATATATAGTAATACATAATAATGTCTTTGGTTTTGTTGTATTTTTAGGTTTAATTTCTCCTTTTTTGGTGTGATAAAATCTGCAGGTTTTTTTAACTGCAGTCATGTCAGAAAAAATCTCTACAGATTTTTCATTCTGCAGTTCATATTTACCAAATACTGTTTTTTCTCTTTAAGCTGTTTACTCATAAATTATTTACTTGTATCAAAACAGAATGTGAGATAATCTGTGTACTTTTTCAGTAGATGCTGGAGAAAAAGAAGGGAAAGTTGGACCACGCAGACACCACCGGGAACTGTTAGGATTATTGTTGTGTATTACAACTTCCTTATACTGAATATCTTTTTGATTGGCCACCAAGCCTTTCCTGGACTTTTAACATTTGAAAATTGAGTCAAGCATGTAATTTCAAAGACTATAGTAAAAATTTGGAATAGGATTACAGTTTTATGTGTGTTTGACTTCATAGCAATTCTAATTTTTAGACTGTTCTTTAATAAATCTACTATTTAGTTCAAACAGATGACAAATAAATGGTTTCTGCCAGCCTGGCTAATTTTTTTTTTCCTTTTCCTCTCCAAATGCAAAGATAAGTATTCACTTAGTGTCCATTTGAAGGGACTCCATAATTAGATATGTAGGTCTATTCATCTTTAGGTTATTAATTGGAATCTAGCCAACCTGAAAGTCGTTAACATGGCTGAGGCTGTCTCTAGCTGGTGTGAAATGAGCTGGAAGTCTCATCCAGTTATTGATAGGCATCTGTAGTAAAATGCTTTTGCTGCAACTGGTGCAGAAAATATATTTCTAGTGGGCGTAATTAAATACATAAATAATAAATAATGCAACTTCTTAGGATTTAAATTTTTTTTTACCTAGAAAAAATTTTCTCTGTATCATGCTTCAGGTCTGTTAGTGGCATTTTCCATTACATTATCATGCTATGCCTGCTGGGCTTTTAGGAAGAAGACTTCAGTTTTCGTGACTGAGATGTATTTCAGACACGGTAGAATAACCTTTGCTATAATTACAGGGTCTGTATCTGAATGGAACCTTGAGATGAATGTAGCCTTGGTCCAAAGTGGACAGGATGTGAGAACTGAGTCTCTCCTAATACTAAGATAAATACTAGAGGCAGATGAGATTATATGTGGAAAAACCAACCTGAGTATCTAGTCCTGCAAGTAGTGGTACTGTCTTCGTATCTATAATTAAACCTCAGTTAATTTCACACTGTTTTGCAATCTTCTGGGTATTAGTATAATGAAAATAGTAAAAGTATTGTTAATATGCTATAGCTATCATCAAAAGGCTTGTTCTGAGGACATGAGCCTTCTGCAGAAAGATCTTTATTTTTAATTTACCGCCCATTCAGTTAAATGAGCTTAAACATATTAAACTGGAAAACATCCCACACATTTACCACTGTAGTTGCAAAAAGTATAGAATTAAAAGTATATTAGACCAATTAACAGGGTGGGATCTTTTACAGCCATAGATGATAGAGGGAAAATTGATTTACTCATTGGATGTGTCTTTCATTGAACTTACAGAAAAATTTTTGCATACAGGTATAGTCTAATAGCAGCGGTGTAGAGAGAGTGTGTTAAGCCAGAGGACAGTCCGTGCCATGGGATGGGAAGCTGGCAGGTGGAGGGAGGTGATCCTCCCGCTCTACTCTGCCCCGGTGAGTAACTGCATCTGTAGTATTATGTCCAGTTCTGGGCTCCCCAGTTCAAGAAAGACAAGGAGCTTCTGGAAAGGGTCCAGACGAGGTCTGTGAAGATGATCAGGGGCCTGGAGCATCTCCCATATGAGGAAAGGCTGAGGAATCTGGGCTTGTTCAGCCTCAAGAAGAGGCAACTGAGAGGGGGTCTTAAAGGTGTGTGCAAACGCCTTAAAGGTAGGTGTCACGAGGATAAGGCAAAGCTCTCTTCAGTGGTGCCCAGAGACAGGATAGGGGCAATGGACACAAGCTGAAACACTGGAAATTCCATCTGAATATGAGGAAAAACTCTGAGGGTGACAGAGGACTGGAACAGGTTGCCCAGAGAGTTTGTGGTCTCCTTCTCTGGAGATACACAAAACCTGCCTGGACACAATCCTGTGCAATCTGCTCTAGCTGAAGCTACTTGAGCAGCAGGTTGGACTAGATGATCTCCAGAGGTGCCTTCTGACCCCAGCCATTCTGTGATTCTGTGACTGAAGCATGTGAAAGAGCCTTGCATCAGTTTTCAACCACCAAGAGGACATGGGGAAAACCTTGATGCAGAATATCAACCTCTGCCTTCTTAACTGAGCGGGAGCAGTGCTGGGACAGCAGAGAAAGGTTATTCAATAAAAAATTACAAATCATTTCCATGAAGACAGCCCTTAATTTTCTATATCTTAATGTTAGCAAAGCATTCTCTTAAAATGAGAGTGACCTGTTGAACTGCTTCTGGCACAAAATTTACCTGTCCTCTGTCATAAATTATCCAGCAAAATTCGGGACAGTACAACTGAACAAATATTGGAGGGATATGCTTTTAAATATGAGTGAATTTTGTGATTAAACATGACTATCAAAAGGTTACATTCTCGACCTCAGAGTAAGACATTAGCGAGCAGAACAAAAAGCAGTTGGAAATCGAGTAGCTGCAGAGTCATTGTAAAATTAAGTCAGCAGCCCTGAAGATTACAGCACCTGACTGGATTGCTTTACCAGGGGCTTGGTTGGATTCATCATGAGTGCACCAGATCTAACAGTTGTGCAGCTTTAGGGTGAGATGCTCGTACTCAAGGAAAAGGAATCCTTCCTTTTGCCCTGAATCGAGGCCCTAGGCAACTGCTTAGTCTAGTTCTTGGTGCAGGGAAAAGCCAGAAACCCACAGCAGAAAGTGGGGGGCAGAGCAGTTCCATCCTTTCCCAACAACCCACAATCACACTGGAATAGGAGCAAGGAATTCCATTTCTAGCCAAATGTGCCATACGAAAAGGATTCAAGTTAACTTTTTGGATTTGCTTTAGGTTCTGCAGATCTCTTCAGTTACATTTCCCACGTGCCTGAAAGAAAGAGAAGGCGCTTTAGGACTGTATCTTTTATTATAGTTGTCTTTTTGATATAACAGGGTTGGGTTTTTTTCCACATTAAGCCATATAAAATTAGTACATTATGGTATTGGCACTAATACTATGTCCAAATTAATGTTTATATTTTATTTAGAAAACATGCCAAGCCAAAGGCAAAATGCCCCAAATAAGCTTAAAAAAATCTAACCCAAAGAAAAAAGTTGTCCCCCTGGATAAAGCCCAGCTCTGGAAACAGAGAGAATTAGATTATCTTCCTAACTGGCACCAGCTCCTTTGCAGCATTTGGCAGATTTTAGCTGTAATGTTTTATGATTAAGTGGAGAGGCTCTAGTTTCCAAGCAGGTTAACATATAATGATATTTTAATTGATAATAGGGGCTGGTTCTCAAAAGTGCTGAAAAATTCAAACTTTTGGGGAATTAAAAAATGAATCAACGAGATTCATGTTTAGAAAGGTATGTCAAATAGTGATGTAAAGACATAGACTTCAGTATCTTTCTATTTACAAAATTATTTAAAGATATTGTAATGCCAAAAATTAACAGGCATTTGAAAAGAATGAATGCATAGCTGTTAAAAAGGCATAAACCAGCCAAAAATAATACTAGAATGTTCATTTTTTACCCCCAAAAATAAATTACTCCTGTTCACTATAAATACTATAATTAGGGAGATAGTGCAAGTTACAAAATTTTTTATTTACTTTCTTTTGAAGTACAGTTGAAATTGATTTCTGTTTTAGAACAAAAGTTTAGAGAAAAAAAAAAGAAGTTTCCCATGACAGACAATTTTAATTTACTGGTGATAAATCTGACTTGTAGTGCACTCATTCTTCTGGGATCTTATTGGAAACTGCTGGAGCAGAAAGTTCATTTTTCCTGAAAAGTCACACTTCCTCCTGGATGTGACTAATAACGTGTATATGTTTATTTAGTGGGGTTTTTTTTAAACTAAATAAAAGACCTCTCCAAATACACAAGGCTGCCAAGAAGCGGATATTTGCTGCTAATTTACATGGTAAGTTTCCAGAACATCTTTTTTTAACGTATAATACTGTGTTATTCTGAGGTGTTACAAAATGTTCTTGTGCCTTGAAAGCATTAAGAAATGGCTCTGAGGCACTGGCTATAAATGAAGGGACCTTTTGACTCTACCTCAGTACCTTAGGTTGGTGGGGCACTTGTTCTGACAGAAGACTTCTGAACGGGTCTTTAGTTCTCCAGGGGGCCTCTCGCTATCCTGCGGGATCCTGTCTTTTATGCTTGGCATGTTGCGAAACCCTCAACTTTTCATGATCTTGAGGAGAAGAAAGGAGAATGGTTGAGGAAGTACAAAGACCACTGGCTCCTCATCGCAGCATTCGATTCTTGCTGAGGAAATGGTCATTTAACCCTTCACAACCTCCTCCTTCTAGTACACCAAGACGTAACTCCTTCAGAGTGGGATATGAGGCTGGATTCCAGTGATTGTGAACCTCTTGGAGACCCTTGCCAATGATCTGATAGTGGGTTCTTATAAACTGCCTTTCACTGGAGTGTCTTAAAACTGCCCAGTTAACAGGAATGTGATCTTACAAACAGGGAAACTTCTTATTTCTGAGATGGGAGCTCCTTTGCTTCCATTCCTCTTGCAGCCATGGTGAAGCTGGTGGCTATTGCACACAGTTCAGCATCTCTTTTTTTTGTAGAAAGCACAACCGAACAGCTGCACTCCCACCAGACTACTACATAAATGTTCATCAAAATTATACTTTACCTGCTTTAATAAGCCTAAATCCTACTACAGAGGAGACTTCAGTTTTCAGGAACACAGCATATTCTTTTAGAATGCCAAAATAAATAGGGGGTGGGAGACAGGGATGAAACAGAGCTAATGAGGATTTTCTGCTGAGTGACTGTTTGGATTGTAAACTCTACAGGGATTTGGACTGTATCCACATTTGTGTTCTAAAGAGGCTGATCTCACTACCAGTGTCCAACAATAAATAAGGTTTTGCAGAGAGAATAAATAAAATTTTGCAAAGAGAGATAAGGCTGCAGCCTGTCCAAAGCAAAAAGGCAGCAGAGAGGCTCATTATGAGGAGCCAAACCTATAAAAAAACATGAAGAGGCAATGCCCTTGGAAAACATGTAAATTAGAAGAGAATTTCATAGAATTAAGTGAAATCCAAAATGATTTGGTGGTGCCAGGACATGCTCCAAGTGTAGGGACAGAAACAGGGACAATTAGTGATGATGGAATCAAGTACTGCTAAAATACTCTCAAAGCAAATGCAACCCTTTTCTCCTGTTGGCTCGTGTCTGAGTACGCCGTTGCCAGAGATCCACCTTTTCTAAGAAGTGCACAAAAAGAGGATGCCTCACCCCATCGTTTTGATCATCTTGGGATAAACAGCCTTCTGGGAAGTTTCTTCTTAATCCTTGAGAAATACATAACCCTGCTTGGCCTTTGTCCTTCCCAGTGGTCCAGAATTATTAGCAAAAAATACATTCTTCGCATCCCTGCTGATACTTTATGTTTATACTTTTCACACGACAGTTTTGTTAAATTTCCTTTTATTTGTTTGTTGTCTTTCAGTTGTGCTGTCCTCTTGCTGTTTATTAGAGGAGTAAATAGAATCCCAGTGTACCATTTTACATCATTATCTTTGCACTTTTGGCTTTCTGAAGACAAGTAGATTATGGTTTTGGGTTTTTTTCTCTGAATCAAGTCTTCTTGACCTTTTAAGCACTGTACATGAGTTCTGTGAGCAGCATGTAGCATTATAAAAATGAGTGCACTTTCTGTCCTACGGTTTATACATTCGCTCTTCTGTTGGTGGTTGTGGTACATGAAGTAGTTGTCCTCATTCAGTTTTCCTTTTTCTCAAAGGGGACAGAGGTGGCATCAAGAAAGGGACTGGGGAGGGTGCTGTAGGGTGCATAAGGAGTTGCTGGGGTGTCATTAAGAAGTTTCGTGGTGCTCTCTCTGCCATGGAGGCTGTGCTGGGGAAGAGTGGGAGGGAAGGACAGGGAAGCCCTCAGTCCAGCAGTGCTGATGGGAATGGTTATTTCTTGGTTTCTGCGTCAGCTCATGCGTGGATGATGGATGGCAGTGACCTCTCCCAGCAACACTGGGCAAGTCCACAGCTGAGGCACCCTATATGAAAAGGCGATGTAGAGAGCAGCTCTTCCGAGCTCCTTCCTAAACTTTCTTCCCAATTTTCCCCTTCTCAGTCTTTGCATTTTTCAAGTTTCTACCATCTGTATTGCCTCAGTCTTTTTCTTTGAATTGTTTTTCTCTCTTTAAGGTTCTTATGTTACTTAGTTTCATGTTGTTTAGGTGGTCAAGACTTGAAGATTATATTTATTTGTTCATTTGGAAAAACTTCACCATTACATAGACCACCTAGAAGATTAAACCCTGCTAGGGTACCAGTGACCCTTCCTGTGTCCTTTACTCAAGGAACTATACTGTAAATTAGGATAATTCTTTATCTTCTTGTGCGGGGAAAGTTAGAAATGACTGAACCAATAAGATAGACAGGTTTGGTTGCTTGCTGGCAGACCTTTGGGATCATTCTCTGCTCTGCTACATTTGCAGAACTTTTTCTTCTTGTCATGCTTTCAGATTTGTGTAATTGCAAAACCGTTAAATGGTTAGATGGCATACTCAAAAATTCTTTTATTGCTTTCATATATGTGTTTTAAAAAACAGAGGGATAAAAATTACTATTTTTATCTCCAGTGACGAGGAGATAAAAAGCCCCAGAGGAGATACCATTTGCTTTGGTTCATCTCATAGGTCCATGAGGAACCAGAGGCGTGTCTGTTGAATCCTGTGGCATCTTCCTTTTAGTCCTCTAATTTTGAAGGAGGAAAGGTGTTGGGGCACAGCATATCATTTGACTGCTTTCCTAGGCGTTTGACATGGACTTGATAGCCAGGATTGTTTCTTCTCTGAATAGCTTTTTGAGATGTTATTGAAGCTTCTTAAGGCAAAGCTGTTGCCCTGGTGTTTGGCTGAAGGATCTCTGCCTTACACTTAAACAGGTGCTCATCTCTAACTCACACGTGTTTGCTGTGGTCATCCTCAACTGCAAATCTGGACATATGGGGCTTCCAAGACACTCCTTAACAAAATGTTGTTCTCCGAAATTGAGATATATTCTGAAAAATGCCATCTGACCGTGATGATGGCCAAAGAGCAGTGTTTTTGAGGCACTGTTTCCGAACCTAAAATTTATGTCAAGAACTCAGTGAACCCTTTTCTTTTAGCTTTTAATTTGAAGTTCTGCTGACAGCACTGCTCTGTTGATCTGCTACATGAATCAGTGAACTGTGGCCTCACAGACCAAGCTTTGGGAAACTGCTACCAGAGCTCGAAAAAGTGATATTATTAGCTCATGATTTGCTACACTTAAGCAGGGCTCCCAAAGGAGCAGCATACTAGACTGAGTTTTCAGAGCTCTGAATTCATCTCTGGCTTTGCCATTTATTTTTGTAGTGGTCTTAGGCGGTTGGTTTTCTCCACAGTCACTTAGTTGTTGCTCTTATTACCTTAGAGAAAGATAATTGGTAGAAGACTTGAAGAGGCAATGAAGAAACTGCAGTTCTCAAGTCCCACTTGGATGTCTGAAGCTGGGCTTTTATGCCTAGTTTTTTTCATCCATAAAGGGAAGATATCAACACTCAAATCTGAACCCTCCTAAGCTGGGAGACTTAATGAATATTCATTCAGTGCTCTGAAGAGTAAGTGCCTAAGAATTTTCCAAATAATGATTACACCTGCTGACTTTTATTCAAAGCTCCTTCCACCCTTGCTCTTTCATTATTTCTACATATAGTCTCAGTGCTGTGGAACTGAAACCATTGCTTAGAATTTTATAATGAACATTTCAGAATGTGCATGCAGTTTGCTTGAATATGATGATAATTTTCACCTCTTGTTTTATTTCTCCATGTTCGTCTTGTTTCAGGCCTGTAGGATGAGTTTGATACAGTGCGATACAGTTTCACTGAAACCTGAGATATAATTTTTGCCAGTCATTGTGTCAGAGAGTGACACTGGCCACACATGGCCAGGCTGTGCCCTGGCATGTGCAGCCACCAGTTGTTGGCATTGGTGGAGGTGATGTGTTGGCGTGGTTGCGCATTTTTATTCTGAAGCATTTATTCTTTCTCTGTACAGGAGGTTAAAAAATGAAATCCGAGTAGTTTTAATTAATCCATGCTGCAGGTCATCTCTGGTTTGGCTTGCAATCCATTCCTCTTGCTCACTACTCCTGGACCTAGATAATCCATTTGCCTGCAGGCTAGTGTATGCCAGGAATGTGGATCTGGGGGCCCAGGGTGACCCGTGATTGGCCACCCAGGCCATACTCCTTGGGTTCGGTGTGTACGGTGAAATGGGGTGTCCCTCTGAGCCACACCTCCCTGTTTGGCAGCAGCACAGCATCCTTCTGCTCCATATCAGGCTAATTAGGTGAGGGGCCCCCGGGGTGAAAGAGCTCTGCCAGAATGGCTGTCAGCTCCTGACTTCTCGCCAGCCATCTGAGGAAGTTTGGCATTGTAGATCGAGGAGAGGCTGGAAACTAGAAAATCATGAATGCTTACATGGTTCTGCCATCATTGTCATCATCATCGTTATTATTCTTTATTAACATCTGCACATCTGGTCAAGCCAAGCTGTGGCAGCTCCTGCCACTGGGATCTGCCTCCATTCCGAGGGCTGCGACAGTCCTGCAATGTCAGGGAAACCTTCACAGTCGAGTAGAAATTTAGTAATAAAATTTAATACTATGAAAGCTATTAATAGAATCATAGTAAATTCTATATACTTTGAATACCTTTTTAAAAATAATTCTCTAATACAAGTAGCTAATAATTTACTATATAGGGGTTTGGGCTTTTTTTTAAGGTTTAAGTATAGGACATTTCTTCAAGAAGTCATTAAGGACTTTCCACTGCATCCAGGTTACGTGATTCAGATCCACATTTTCATTACAAAAGCCAAAGACAAAAATAGACAACGTTGTCAAAAAAGGATAAAATTAGTCACATTATATTGAGGGGGCCACAGCTTGATTTGGATTTTCAGATCTGTTAAGAGTTTGATTATCTCAGCAGCCGTTCCCATTGGGAGAACTTTGCCATTAATGGGAATAGTTAGACAAATGCTGTTTGGATCCCAGATTTCTTCTCAAACATTCAGTGTTACACATTCAACATGTTTTTATTTGGTCTCTATGGCTAATTTGATGTTATAGCACAGAAATTATATTGACACCAAATTTGTGGATTTAGAGAGCTGCAGAACATGAAATTTTCCCCATCTTTCACTGATGTCACCAGGAAGGAAATACCAGGTATTTCTGCTTTAGGATGTGCACAGAACTGCTCTAGCATGTAGTGTGGTTGGGACACTACCCCCTGATGTGTCCTGTCTCTCCTTGTGATGTCAGAAAATAGGACACAGAGGACCACCTGATTCTTTCATACTGAGATCCCCCAGTATTGCCTGATCCTAGGATAAAACAGATTTCTAAACAGCATGAGTTTGTGACTACAGCCCCACAGGCTTCACAGAGCATAAATTTAGGTACAAGTAGATCTGTGGTCATGTTCCACCATAAAGTTAATCTAGTATGACCAGGTATTGCTCTTAAAAATTGTATCAGTCCTCTCCTTCAGTCCATCCTATGGCTGCACAAGCACATGCCAGCCCAGAGAAGAGGCAGGAATGAGCCTGGGTTTGGGAAAGTTGCGTGTGACTTCTTTTGGTGGTAGCGCCGAGTTATGCTCTGTGGGACTAAGCCCGCCTCGGTTTCCCATCTGTAAACCAGAGAGTGCTGCTTTGTAACCCAAAAGGTTGGCAGGAAAATGAAGTAATCCCCAGTGCCTTGAGAATGTAAATTGCCTTCTAAAAGTTAGGGCTTATTTGCTCTCCTGCTTCTCTCACTTGAAAAATTGTGAAGGCTTTTTTTAGAATCCATGCCTTCATCATAATTCATTTCTTGATTTGGCAATTAGTCAGTTGTCATCACTTTGCCATCTGGAATAAAAAGAAAGTGTAAGCTGATTTTACCTTTCCTTGTATGTCTTAAAAAATACTGAGGGCAAAAAAGTGTTATCATAAGAAAACAGATTAAAGAAGCAAAGAAAAAAGTCTTTACCCCAAGTGGGCATTTGCATCTTTCCTATAAACAAGCTATTTAACTGAGATAAACCCTTTTGTTTTTCTTCAAAGAATGCTGTTAAGGTTCATGGACTGTGAATGACCCATCTCTCTCTTGTTTTTCTTCTTATACTCCTTCCTATTCATCAGGACAGCCTGGACTTTTTGAAGCAGCTCTCTGCCGTTCTCAAATGCTCCAAAACAAAGTTTCCATTTTTCCTTTGGTCTTTTCTGTGTTTTTGCAATTGTCTGTCCTTTTTTGGAGCTAGGAGGTAAAAGAGGTTGTCTTGCATTGTTTTATTGCCAAGTGCATATGTGTCCTGAGCCCCTGGATATATGGGGACAGATCTGGAAAGGACTAGCTGTGATGGAGTGCTTTTATCCTATCTAATGTTGTTTGGAGGTTTTTTATTTTATTTTTTAGTTTTGTCAGTTTATTAGCTATAACCATGGTGCTCAAACAATAACTTACAAAAAAAAATGGTTGCAAACTTTCTTCTTAGAAGTTTCTTCATCTTCAAAGTGCTTTGAAAGGAGGGAAAGAGTTTGGGTTTGGGGGTTTTTTTTAGATATATACATTCCACTACAATTCCCCTAAAACCTGCTCACTTTCTTATTGCAAATAATTTCTAACCTGAATGATGAAAAATACATGTAGGGTAAAATAAGTTTTACTAGGAGGCTTTTAAAAATGCTCAATTTGATAATGTTCCTATAAGCAGTTTCCAGTGTGTCTTACATGGGAAAGAAGAGAACAGATTTCTATTTCAGAATTTTTCTCCTGAAGCCTGTGAAATCAGTCCTTCTCTAAAACCAGTATGTTACAATTTATGTATAGGGAATATCTCTGAGACTTTCTCTGGATTAAAGGCCACAGAATTAAGATTTGTATGAGAATGCTAACCCCAAGACAAATACTTAATTCTTCTTACATTTCTGCTTCATGCAGTGCAAATCAGATGCAAATAGGAAACTATTAGAAATAAATGATCAAGATGATAAAATGGGATTTCAGTTACTTCCTTAATGGCCATGATTGGCAAAAAGCCCCTAGAAATTGGATTAGGAGATGTAATTTATACAAGCAAGACCGTCCTGAATTTTCTGTACATTTGCTTGTGAAATACTTTTTTATGTTCTTTGAAAGAGACTTACTCTTTAATTTACTTTTTAGATCTGATGAAAGTTTATTGGGGAAGAAAGGAAAATAAGGTAGTACTGACTAGGAGAAAGATTTGGTCCATTTTGTTTCAGGCTCTACAATCGCAAGTGAAGCATTTTTGGTCTCTCTTGATGAATCCTGTCAGATTAGAGGCCCCATTTGAGTTGCAAAAAAGGATTGCATGCGTAGTCTAATAATGATCCGTATTGCTAAGGAAGGCAGATGCAGCATTAGCTTCTGGTTCGAGCAACTACTGTATTAATTTTCAAGTGAGCAGCAGCAGCAGCAGATGGTGAGATGAGGCAAGGATGCAAATGTTTGCCATCAGTAGCTTTTATCTTTGTGCACTGGCCGTGGCTGGTGCTTCCCGGCAGCCCCAGCTGGTCCTTCCCAGCCCGGCTGCAGGGGGATGCTCACGGGGCTCAGCTGCGCGGCCACAGGCGTGACACGGGTTGTTTGTGCTATGATGCAATGGGATAACTTTTATAGAGAGTCAGCACATTTTTCATGATGACTGAGATCAACAGATGCAGTAGTCTGTGGTTTCCTAGTTAGGTTATGAGTCTGTGAAAAACAAAGCACATAAACCCAGGAAATCATGCAAATGTGCTATAAACTCTAATCCTTGCTGGGTTTTTTTCGTGTGGGGGGGGGGACATTGGGTTTTTGCCTTTGAGATCTCAGTGGGAGGACATTTGGCAGTTGCATCTTCTTTGTTACTCAGGAATAAAGGAAGAATTGGGAAAAACCTTTTGGGATATATTGTTAAACAAGCTATCCGGGACGTTATCCAGCCATACAAGGCATGAGATTGCTGGGACACCCAACCTTTGGTGAATCTCATGTTGATCAAGACGTTCACTCATCTTGCCAGAAGTCTGGCAAGGACAAATGGAGATGCAGTGATCCTCCTAGTCATATAAGGTGGCTTTCTTGCCCAAGTGGTATTGCTGAAGTTTGCTCACAGGTAGCTGTGTAATTTGAACATAGGGTTTTGTTCTGGACCCAGTGGTCTATTTTTATCTTTATGGTATCCATCAGCTGACAGAAGTGGACAGTCATTGGGAGAATATACGGAGGATGTATGTAAAGTGTGGATTTTTTTCTCTCCTGTGGCCAGATAGGAAGTTTTTAGATGCCATAACAGTGAGATGCTGGTGTTGCTTGTGCTGTTCAGTTCAGAGGCAGGACATTTTGCAAACAGAAAAATAGCTCCATGACCTGAAGAAATGTGGCTAGACTCAGGGTGAGTGAGAGCCTCTGGCAGTGGTAACATTGTGGACATAATGTCCTCAGAGCTTTGAAATATTCCTGTAAAGAATAATAATTTTATTTGGTTTTAAGTATCACCTCCCTTTTGGAAAGGGCCAGGTGTGGGGGGGAGGATGGAACCAGTGCAGCCGGCCGGGCAGTGCCCTTGCTGGTGGCAGGGTGTGTTGCGGCAGCTGCCCTGGTCTCCCATCCTCGGAGCTGCATCCTTCTGCTGCTGGCAGAAGGAACAGGCGTCTGACTGTTGGTCTACTTTGCTCCTTTTGCACAGGAATGAAGTTACTGCCTTTCAGATGTTGATAACTAAAACACTGATTTTTTTTTTTTTTTCCTCTGAGCTCATCGTGGTGTCGTTTTTAGTGAAAGTGATCAGAAGGACTGGGGCTTTTTTTTTACCATGGGAAGACATTTGCAAGGTCTGACCTAAAGGGAGATTAGAAAAACAACGGCATGACCAGACATGGCGCAACTGTTAGGCAAAGGGGAATGTGAAGATTATTGTTGAAGGGAATGCTGAAAGAAAGAGGGATTTCATGGGAGAGACGGAGGTTGTTTGGCAGGGGGAAAGGAGGTTGTTCCAAACATATGGGGCAGCGTAATCAGATGTAAAAAAAACCCTAGATAATGTCCAGAAAACAGAAAATGGTGCAAGGGAGGTGAAAACTGTCTGTATTTCAAAGAGGTGCAAGGGTGATTGGATAGAGGAGGAAAGGTGGTTGGAGCAGCCTGAGAAAAAGGTGTTGACAGCAGTTTATTACTGTTTGTTAAACGTATGTTTTCTGGTTTCATGATAAATTCAGAGCACATCTATAATTAAAATTAAATCTTCGTAACATACAAGCATAAACTGCAAATCCAAGGTTGCAGTGAATTATTTGAGCATCACTGAAACTATGAGAAGTACGCCAGATAAAGACACAAAGTTTTTAATAAGCTTTTTTTTAATCTGTTTTGTTGTGAGGGGAAATATTTATTTATTTATCTTGTATCCTATGAATATAAATATAGATTAATATTTATATTTGTCAGAACCTGCATTTTTTCAGGCAAAGGTTCCTGTTAGAATTTTTTACTCTAAAGAAACATCCCAGCAAACATAACTAAAAGCCCTGTAGTCCACTTCAGTGTCCAGCCTGCATTTTACCTTTCTGCAGACCCAGTTCATCATGACTCTTCAGAATGAAAAAGATGGAGTTTTCTTTGAAAGCTTGTGCAGTATCCAGTATTAAATGTATCAGGGATCTGACTGTGCATTTTGAAGGCTACCATGAAGAAATAACTTCACTAATTTCAGCAATTCTGTCCCTCTTATGACACACTATACAGTCAGTAATTACAATGATGTATCACTTACTGTTTTTTAAAGAGGAGTTCATGGTTTGCATTTCATGCCATGAAATGCTCAAGCCTTTTGTAATGTAATGTTCTGATACCTTGATTTCTACCTGATCAGTGCTGTGGATAAAAATCACCATGTATCAATACTCTGGTTATGAAAATAATTCAGCTTTACAATTAGTGTTTTTCATACGGTTCACTGAGTGGCCTTTGGTGACATGGTGACAACTTCATACATCAGATTTGTGGGGTCTAAATCCAGTCACGAAAATTTTGTCAGAGCATTTGTGATGCTTCCTCTCTTCAGCGTGCTAAGTTTCAGGTCCCATCATGAGAATATTGCCCCTGTCCTGCCAGGACATACTACTGCTGCCATTCTTTAAAACTCTCACAGTTGTTCCCAGCATTCTAGTATTTAAATATTCCCAGCTAGAATATTTAAATGCTGAAATTTCTGCATATTCTTAAAGGCAGGAGTATGAGATTTTGTGACAAAATAGCATTTTGAATTCCAGTACAGTCCTTAGCTCAACTGGCAAAATTTCAGTTGACTTACTGAACGAACTTATTACTAGCACATTCTTTAGCACCTCTTCTTTTCTAACAAATATGTGCAAGTGCAGTTCCTTCTAATTCTCCTGTTTTAAGGAAATATAACTTAGTTTCAGAATCCTAAGTTTTCACAGGATTCTGAAATGCCCTTTCTAACTTTATCTGCTTT
Organism: Cephalopterus ornatus; assembly: GCA_013396775.1. Classification (NCBI taxonomy): domain Eukaryota; kingdom Metazoa; phylum Chordata; class Aves; order Passeriformes; family Cotingidae; genus Cephalopterus; species Cephalopterus ornatus. The sequence continues at coordinate 246,497 of VZRE01012620.1, forward strand.
TGGAGAGAAAGTGTAACCTTTAATCACTTATAAACACATTTATGGAGACAAAAACGGGGGCCTTGAAGGTTGCTCTGTGGAGCTCCATTAGGAGGTGTGGATTCCACTCTTGGCTGATGCCTTCCCTCTGGTTAAGGTGTTTGCTGTGGCCCTCCTTTTTAGTGGCCTCTGTCCAAGCCCAGAGGCACCTGGACCAAATCCAGGCTCCCAGCACTCACTGTGCATGGCATGGTAGGGTTACACAGGGAGCCTTGGTCCGTCTTGTTTGGCATGCTGCAGAGGTGTGCTGAGTGAGGGAAATGAAAGGAATTATTTGCCTCTGGTTGGCTGAGCTAGACTTTTTTTTCTTGTTTTGTTTTGCTTTATTTTGTTTTAATTTGGTCAGAATATAAAATTAAAAGTTTATTTAATTTTCTTGTCTACATAGTAATCATGAAGGAGACCCAGGAAGAGGAGAAATCAGAGACACATTGATGGATGTTAGAGAATTAACTCGAGGGGCAGAGGGAATTGAAATTCCCCATTTTAGAATTACAACTTTCCTACTTTATCACAGCTAGCTGAATCCACTGTTGAAATGCAAATATTGCTGTTTGCAGTAGAGAATATATCTCGTGCATTTCTGGATCATGTGTGTCAGAGACAGGTCTGAGTGAATGATACACCAAAGAAGTTCATCAAAGTGGTACAAGTTGTGTGTGTACATGCAGGAGAAAAAGCTTTGAAGGTACAGCTGAGGGGAAGAGCTGTTCCATGTCATTGATGGGTTTGCTTTGCATATGGGCTCTGCCACCAACCTGTGTAGTAGTAGTAGTAGTAATAATAATAATAATACAGTATTTGGTATGTAGCCCCTTGCTTTGGAATTGTGTGGTTCAGTGGAGAAATGTTTCAGTACCAGGTCTGACACAGTGCAGTGTGTTCTGACACAGTTCTCTGCAGCAGAGAACAAAAACAGGGTTTGAGGCACCTGGCAGGTAATGAAAATGAGTCCTCACTGTTCTACTCTCTCTCAGGGTAGTATGTTCCTTTGGGTTTATTTTCTTAACATGAATCTGTGTCAATTTGTTGCATCTATTTAAAGAAATTTTTAGAAGTCTGACAGAAAAAGCAGAATATGTTTCTCTTCTTGGAAAAAGCATGGAGCAAGCAATAATCAGTGCATGGTAGAATAATGGACCCAGCAATAAGAACTGTAGTATAAGAAAGTGTGGTAGGATACCAAAAAAAAAATAATTATTTTTTCCATCTTCATGTACAAATGCAAGGAGTTTTGAATCTATTCTTATAAAATGCAGTATTATCTCATTTCTGGCTTTAAATTAGCTGCACACTGGAAACCTGGAGCTCCAGATTCACAACGTGCAAACTGTTCTTCAGTTGTACTGCTCATGTGACTGACATGATCAGACTCAGGACTTCTTGAACAGTTTTTGCATTTGGTATTTGACATGTGTAATAAAATTGTGTTGCTGAATACAAAAAATACCAAATTATAATATGAAGTTCCTACCATTCCCATATTTATATATTTTGGTCATTGTTTTGCCGTTCTGTTTCTGCAGTCCATGAACTTTCTTAATTTACTGTCTCACATTTCTGCTGGATATGTAATTATTCATAACTTTTAAAGAAATCCTGTCCTAAAAAGGGATCCATGTTCAGCTGAGGACCCAAGTGAAGAACTCACAAGGGGCACTGCAGCCCTTTGCTTTCTTTTTACTCCCACAGGTTACCTGCTTTTGTGTGTCTCAGCCTTAACTGAGCCCCATTTCCCCTTGGGATTTGGAGACAGGCACAGACTTTCACCTCCTACCACAGATTTTCTGTCTTTTTCTTGCATCATGTGGGAACTGCTTTTCTTCTGTGGAACCGTAGCCCATTTATTAATTCTGTAGTGGCTGCTTATCTTTTGTGGTTTGGGGTAATGGAGGAGGTGAGCTAGTGCAGGAGCCAGCAGGCAAGACCTGGAATGTCTTGTCCTGGTGGGATGATGTCAGCTGATACATTTGGAGATGGTTAAATGCAAGAAATTTCAATTTTTTTCTTGTAGTAGGGTAATGGGAGTCTAAAATGTAAACTCAACCTGACTGCCCACAGTGAGCACAGAGGCAGGAGGGTGAGACTTACCCAGCCTGCTGGGCATGCAGTGAGAGTGAAATCCACGTTCTCTTGCTTTACAAGGCATGTTACATTAATTTTGCGAACAAAGAAATCTTATGTGGAAAGTATACTTTTAGATAAAACCTTCAGCAACTTTATAAAAGTCCACTGTAAGGTTCTGTAGTTAGTTACAGCATTTTTTTCTTTTTTTTTTGGCTAACATATTATGAGTTCAATGTAGATATTTAGTATTTGAATAAGAATACATGCCTGTAGCACTAATTTTTTGTTCTTTCTTGGTTCTTCTTTTGTATCTTCTTTTCTTTTTCTCTTTTCTATTTCTACTTTTTTCCTTTTTTCCTTATTTCTTTATTTTTTTGTTCTTTTTTTCTCCAAGTCTGTGAACTTGCTTAAAAGTAGACATTCCTCTCCAAATTCTGTGCATTGCTTAAACATTAGTCTGGACTTTAAAAAATAAACACTTTATCCATCTACCTTATGCTAATGGATTGCACTCCTGTATTACTGTCACTCATTGCATGGATGTAGCTGATTGAGTAGGATTTTTGGCAGCTCTTTTCTTGTCCAAACATTCCTTAATGCTTTCCCACCTCTTGTTTTATCACCCAAGTATTGCAACAGCAGCATTTGGAGCTCTGATAGCTTTTTTGGAAAGCTAGTTTTGTAAAAGCGAAGTCCTTGAAAACTGAAGCAGAGGGAAAAAAGAAAAAGAGGAATACATGTGGATTGGGGCCAAAGTGATCCCTTGACTCTCATTGAGGTTGATTATAAATATGCATGAGACAGGAGGAGTTTTTAGTAGATCTGTTTTGCCTCCCTTGCCCCAAGCTATCTGGAAAGAGGGTTTGTGACAGGCTGGGGAGCTCCAATTCTTAAACAAAAGATGATTGTTGCCAGGTTTTAGAGAGATTTAATTATTTTTATGTTAAAACACTCTAATAGCAATCATTATATCTGTTGTCCTTGCTTCAAACTACTTCTTCATCTTTAGGGCTTTATCTACTATTTAGGGTTCACCCCTTTTAATACACTGCCATTCTTTCCTCTAATGCCATGTAGCCCCAAGATGATCTTTCTGAAGCAGGATTTAGCATGCTTATCAGGTAGAATTCAACCTGATATGGTTATCAGGGCAGCAAAGAAGGGTGAGTGCAACCAAGAGAAAACTCTCCAAGTGAGAAGTCTTGTCTCCTCAAGGGGTGTTCCTCAAGCAGCATGCCTTTTTATTTCTTGGGGGGTGGATTTCAATGCAGTTTTCGAATATGTCAACTAGTTTCTCGTAGCATATTGAAAAAAAAGTAAAAGTTTTTCCTAGTGCTAAATATGTTATCACTGTCTCCTTCCACATTTTGTGTATTTCTGTGTGAAGTTCTTTTCGTGGGTAATGATAAAGTAGCCATGAAAGGAACTTTTTCATTAATTACTGGATGCAGGACATTTCTAACTGCATTGTAGGATTGAGAGGAAGTGACTTAAAGTGATTCTGTGTTTTTCTTCACAAAGATTTTTATCTCCTTGTGGCTGTACATTCATCGTAGTGTCCCTAATATTTATAGCTTTATAAAATACAGACATGCTTTCCCCAGCGGTAGTCTGTTATGGGCTTTTGAGTAAAGTGTTCAAATTACAACATCCAAAACTAAAGATGGTGACACTATTTCAATAGAAATGGCTATAAACATGCAGTTCACATTCTGTTTTTTATTTAAAACAAGATCATATGTCTGGTTTCTATATCGTGGCTTGTGTACCCAAATACCAATGATGGGTTTTTTTTGAAAGTTGGGAGAGTCTCTATGTTTCCAGAAGTTTTTATGTATAGGTTGAAGATTGGCATCAATGTTATCCATAAATCCAGTCAAATTTGTTTTAGGAAGGTAAGTGGGATCCTCCCACCATGAAACTAGGGCTCAAAATGCGGACATAGTTTTTTTGGCTTTCCTGGATGATGTACCTTAGGTAAATACGTATCTCTCCACAAACGGGGCAGTAGTGAGATAAAAGCCTCTGGCCTGTATTGTATAGAAAGTCAGATTAGATGGTTTCTTGTAGTGGATCTCATTTACGTGGTATGTTCTAGACTTCAACATCTGTAAATGTCAAACTAAACAGAGAAAAGAAAACTTACCCACAAAGAAATTTGATTCAGCAATATTCAAGGAACTGATCAATAGTATCTTCTAAAAAATTGAAGCTCAAATTTAATTTGTATTTTTATGATAGATTTGTATACTAACATATTTTCATACATGCATTTATAATAGACACACAAGCATAGAAGTGCATTTACTTTGTGTAAGGTTTGTATTGTATAGGCAACACAATAATTAATAAACGTGCTCTTCCTGTCATGTTTCCTGGATTCCCATTTCTCCTTCTTTAAAGGTTCATCAGTGTAAATTAGTCAACTGGAAGACACTGTCAGGTGCTATGGCAGGGTTAAGAAACACTTTAATTGCTGTGGGTGAGCAAAAAGCAATCTGACCATTTTTCTAATGAGCTCATCCTTGTCTTTTCTTCTGGTTTAAGCAACCTTGAAATCTTGTGTACTGCTCCTGTCATTTTTTTTCTAATCAAGTGGGAGTGAGAACTTTATATTCTTTTAAAAATGCTTATAGGCCAGTACCCGTAAATTTAGATTTGGAATAATTGCATCATCATGCTTTTTCAGTCCCAGTTGGTTTTAGTTCTGGTTTGGAGCAAAATCTACAGTGTGATGTAATTGCCTTCCTCTGATTATTTTTACCTTGGTGTATTCTGTTGCTGGCTTGTGTATGTAGTTTTTATGTCCTGCCATTTGAAAAACTTTAAAACTCTTGAGAGCCAGTCTTGGAAGCCCTTCTGGATGTATCATTGTTTTTTTATTTGTGCATGGCAATTGCTGCAGCCCATTAGGGGCCTATAATTCCTATTGAGCACAGAATGGACTTCTCATCATTTAATATGGAATGTGATTTTGCTCCTCAGTCAAGCTAAAATCTGCTTACTGTTGTGATTACCATCCCTGGGCTCCACCCTGCCTTTCACCACCTGCCACTTATAAGCAATTCCTTTAGCAATGAAAATACAGCCAAAACTGTCAAATAAATTGGCTCTTTTTTTGAGAGCCTTCTACTGATCATTATTCCTATTTTGTGGTGATGTCAGATTTCCAAGGGTAATCTCTCGCTGGAAGAGTGTGTTTTTCTTTGGGACTTGCATCACCCGCTCCTTTTGAGTCTCCATTTAAGAAACAGTGATTGCTTACTGAAAATATGTATTATGTAGATTTTCTGTTATTCAGTTCCATTACTTTTTTATGAGCACATCATTACATTTCTAGGAAGGATAGAAGAAGATTCTTTAATGCAGAAAATCAACCAAGGATTGACAACAGGCAAAACTTGTTTTTTCCTGAGAACATACAAGTTTATTTGTTGCCGTCTGCGGAAAAAAAGATTTTTCAGTTCCTTGATTTCAATAATGTAAATGCACTCCATGGCAGCATTTCTGTTCTTTGCTTAAGCAGCAAAAGTGCTAAAAGAGAAAAGCATGCTTTTAAGATATGTGTAAAGAGTGTTTCTTGCTAGCTGGGAACAGTGTTTCCCTTTTCTTTTTGGATGTTTGACATCATTGTGCATATAAAGTGAAATTCAGAACTTCCTTCCTTCACACTTTGATATTTAGAATGCTGTTAAGTCCCACAAAAGAAAATACACCCCCGATTTAATGGTAGAAATGTAAGAGAAGCAATGTTGTGTTCGTGCCTAGCATTTTTCAACAGCTGCTAACAATTTTATTCTGTTGTCACTCTAAAATTGTGTCATTAGCATTTATGACTGCTTGCTTGAAGTCAGTGTCATATACCTGTGAGCTTACAAAGCAGGAAGAGTGAATCTTCTCAGGCTCTGCATTCCCGCATGATGCACTGCTGGACCTTTGAACCTCAGTGCTGGACACCAGGCCGAGTGTTGCATGCAGTTATGGTGAATGTGTTGCTCAGGCAGTGGTTTTGAGATTTTTTAAGCATTGTCTCACTGGTAGCAGGTTCATCTTCCCATCCTCTTACTGGTCCTAACCAAAGCTTTTTTTAAAAAATCCTATGCTAGAGTAGTTGAATTGCTTCCAGTACCTTAAGTGGCTTGGTTATTGTAGGTCAATGGGCAGGGGTCACCAGGGACTGCAATGCAGATTTCCTCCAGAGGCATAGAGGAAGGCCACACATTTATGGTACAAAGCCTCAGGAGAGATATGGGTTGATGCCAGCTCCCAGGAGCCTCTCCAGCAGCGGTTTCCTATCTCTTCTCCTCTTGCTTCCCTGTCTCCTTGCCTCATAACTCTCTCTTGCTCTGTTTTCATTTCTCATTTTGCAGTCCATCTGTTTATATGAGATTATAAGCTCCTGAGAACAAGGATCTGATAATTTTTAATAACTGAACACAGTTATGCACCCTTTGCATATAAATGATATCTGATTATTTCATCCTTTTTTTCCTTTCCAGAAGTGAAGGTTCTCAGCAAAGAAACGAGGTGACTGTGGCATAGGGTATTCTTTGGTGACAAGAACAAGGGGTAGCTCTCTGTAAGCCTATTTACAGTCCCTTTCCTTAAGGAAACCAGAAAAAACGACATTGCCAAGAAATGTTAGTGCAGTAATATATGCAATTACTGACAGTAATTTATATGGCTGTAGAACTACTTTGAAAATATACATTTCTTTTACTTACTGATTAAGTTTCACAAAGACTTTCTAGATTCTATGGTAATGATAGCTTTTGAAAGGCGTAGATTATAACACATATGTAACTATTAAAATATTCATATATTCCATAATTAAAATGAAGTTATAACAACAGTATTAATGCATCTTATATTCAAAGCGTACTTAAAAGCAAGAGAACACTGTACACATAATGGAATATACATCTTATTTCTAAACTTTTAATTTTTTAAAAAAGTAAGAGCTGATTATTTGATTATTATTATTTATGTTTTTTTTAGGTCATAGGGCCTCTTGCTTTATTCCTCCTTGAGTCTTGTGATCATTTACCACTTCTGCAATCTGAACCTTTATCTCTGTGCTTCAGAAAGCTGTATGCTGTAGGTATATGCGTTGTTTTTCCATAATGCAAACAACTCTGTAAGTGATAGGGTTGTTGTGAAATACTTCGGATTTCTGACAGATTTCAAGACAGTTTAGACAGCTACAAGTGTGATGGCAAAAACACCTGTAGCCTTGGGATGTTTTTCATGAGCTGCATCGTGGAGTGATGGAGACAATCAAAATGTCAGCTTTTCTGACATTTTAAATACCCTCTTTCTGCCTATATATTGTAAAAATCTTTGAGAAACATATTTCTTGAAAATGTGGACAGCTTTATATAATGGCAGTGCTACTGCTCAGTTGAAGAATGTGATCATGAAGAAAAACTCAGGCAGGATGAAATTACGTGTGAAAATTAATGGTGTCTTTGAGAAAATTAAGGATGAAGGGTCTGGAGCACAATCCTTAAGAGGAGTACCTAAGTGATATCTGAGTGAGCTGGGATTGTTTAGCCTGGAGAAAACAACACTCAGGGTGGACCTTATCTCTGTCTACAACTGCCTGAAAGGAGGTTGAGTGACGTGAGTGTCGGTCTTCTCCCCCAAGTAACAAGCGACAGGACAAAAGGAAATGGCCTCAAGTTAAGCCAGGAGAGGTTTAGATTGGATATTAGGAAAAAATTTCTTCCCTGAAAGGGTGGTCAAGCATTGGAACAGCTGCCCAGGGACATGGTGGAGTCACTGTGAAAATGTGGATGTGGTGCTTAGAGACGTGCTTTAGTGGTGGACTGGATAGTGCTGGGTTAATGGTTGGACTCAATGATCTTGAGGGTGTTTTACAACCTAATTGATTCTGTGACAATATTTGCCCAAGTGTACTTCATCAGGGATTTCTTTGTTAAGATGTTTTCATGCCCTGATACTGCTGACTGGCACATCTTCAGTACCTGCCCAGGGTATGTTGGGTTTGTCAGAGCAGCCAGAGCGTACGTGCGGTAGCCTGCGAATACATGGGAATATTGGTATTCATTGGAGACAAGAAGAGGCCAACAGCCCCGTGCAGGAGTGTAGCTGACATCTGCAGGCTTCTCTGTACTATACTTTTGTCAAGTGTAGGATAAAGCAAATGCATCTTGAACAAGGGTTGTTTAAACATCCAGACACATTCTCAGAAATGGAAGAAAGGATGTACTTTTTAGAGGTCTAAACAGGCTTAGCAGCAGTTGCCCTGTTAGGCCTTGAAAAGACTACAAATACAAATGTGATTAAGTAGAGAAAAATTTAAGTGGGGGCATTTCAGAATGAGGGTAGGATTGAGATTAATCATAGGTGTGATCCTGAAATGAAATAGATGTTTTTCCTCATCTTTTAATGAGGATGATGCCATAGGATACAGAAAGTATGGAAATGTGAACTACTCTATCAAGATGAAACCAAAATTATAAACAGTGCATTCACTTAAGGGGAGGGACCAAAGAATCTCACAATTATGAGAGAATAGAGGCATAAAAATGTGGTTCAATACCATAGGTTTCTCAGAAATCTGCTAAAGAGATACCATATGGTTAGGCTGTAACAAAGGTGTTTGTGTGTATAGTCTGAGCCACTGCAGCTACTAGGAGCATGGGATATTAGCTCTTTAGGGATAATTTGAAAGGAAAAAAGTTGAAATACACTTTTAAAGTTCGTTGATAAAAAATTAAGAAGCATTGGGAATAAAAAGAAGGAATGTCATTTTTCCTAGAGCCAATTGGAAAGCCTCAAGATCTGAAATAATAGAAATAGGATGAAATATGAAGTGCATCACTGGGAATGTGGGGAGTGATAAGAAAATATGCAACAGGTTGAGAGCTTGTCTTTGGAGATTATAAAAAAGAAAAAAATCATTGTAAAAAAAGGATTTTTTTTTACCAGAGCAAACAGAATAAATAAGGGAAAGAGAAAGATTCGTGAAAATATCAATGGTGTCTAGAACTTTACCAAACATTATATTTGTTCTGCAGTTAGAAATTTTGCAGTTTGTTAATGGGAGGGGAATCAGAGTGGCACTGGTAGAAAAGCCGATCGCCACAATTCCTGCACTTGTCTAGTGCTGGCTTCACCATGTGGTATCTGAAAAGATATGTCTGTCAGTTTTGAGATAACCACTGTAAATGCCAGTAGTGCTCACTAATGAACTATTCTGTTGGTTCTGCTGATGCTTAATAATGTTAAAGTCTGTTTCCAGCAGGGAGCACCATACATTTTTAAGAAATGCTAGAAAATAACTATGAATAATTATTAATTATTAATATTGATAATTAATTCTTTCTTCTAAAGGGACTTTTTAGAAAAAGTAATTCTATTTTTTTTTTGTCTTTCAGCCATGGAAGAGTTAATAGTTGAGCTGCGCCTGTTTCTTGAACTTCTGGACCATGAATATCTAACTTCCACTGTCAGGGAGAAGAAGGCAGTAATAACTAACATTCTCCTGAGGATACAGGCATCAAAAGGTCAGTGCCGGGGTGTGTTTTCTCGCTTGCAGAACGCACAGAATAAGTCTGTGCTCAGTGAAATAACTTTGAGAGCTAAAAACAAGCCCTAAATTGAAGCAAGACAGAAAGACAGGGGGAAGCCAAAGTGTACCTTTCCTGAATGCTTTCCTTCACGTTCTGCAGTAAAGTACAGCAAAAGGCACACTAGAAGTATCTTGGATGCACATGGGTGATTCCAGCCACAAAATTACATTCTAGATAGAATGTTTTTACTTCTGCTGGTAGACTGGTTGCTTCATTTTATTTGTGGCAGTAATGCTATTTGTGAGTTTTGATGGAAAAGTTATACTGCATCAGGGAGTGCTGGCTACAGCACCTTTTCATCTGTGTCAAATGACCCAAATCTATCAAAAGGCTTGATACTGAGGTGGCATCGGGTGCATGGCTGATACAGGAGTGCCAAGCCAGAGAAAGGAAATGACTGTCAGCATGTTTGGTTTGCACTTTGCCATTAGACTCACTTTCTCCTTTCCTTCCTATCTAAAACCAATTGCTTTTGTTTCTATCAGGATTATGGAACTGATTGCAATATAAGTGATTCACTGTGTACAGGAACCTTTCCACAGAGTTTGTATGAAAAACATTCCTCACTGTTTTTTCTAACAGTACTCTTATATTTCTTACATCACCTTTCTGTATGAAGTGACATCTGGGCTGTAAGACCTCTGTCTCTGATAGATTTGACAGAAGTACTGTCGGTGTAAACCCCCAGTTTAGATTTTTTGAAAAATACCAGAGTTTGTTGAAGAAAAGCACCACATTGCGAGCAGCTGTATTTCTCATGATTTGTTTCTTCTCTGGGGCTAGAAAAATATGGTTTGTTTGATGCAGTGTTTCTCCCTTTCAGTAAAGAAATAATTTTTGCCACGGGATTCAAGTCCAAGGAGATCAACTTGAAAGTAATTATTGTGTCCTCCTTTCTGTTTTGACATTTCTAAAGACCCATTGCTATTTTTACTTTACTACTGAGAGAAGGAGGTGAATACCAATTTCTCATATTATGGAAGGAGTCTTCATGCTCCAAAAGCTGACCAAAATACATCAAACTCTCAAAGACCAAAATCTGTAGGTGAGAACCTGCAATTTGGTATGTTTAGAAACAGCTGTATTTTACTGGAGTTCAAAATAACCTCAACGATGCTGATCTGATACTGCATTGTTATTCTTACAATCTTTTCAACTAGATTTATTAAGAAAAACAATTACTTTTTCAAGAAGTCAGATGAGTTTCTGCTGCCAACTTTGAAAACACATGGAAGGGTTGTTGTATACTTTTGGGATTGTGTATGGTGGTCTGGGACAAAAAACCCTACACCTTACAGTGCTGGGTATGTTTTCGGGACTCTTACAACACAATTATTTATGCTGTTAAATTATGGAGTGATCTTTTGCATGGGTTTGGCCTGACCTGACTTATCTCCTGCATCAGTTCCTAGGCATGATATGGAAGTCAGCTCAGGTAAAGAGCTGCTCCATATAGACAGTTCAAAATCATCCCCCTCCACCTTGAGGGTGAGAGGTTTTAACTGTATGAATATCGATTTCTCTCTGCCAGGCCACCTACCTAGGTGTGTTCAGTTCATGTCTCTAGATGTGGTAACAGATAAAAAGATCCTCGGACTATAGCTTTCCACTATTCAGCACCTACCATTTATATTTTAAAGCCTATTTCAGGATCTTTAACAAGATCCATTACATCCAGTTACAGGATCCATCTGTTAGCAAGATCCATATGAGATCCATGTATTAAGTGGTAGGGCTTTGCTCAGTGCAGTTGTTACTGGAACGTTTTACCCACTTCTAGTGCCTACGTTCAAGGAGATAAAATGTAGGCATTTCAAAGAAAAGTTGTAGAAGTTGTAAAATGATCCAGAAATATGCCTTCAAATTATCCAAAATGAGGTGTCATAATCAATCTTTATGTAGCAAAGGAATGACTGAGAATAAGCTTTTAGACTTACACAACAGTAAGTGCAATGGCTGAATGTTTCTTTCAAAGTAGAAATAAAGCACATATTTTGAGCACTGAAGCTATGAACTAGTGGAAGAACTTAGCAAGTTCTGCATGCCATTGCTGGCATCTTATCAAGATGGAATATTTTTCTAAAAGATATGCTCTAGTTCAAACTAGACTTAAGGAACTCCCATAGTTCAGTTGAGCAAGAGGTCATAGGGCTATGTTTTATATGTCTATAAACTCTAGTTTATGGAATTGCAGTTTAAATAGAATTTAAGTCAGCATGTCCTCTTAAAAAATCATCCTGTTTCTCTCCCTAGGCTACTCTTCTATTGCTTCTTCCTTTCTGTGCTAACTCTGCTAGCACAAGCATTATTTCCTTTTTTTTTTTATGCTTTAGTCCTAAGCAGTGTCTCTTCTCTGGTCTGGTTCAACCTAAGGCCACACACATGCTTATGCTGGCTCGAAGGAGAGGTTGGTGCAGGGACAGGAACAAGGCACGGAAGGAGAGGAACTGCCTCCTTGGGAGCTCTGCCATCACATCCTGGCTTCAAGTGTGTGTGAAACTACCCAGGGAGTCGTGTACTTTACTGGAGCCGACCCTGCTGCTTTTTTTATCAGTTATAACATTCAGTACTCCCATCCCTTTGAAACTATTCATCTCTTCATTAAAATTAAAAGCAGTAAAGGATGCATAAACCCGCAGTCCTCTGTAACTAAGATGAACTATCATTTGGAGTCTGTTTTTCAAAATATTGTTTTACTCCACCCACACAACTCCACGAGAGCTCTTGGGTTGCTGGCACAGTTTAAGACGCCTGAGGACTATGCTGAGATCAGACTCTTCAGTTGCATTTCCAAAATTCAACTGGGTGAATCTAACAGGATTTTTCAACTGCTGTAGAAAACCATGTAAGATCAATGGGGAATGGTAATGAAGGATCTGGGGAACTGGAAAGTGGCTGGCTTCTTTAGAACATCTGGAAATGAACAATTATGTTTTTCTTTGTAAAGGTGTGGCAATTATTGTAATGAGCTGCTTGGGTTTTAGTAAAACACTTCAAACTAAGTTCTTACTTGGCGAATTCTTTAGAAATCTTTTGTCTTGTTTTGTTCCATCTCCCCCAAATGCACACTGTTTTCTTCATTTATATCTATCAAGCAGAGAGAACTGGGCTAGGGAGATGTGTTCTTCAGGTTGTAGCTCCCTGGCCTCAACCTGCCCTGCATCCAAACCAGTGGTTACTCTGAATAGCTGGCAAAACTATAAACTTCATTTTTCTTTGTGAGCCTTGGCATGCCCAATGGATTGTAGGTCTGAAGAAAACACTTGACATTTCGTTCTAAAACTCAGACTTTCTTCTAAAAAACAAAGACACAAACAGTTTATTTTGGAGTAAGAACTGTTGCTGGATTTAGCCATTTAATATGACTGCCAACACTGCCTAGTTTTCTTAAAGGGACTTGGTGCCCTAAACCTATAGTGTATACACACCTTTGCTGTGTAAGTTGGTAGAAGAAATGAAATGTTAGACTAGTTTCTTGCTTAAACAGACATAGTTTAAAAATGGAGGGAAAACTGGTTTACAGAGTCAATAATATTCACTTGGAATAATTTGTGGCTTTCTTGTAAAAAACCCTTCATATGTGACTTCTGGTTGTTAGGAAAAACATGGGAGACTTGGATATGGATGGTAGTTGTAATATAGTTTCATCCTACGTAAAGAGGAACGAGTGAAAGTTATACTGGAGGAAAAAAAAAAAAAAGGAATGTTTCCCAAGACTAATGCCTGTCTTGATTTGTAGGAAAAAAAAAGAAGAATTTGTAGTCGTTAGAGCAAGTTTTAACTTAATCAGTGTTGTTTTTCAGTCCATGACTTCACAGCTAGGGGGACTGGGGTATTATAACAAGAACATTTCATCATTGATTGAATTTTTGAGAATTACATGATCTTGACTGAAAGACATTCATTTGACTTATGTAAATATATATTTTAAAAATGCAACTAAACACTAGGAACTAAGTTCAGTCTAGGTTTAAGGAGGGTACAATCCATGGACTGATTTTTTGGCAGAACATTGAGGAGATGCACCCTAATCTCTTTTTGATATTTAGAAAAGTAAACAATATCATGTTCCTGTGAAGTGAATTCAACTGTGATTTAAATTATTCTGCTAAAACTTGGAACAAGCAGGTCGCTCTTTTTTTCCCCTGGGAAGGAGATGGAATAGTGATACAAAGGATTCTCAAAGCAGTGTTTACATTCAGCTTCTTTTCCCATTTCAAATTCACTATGAGATTATTAAAAAAAATAAGAAGGAAATGGTAGGAAAACATGCTCAGTGTGAGCTCTGTTAATAGAGAGTTGGTTAGGGAAATGTCCCTCCAGCAGTGCTCCAGGTTGGGGTGTGACAGCATCCTGCATCTCCTAGGACTTGGGCAAACTCTCACCATGGCCCCATGATCAGAGATGGTGGTGGCAGCAGGGAGCCCAGGGAACATGGGCACTGTGGGCTTGGCCAAATAGGTGTCCCCAACACTTCCAGGAAGGCAGGCAGGCAGGGTCTATTCTTCTACCCTCTTCCCCACTCTTTTGGTATGAAAGATGGTTTTGAGCTCATTTCTTTGTGATGACTTTGCTCATTCAAAATGTGCCATTGGAACAACTGTTGTCCATCTCTGCTGATGAAAGGCAGCCAGTCACATACTGCCCACAGGCTGACTGTGTTTTATTCACTGTATGGTGCCACTGGGGTGTTTTTGAGTGTGGTATCTTCCCCCAATAAGTGGTTTTATCTGTATGGTAGATCCCTGGCAATGTGTTTGAATCTTGTTCAAGTCGTTCAGTTTGAGATGGATGTGCAGTTCAGAATGACTTCCTGTAATTTTATTCTGTGTCTGGCTTTTGTTGATCCAAACAGCATATATGTCATTATCATATAGAGTAAGTATGTGTTTGTTCTGCTTGATTAAATTCCTGAATTCTCAGCATTCTTTCAGTCCTGCCTCAGTAACCATGCTTGGGAGGTAGTCTGTGATCAGCACTGTGTGCCAGATTTCAGTGTGTGACAGTCAGACATGGGGTCCACATGTGGAAAAAATGTCCCATTTGCATCTACCAAGGTGTTAAGTGACATTTGTTGCTCTTCCACAGGTTTAGAAATAAAAGAACATGTACAGAAACAAGAAGTTGCCAACAGTTTGCCAGCACCTCCTCAAATGCCTCTGCCAGAAATACCTCAGCAGTGGCTGGTGAGTATTATATTTAATTATATAAATATATACAAGAGAGAATGTATTTCTGTTAAGCATCAACAGAAATGGTTGCAAGGGGAAGGAGCCTGCTGGTCCAGGGAAATGATTATTTCTCTCACCTCTGCTTTGGTTGAGGGAATTCGGTTCAACTTGCAGAAGAGAAGGCAAAAAATTCCCTGTGGTGAAATAAGCCTGGGAATAGCCACTGGCAAAGACTGCGGAATCACAGTCTTTGGAGATTTTCAAAATTCAAGTGACAAAAGCCTGAGCAACACGACCTTAACTTCAAAGGTTGACCTGTTGAATGTTGGTCCCACAGGTCCCAGACAGCTTCTTACAATTCTATTAATAACATTTCCTGGAGCAAGCCTCATGAGAATACTCCCTCTTGATAGCTGAAAAATGAAGGTGCAGAGTTTTAAAACAAAGGAAAAATGCTTCCTTTTTTTTTTTAAATAAGTCTTTAGTGCCCTTCCTACCCACTCTCTGGATTGGAATTTCCCTGCAGAACAAGTAGATGCACCTCTCTTAGAGATGCTTATAGCAAAGGTACTGATTGAGATCTGTAATTCAATCTTCCAGTTGAGAACAGCTGTCTTCTTATAGAATGAACTGTAAACAAGTTTTAATGCTTCCCTCTTACTGACTTTACATTAGATATGATGAAGAAAACATTTTCAGCATTTTTTTTTTTAGAGACGTGTAAACAAATCAGGTTCACCTGTTGAAAGGTGAACATCGTCTTTGTCCTAATACTGATAAAGTATCCATCTCTTTATTCTTCTGTGGAAAGTTTTGTGCATGGTCATAAGGACAATCCGTGGAGATCCATGTTCATTGACTAAAGCAGGAAGCACAGACAGAGCTTACAGGGTCAGAACAACTGGATGGCTGATGTTCTGGTTCATTTTAGTGTGTTTTTTTATTATCACATTTATGCCTGGTTCTAAGAGATACATAAGCAAATAGCATCTTATGAACATAAGAACTAATTTATCAGGTTGAACTCCTGGCTAGCCTTTCGTTCCGTGCTAGGTACTGCAGAACAAAGTAAAAAAAACACATCAAACATGTATTGGGTGGAATACCTTAACCTTAGTTTTTCCCTAAGCACTGCCAGTTTTTGGTTTGTGACCTGAACAAGTTTTTTTCCTCTCAATTTTAATTCTACATCATTTAATGAGAGATGCTGAAATCGATATAGGAAGGGAATGTTTATGCTAGAAACCCTAATATCCAGCATTGGTATATATACTTCAGCAAAATTCAACTAAAAGGAATGCTGTAAAGTAATTATGCATATATTTAATGCATGCAAAAGTGGCCTTATTAATATGCAGTGAAACTTGGAGAATTCATTTCATGGTTAACAGTGCCAGAAACTGATTATTTTTCTTTAATTCAAGATACATATTGCATAAATTATAAGTGAAAGGGTTTGGGCATGAAAATTATGCAAAATGCATGTGCCTTTGAAACGTAGACTTCAGGTACTACCTTCATAAACTGAAGCCAGTTGAGATCCTCATTCTTTCATATTTATGTAGGTGCAGTTTGGCTCTGAAGATTCGAGTTGTTTTTCTAAAGACGACTGATCTACTTTGCCTTTCTCATACACTAATGTGTAAATTCCCTTAAAGTTGGTACAGCTGCAGCAAGTGAAATGGTGTGAAGTATGAATTAGGTCCAGGAGGTCAACACCGTTTTTTGCAGTAGTTCAGTTTGGATTTTTGAGTAACAAAAATATTTCTCTGAGATACTGTGGGAATTACTGTGGAAGCTCACACAGTTAGAGCTGGCTGGTCTGCAGTGTGGTCTTCCCACATTGAGCCTGGCAGAGTAGAGTTTGAATATGGCCCTCTCTTCTGATCTGCCTGTAATGCTGCAGATGCTTTCACCTCAGTGAATTCATCAAGCTCAGCTGCTTTTTCCGTAGTGTGAGAAGCTGATTTTTGCCAGTTTTTCTGCAATTCTGTTGGTGCTGTTAGGCAGTGGTAGGTTTCACCTCCCTTTCCGGAGCCAGGAGATGTCCCAAGCCTCTCATTGTCTTGCAATATCCAAATACAGGTTACAAGTGGTGCTATTTTGAGATAGTAGCACATCGTAATTTGTGGAAAAGATGACAGATTGCTGCTGTCCTGCAAAAGACCAGGTGGAGTCAGAAAGGAGAGACAAAACCATCAGCTTTTTGTCCTTTGAATACTAGGGCAAGCTTGAACCCCAGTATGACTCTTTGAATTCTTTTCCTGACATCATATTGATACAATGACATTGATCATTAGCTGATTTTTGGAACTTTGCTCCTTTTTTAAACCTTCATTATTATTATTATGAGATATGGTCAGAGACTGTCATTTTTCTTTTTATACACAAGACATTAGTGACAGTGGACAAGATCTTATTTTCCTTTCCATTATTGCTCCTGCGTGGTGATTTTCAACCCACCCTGAATCAATGGAATGCTAAAAATTTGTAGCTGATGCCAGTCTCCATAAAAACAGTACATAATTGTGTTGCTCAGTGACACAAGTACTGAGCCACCTTTCCTAGCCGCTTTTCATAGACCGTGCTTTCATAGTCAAGTGGAAGAAAATCCCTGGGCCCACTAGAGCCTAGGATATTCTATTCCAGGTTGCCCATCTTCACGGCAAGTTGAACTGGCAAGTTGAAAGTCATGGTGTATGGCACTTCCTTTTGCCAGCCATTCAGGACAGAAAGTTTTTTCTGCTGGCTAAATAACATCTAGTGATGGTCTTAGCCTCCAGTGAAAACACAGTGCACTGCTGGAGCATAGGAATTTACTGAAAGTGGGAATCAATAACTTCATATAAACTACGCACTATTTAAAATCTGTGTTTTAAGCCCATCAGTTATTGTCTCATGAAAATTAAAGGTTCATTTACACCACTGTTTCTCTTTGTGTCACTCAAGGGTTTCTGCATTGAAAAATGTTTAGTCTGAATTGGTGTTTAAGCTTCTACTTATGTAAAGATGTGTGGGTGGGAAGGAATTCAATACTCCTTAAAAGTAGTGCCAGGAGTTAGAATTATATGTGGGCAGGTGCAGTGCAAGTTTTCCTTTGTAAATCTGTAAATAGACCTGCATATTTGTTCAGGCCAAATCGTGTATCAGTTTTGTTATTCATCAGTCCAAGAACAAAGAGTATTCATTTTATTTAGAGACATGCTGTTAATAGTTTAAATGAAGTCTCCAGTTACTAAAACACATTAAAGCTCAGAGAGTTTCCTGGACTCAGTGGGCTTTGGAACCAGTCTTAAAATTGAGGGACAAAGTTAGGCCTTAGATATACTTGAATGAAGAAAATCACCAAGCACTCAGCCTCATAGTAATTCTCTTTTGTATACATTTCCTTGGCTACATCTGATCTAGCAGCCTTTCTGTTAGGCAGAGAAAGTGCAAATCCTCTCTGGCTTTAGTCTGTGCATGCAGCTTTTTTGGGTGGCCCGCAAAGGGGCTGTCAATAAAGGATGTGAAGCTTAAGGGCAACACCAAGTGCTGCTGCAGAACGGAGACACCACTTGCCTGGGTGCATTGCTGTGTGCTTGTTAGCGCAGGTACAGTGCCAGCAGCTGGGAAACTTCGTTTTGGTCAGCAGCAGAGGAGGAGGTCACTGTGTTTGAAATAGTCCCATCACTTCTCCCCTCTTGGATCTGCTTAATGCGAGGGCTCGTGTCTTTAGCCTGCTTCATCCTTCTCCACATCAGCAGCTACTTTTATTCATTTCCCTGCTCTTGACAGACAAGAAGTAGTGCTAGATGATGGGTTTGGAGGAATAACTGAGCCAAGGCTCTGTGCATATATCAAAGTGCTTCTGGTGGTTTAACACCTGGGATCCCATCATTGCACTATCACCAAGTGGCCTTGAAGTACATTTTCCACTCAGGCAGTAGGATAATATCCGGTGTGTCCTGCTGCTCAGATGTGCCTGAGGATTGCTGGCATAAATTATCCACAGCATGACAGTGACAGAATACTTCTAGCCTCCAAGCATTTGGTTGTCATATTACATCTGACAGTTGGTGATTTCATTGCACTGTGCAGTCCAACAAAATCAAACACAAACAGCACACTTAGCTATTTTGCATGATTTTCGCAGTAAAATCGAGTATATGTTTTGTTTTTCTTGGAATATTAACAATTTAATAATTATTTAACTGCAACACGTGTTCTGCAAAATGCCAGAACCCTGCAGATATGAATCAAAAGGATGGGTCATCTTCCTCCAACCCATTCTTGCACAGTACACAGTAACTCTGTGGGAGTGCTTCATATAAATGGGTTTCCTGTTGTGGAGAAGAGATTTGACAGCCTTCCTTTATCTGGCTGACTGACAGGTATACTCTTAGATATTTATTAGAAAATGCTGAAAGGAAACAGTGTCCTGGGAGAAGAAAAAAAAAATCATCTGGAAATCAAAAAGATTTTTGAGGTGAAAGATCACCAATTACATTAATCATTCTTTGTACAGCATCCAAAAAAGTGCCAAAGAAAGAGCTTCTTCTAAAGTGTGCAGTGAGGAAAGTGCCATAATAAAAGCAAGGAGTCCATGTGACAAGTGGGTACTTAGGAATCTTTGTTTCGTCTGGCTTTTTCTTCTAATGCTGAAAAGCAGTTGTTATTCTCTGTTCTTCTTTAAAGATGATCTTAAGACAGTATTAGTCTTCAATTTCTTTCCTTAAAGAAGTTTCAAAAGCCATAAAAATAAATTCAGCAAATATTCGTTTGTTTAATTCAGAGCTGGCTACAACTTCAGTTTAAACATGTTCTTCTCAACAAGTCTCAACAAGTTCTTCCATAATGAAGGAAAAGTAAAGAGGCCTTTTTGATTAATGCAGTGTAGTCACTCTTACTGCAGGCAATGATAAAATATTAACCCTTTCAGAAACTTATTAAAATCTATTAACAAGAATTTGGGTTTCTTTGACCCACTATTTCAGTTTGAAAAGTTGTTCCACCATCCCATTCCATCACTGCCAGTCTTTGTCCTTGCATTTAAGTAGGTTTTTTTCCCCTCACCATGGTCCCTGTGCTTCAGATATCCTTTGTAATCACAATTGTATTCCTCTCAAAGGTTTCATTTCACTTCACTGTGTCTAAGATAGACCTTATCGCTCTCTACAACTCCCTGAAAGGAGGTTGTAGCCAGGTGGGAGTCAGTCTCTTCTCCCAGGCAACCAGCAGTAGGACGAGAGGGCATGGTCTTAAGCTGTGCCAGGGGAAGTTTAGGTTAGACATTAGAAAGAAATTCTTTACAGAGAGAGTGATCAGACACTGGAATGGGCTGCCCAGGGAGGTGGTGGAGTCACCGTCCCTGGAGATATTTAAGAAGAGAGTGGATGTGGCACTTAGTGCCATGGTCTAGTTGACAGGGTGGTGTTGGGTCATGGGTTGGACTCGATGATCTCAGAGGTCTTTTCCAACCCGGTTGATTCTGTGATTCTGTGACTCTATCAGTTTCATTTTGAGCTATGATGTAATTCTAGTGAACGGTATCAGTGCAGCTACTGTAAGGATCATGTACTTCAATCACAAGTGACCAGAACAGCAGTCTTCTGGACATAGAATCAGAATCATGTAGGTTGATCCTTAAGATCATTGAGTTCAACTGTTTACCTAAAACTACCACTAAACCATGTCCCTAAGTGCCACATCTATACATCTTTAAATACCTCCAGGAGTGGTGACTTCACCACTTCCCTGAGCAGCCTGTTTCAGTGCTTGACAACCCTTCTGGTGAAGAAATTTCTCCTAATATCCAATCTAAACCTTCCCGGGTAGGATTTGAGACTGTTTCCTTTTGTCCTGTTGCTTGTTACTTGGTAGAAGAAATGGACTCCCACCTGGCTACAACCTCCTTTCAGGTAGTTGTAGAGAGTGATAAGGTCCCCCCGAGCCTCCTTTTCTCCAGGCTAAACACTCCCATCTCCCCCAGCTGCTCCGCATAAGACTTACTTTCCAGACCCTTCACCATCTTTCTTGCCCTTCTCTGGACACGCTCCAGCCTCTCAATGTCTTTCCTGCAGTGAGGGGCCCAAAGCTGAACACTGGATTTGAGGTGTGACTTCACCAGTCCCAAGTACAGGGGAGTGGTCACTGCCCTGGTCCTCCTGGCCACACAATTTTTGATACTAGCCAGGATGCCATTGGCCTTCTTGGCCACCTGGGCACAATGCAGTTGTGGAATAGTTTCAGCCATCATATATGATTGCATAAGCAATAAGGATAAAGAAATATATATTGCCTCTTTTTTGTGTTAGCCATGTCTTGCAGTACACTACAACTGTCATTCCCATTTTCCATGGCTGAGGTTGGTGCATTATTGTTGATGATTTATTTCACATTTGCAAATCGTATCACAGAAAAGTCTTCGTTAAAGTAATTTCCTTCTCAATTAATTTATGGTATACCTTTATAGTAATGCACATCACCATATTTCAAAACTTTCTTCATGTCTAAACTGCCAGAATGAGCTGGTCTCTCTTTCTCTCTGACCTGGAATTTACATTTTAACTGGATGAGTTAGAGTAGGATTAAACTGCTGTACCAAGTTCTTTTTATAATCACTGTGAAGCTGTGGACACTTTTTTTTTTTAACTAGATACTTATGATCTTTGACCTTCATATAAGAAAACAATCAAATTAATAATGGCACAGATTTTGTCCCACCATTTGTTCTTAACATGCTCACACTTCTGGCCTCAGGTTTTTCATTTCTTGTTTCTATACTGTACCTGTCCATGAAACACCCTCCCTCTGTTGATAGTTGGGGACTAGCCTGTTTGCTTTCCTCACCACACTCATTAATGTTCTGTGCACAAACACATGGGAAAGGAGTTAGGTCAGTGAGTACCAAGTCTCCTCTTGGTTTTGTTTGATGCAGTTCTCAGGCCCTTAGACAATATTGTTCCAGTGGAAAAAGCGTTGCCTGCACTTTCCTCATGGTACTGCTTGTCTTGTCCTCACTCTCATGTCATGTACTTGGATGAGCTTATTAACTCCTGGAAGAGGAAGGTGATATTGTTTTTGCTGGGGAATACAGACACTTCTTTGAGCTCACTTACAATAAACATCTGTGACTGAGAGCCCCATGCTACTTAAAATTCAGATTCATCTTTCTCTTGTAATATGTATGAAACTGTTTCCTAGCATTAATTAAAGCCCATTTGATTTCTTGGTACACACAGACCCTTTGCTTGACATGAGTCAACTCTATTGTTTGGTCTGAGTGATCCTTCTAACTGGCTGTGTAATAATCTTTTATTTTAAATTCTGAATGATACAAAAATACCTTGGTTTTTTTTCTGGCTCATTCTCTTTCACTTTTAATTATTTTTTTTAGATCTTAGGTTGCTTCCGTGGCGTCTGGTGTTTATTTCCACTCCAATCTTGCACAGATTTTGGGTGTAACTCTTTCCAACTACCTGTTCTTTCTAGTAGTGCATTCCATGCTCCAGTCTTTTTGGTTATATTTAATATCTCAAATGTAATTACATACAGTAGCAAGAAGTGAGACAGTTTATGTCTGGGCACAGAGTGACAGTGCCATTAGAGAGATTCAATAACCAACCGGGTTCTTTGCTTAGTTGATATACTATGTTGTGTTCTTACTGTTTCCCTTTGGTCCTCTTCACTGCCATCTTTACCTTCCTTTTTCTTACGTAAAGGGATTATTTGGGTATCTGAGCAGATGTGTTGTATTTTGTGAAATTGTAACTCAGTTCCTGGTGAGGTTCCTGTGTAAATGCTCTGCAGGCAATCTTCAGATCAAATTGTGGAGACATAGGATGCCCTGATTCATTCTTTAATGCAAGCAAGTCTGTTCAGATCCCTTTCCCATCATCAGGCTGCACTTTCTGAGGCTGTGATCTGTTTGTACTCTCTATACATACTAAGCATTTTTGCAATGATATCTTCAATTAGGCATTCACGCCCAAGTCAGCAGACATGCTCTTAGGCTGTGTCAGATGTACCTCCACTCCCTGGAGAACAGCATGCCAAGTGTGTACCTTCTGTTCTTAGCCTTAAACCTGCTTAAGGCACTGTTCAAGATCACACCCCAAAGAAAAGCTCCACTTGTGCTTATACTCATCCTCAAATTGGTAATCTGGTAATCACTTGGAGTGGCGATTCCACCTTGCCCTCATCTGTTCAGCACTGCAGTAGGAGCTGGTGGGTGACCAGTTCAGCTCTTCACAGGATTGCTGGGGGTTGCTGGGCCTCCCATCGTGTCTGGCCTTGGTTGTTGTTTTCTCAGGGAGTTCCTTTTGGTTTTTATCCTGGTACCTCTGGTGTTGCAGAGGTGTGTGCTGTAACTGCATGTACACGCAGATGTGGTCAGGTGGGATGACACCAACAGCCCATCATGCAGCCCTGCTACCCACCTTGTGGTGGGACTGGCAGGGTTACTCTGTTCCAAAAAGCTGAGTTTTGCAGTTAGCTGGCTTACTGGTTTGCTGTCTTTTGTGCTGAGAAGCTGAAAAGATAAGTTGTTAGACTTCCTTCACATTATTTGATTCCTGGTTTTGTGGGCTCCAGCTGACAAGCTCAGAAATTAATAACCTTAGTATATGAATCAGAAGTCAAATGAAGAATTCTTTTCAGCTTCTGCTTGTGTGCACTAGGGCTAATATTGCATGGCTCAATATGGTCTTAATATCCCATATAGTGAGCTCGATTGTCCTGAATAAATGCAAGGTCCATCCAGGTCCTGAATTCTGGCAATAAACGGTGATTTCTTTAAAGTGCCTTAGCAATTTTAAGTTTAGCTAAAAGCTTTCAAAGCAAGTGTGTGGCAAGTACTGATGCCCAGTTTCCAACCCTTACACTGTTACAACAAAACCTGGTTGAAATGTACGCTCAGTCATTTTGTGAATTGTATTGCTGCTCAGTTTGTTGATTCATCTTGTTTTATGAACATCCGTTTTTTCCACATGTGGAGTGAGGGACCGTAAAGGTGTGAGTACTCTTTCCTCTCCAGGCTGAAGACGCGGTGGGGTTGTACAGAGGTCAGGTCTAAGCTTCCTCCAGAGCGAATGGCATGCTCATGTGTCAGAGCTTCTTCTTGACAGCCCAGATTTGCCTGCTGGCTCCTGAGCAGCTTTATTATATATCACCATTGTGTGACCACTTTTCCAGTCTCGTGTTGCTGCCTTCAGCACTGAGGGGTTACGCAGCAGCTGGCTCCACAGTTCGGCTGGATCCAGACTGGTGGTCGATCTAATAACAGACATGCGAGCGTGGCACTTGAGTTGCTGGCAGTCTTTGCCTGCATCACAGGTGTACTGACAGGCTCTGCTAAACTCGCCTCTTTGCTCTGGAAATCTCCATATCCTAAATCATTGCATAAAGGGAGATGTTTCTACTTCCCTACAGAGTGTAAGTCTTCATTGGGGTATAAAGTGATTTAATATCCTCAGGCCTCTGTACACTGACATTTATTTTTCTCCGTCTTTCAGACTGCTTTCCATATTGTCAGCAGATACCAGCTGGACTATCCCTGATAAAAAAGTTACTGTCTATCTTGCTTGGTACCCTTGGACAGAAGAAGGAAATAGAGTAGTTTATCTCTTAGGATAAAGAATGAAAGAGTTTATTTGTGGTCTGTGGAATACAGGTGGGCAAGAGGAGGGGAAGACCATAGTATGCCATTAAATCAATATGTCCATAAAAGTCCTTTTCAGAGTCGAGTAGGATAATGAGTTTTACCATCTGGTTAAATATTGCTTATTATTTGGAGATATTTTGTTTCCTTCTCTCAACAATCCATCCTGTATACTGAAGTTGGGCATCCTGTGCACCATCCAGTCTTTAATGTCATCAGACATCTCAACTCTGTAGTGTAATGATCACCTCATCCACTTAGTTTCAGTTAAAGCATCTCTCATTTGGTCTCAAACCCAGTACCTGACAAACATCTGCATCAGTATTTTTTCAGTATTACTGTTATTATTCTGGGAAACAATGTATCACTTGTCTTTGTCCCATTTCCTCCGAGGAGATAAAAGTAATTGTAATTTATTTTCTAACTCTGTCCTTATTCCTGTGATTGAGCAAGGTTATTTGCCTTGAGAGGCAACATTATCCAGTTTTCTTCCCTGTTGCCTGTCGTAAAAAAGAAAAAAAAAGTAGAAATTTATGCTAATGCCTTCTCTGCAGGTTGCCAGTTCTTTCCTCCTGATACCACTCAAGCTACACATGTTCTAGTGTTTTCTGAGATTTAATCCTTTTATAGAGTATGTAAATAGATTTGTGGGGTTTATGGCCTTTTTATTTTTTCAGGTAAACTACTGAAAAGTTACTGAATAAAGACTTATTTCAGTTCATAACTTCTTCACAATTTTCCACTAAAAATTGCCAAGTTTAAAGAATTAAACAATGCAACTAGCAATAGCAAAAAAAATCAAAGCACTATAAATAACAGTAACTAATACCAGAATGCACACATATCCTTTTTACATATCTTGGTGCTCAAACTCTTATATATTCCATAGCTCCCAAAAGATGTAGTTGTTTATGGTACAGTTTTGAATGAAATATTTTTATTTTGTATTTAATCAATTTAATTTTTTTCAGTATTAAAGCAGCTGTGCTTTTATCAAAAAGTATTTAATATTGGATGTTTCTGTTTCTCTCTTTCCCCCTCCCCCCCCCAAAAAAAAATGAATCTTTTTTATAATTGTTTTCAACTTTGTTATGGCAAGCACTGCAAAATGCATTTCAGAGAGGAGGGCCTGGTTAATTCAGCAATGGATTCCATCTGTGTTGATGTTGGCTGCACAGCCCAGCCCGCCCCAGCTGTATGAAGTAACTGGTGCTCCAGCAGGGTCGAAATCAGACAAGCACCATTTGTGTTTCATTTCCTTTTTTCTTTCTTTCTGAATAACATTTTGTCTAAAAACAAGGATTTTTTTTTCCCCCGATCTTTATTGGAACCTCTTATTTGTTCCTGGATAAAATACAGCTTTGAAACCTCAGTGCTGTGTCGAGTCAAAATTGGAATGACTTGGGACAGCTATTTCCTGGGTGAATGAGATTTAATAATGATAGGAATTTCATGTATTGTGTATACACCTGATGGGGAAAATGGTTTAAGGCTAGACCAAGATATTAATTCTTCTGTCTAATAAAAGGGGTGTATGAATCTACACTGCCCCAGGAACAAATTGTGACCCCAACTCACTAGAAAAAGGTTCTTTCCACCTGCACGAAGGGAGAAAAGCTGAACTGTTTGGAGGCAGTTCTCTCACTTGTGCCTAGCAGGTCAGGCCACACAGAGGTGATGTGTGTAGAGTAATTCATAATTGCTGTCAATTTGCCAACATTAATGAACATGTAATAATTTGTAATGTCCCTTATGCCTGTTTCTCAGCAGCAGATAACCTTGAAAGACTCATTTATTTTGTGACGATGTGCAGATTGGCAATTTTATTTTTTTTCAGCAAAATTACAGGGGCACTACACTAAAAGTCACATTTTTTCATTATTTTGCTTCTTTGACAGATAATTTCTCTAGCAAAGCTGGTCTGTGAGGAAAACTCATTTGCTTCACATTGTAGATAACAGTAATTGCCATCTGCAATCTGTAATTGACTGTGACATAAGTTGGCTTTACCATTTGATAGAGAAGTAATATTAGTGTAAATTTCAAGCTGGCCAAGAATTTCTGTGTTCAGTCATGAATCAGTTCATTGTTCATGAAAAAGTTTCGGGTTTTACTTGGTGTACAAAGGGAAGTCCATGCTAGATGAGCTGAAGGGCAGGTTTAGTCACTAATTCCTTGACTCCATGCACACTGGGAATGCACAAGCACTTACCTGCAAGGTGGAATAACCTACTCAGTATGAATTTAAGTGCAGAGCACACTAAGGGTGGGACTCATCTTGCTGATGTTGTTAAAGAATGAGGTGTCTGGCGTAGGTGTGTAATCAGTAATGAGATTTGGAGATGTCTGGCTTTGAAATATGCAAAGATGAATCCAGCCCTGAAAGTGCCCACAGAAGTAATTTCACTGCAGCTAATGCCACATGTTATTAAAGCTCAGGTTCCTCCCAGGTAACTGGAGGTCTGTAGCAAATGAGGAGTCACTGTGGCCTCATCTGTATGAGATGGAAAAAGGCTCTATGCCTCTGCTAGACCGGTCAGTCCATCTGAGTTGCAGTCCAGAAGTGTCTGTATCTAACCATAAGCAAAGCCCACCCTGACTAATTTCTTACTTCACTATCTCTGCTTATTCTCTTAGTTTAGACTGGATCAGTCCAATGCAGATAAAAACCATTGCTTCTCTGTCATCACATGAAAAAGAAGGGGAAAGATGTATTGAAAAAGTGTGATGGCAGAAATGAGACTCTGCTTGCAAGTTAAATTTTTGTAATCATGCAATAAACCACTGATGCTGGAAAAAGGCTTCAGTATTTTCTCTAGTATGTAAATATGAAACTAAAAACCTGTGGCAAATATGAATGAGTTCTGTAAAATGCAGTTGTTTTGGTACTTGTTAAGGAAATAGAACAGTCAAGTCACATGGAAGAAGTCACAGAGTACTAAAATTACTTTGTTACTATATCAACAAACCAGCAGTCGGTCAGTTTTAAATTTAAAACAGGTTTATATTTAGAAAAGAAGCATTTTAGAATTTGACCTGGTATTTGACATATTTATTTTATCATGCAATAGCTTCTTGATGTTTCAAACTTTTCTTTGTTTGTAGCTCAGTTTTCACTATGTAGAAATAGCATTATAAAAGTTAATGTGTATATTAAGAATTGATTTGTTATTGAAAAAAAACCTATCATGAAAATATGGTTTAAATTTTCTGTCCTTGGTCTCTGCCATCTCAGGCTATTTAACTTTTCTAAATTGTCCAACCAAATTGCTGTTTGCTGCTGTAATATTAATTATTTTAGATGTAAAATACTAATAAATAAGCCTTAACACTATGAAATGGTCTATGCACAGAAATCTTTCTCATATATGGACCCTTTAGATTTCCAGCTCTAGAATAGAGAACTGTATCTTTTCAGCATTTTTTACCACTTAGCGCTCTTGTAGAGAGAAATCTCTTAATATTGCTGTTATCTTGATTTTGCCATACTTAGCAATGACAAGTAGGATCCTACAGTGTTTATATCTAGTATATATAAACCTCTCCTCAGTTAGAGAACATGCAGAAAAGTTCTGCTTCCTTATCATGAGTAGAGGTAAAAGTCTTGACAATTACGATACATTTAAAAATGTATCATTATGTTATGCAACGTAATTAAGTCAGTCTGTTGCTTCAAATCTCAACGTCGACTTATTATTGTTTAATTATAACAGCATGTGAGGAACTTGAGATTTAGTTTGTTTCTCTTCTAAAAAATGCTACCCTACAGAACACACATTATTCAGAGCACACCTGATTGAGCTCTCCAGAGCCTTGTCTTTGGAAATAGTTGACATACGAAACAGTAACGAGAGCAGGATTTATAAGGCTGCTTGCATTGGCACTGATCAGTAGTAGATGTTCTGACCATGTTTAATTTAACACCTTATTGGTCTGTAACCACTTTTTTTTTTGTTCATTTAGCCACCAGATAACGGGCCTCCACCACTGCCAACATCTTCCCTTCCTGAAGGCTATTACGAAGAGGCAGTGCCACTTAGTCCGGGGAAGGCTCCTGAGTACATCACTTCCAGTGAGTAAGATATTTTCAGATCAGTTTCTGAGCAATCCAGTGTCCTTTGACTTTTTTCAGTGTTTTTTAGTGTTTGACAACTACACCTCTATTAGTGCTGTAGTGATGTGTCATGAGCGTTGCTTTGATTTGGGGACAGTGCTGGTTATCCTCACTGGCTGTGCATTGGTTTGGTTTTGCAGAACTGTTTTGATGTGCACAAA
Organism: Cephalopterus ornatus; assembly: GCA_013396775.1. Taxonomy (NCBI): domain Eukaryota; kingdom Metazoa; phylum Chordata; class Aves; order Passeriformes; family Cotingidae; genus Cephalopterus; species Cephalopterus ornatus. Next base: position 275,287 of record VZRE01012620.1, read on the forward strand.
CCAGGCTCCTTTTAGAGGAAACTAAACGTAGCACTCAAGTTAGGTGCACATAAAACAGGTTTCAGCAACCTTTGGAGACAGAGGGTCCAAATTAGCCACTTACCTTTTGAACTGCTTTAAACCACGAACATGGTGGGGGCATTGGACCAGCAGTCCAGAGTTAAGTATTGTCCAGAATAAACCCCTCTAAACTGATCATACTATGAATGTAGAGGTCTCAGAAACTGGTGCTGATCTGCACATCTACTGCTGTGCCTCTTTTTCACTGAATTGCTTGCTAAAATAGACAAATAAAAAGAAAAAAGGAATTACTGAAAAGATGTGGTTTGCAGCATTTCTGATGACACATTGGATAAAGGGATAAATTGGTCATACTGGCTCCGACAAGCCAAGTGTGATGCACATGAGAGTACTTTTGTGAATACTCACTTAATGCACTAGGCAGAGGGCTGCCTCCAGCTGGCCACCAGAGCATCCTTTTGCCACACCCAAATGCTCTTTTTCACGTCCAAATACTTACCCAAAGACCTATGCACTTAAGTGGAGCTGTGCTGAGACCACACTGATGAAACGCTGAAATGACTGCTCTGAGCGTTACACAGAGTTATGTACCAAAAAAATTGCAAAGATTATTCTTTTTGCTGCTTTTTTATTGGCTGGGATAATTTATTACTTGTGTAGGGCTGATTTATTACTAATCATTATTTTCTATGGCCCAAAGATTAAAGGATTATCTTCCCCCATTTTATAGCCATTTTAATTACTTGAACCAGAACAAATGAATAATATGATCTCTCTGTTCTTAAAACATGCATAGGAGTCACCTTAAGACTAAGATGTTATTAATCTGTACACCACACAAACTGAGATTATCTAGCAGCTCTTAATTAACCTAAGAAATTCAAAGTAAGAAAGAGTTTCATGTCCTGGAAAGCAAATGAAAGAACATACAGACTTTGAAGAGCAGCAGAATCACTCGTCTCTTCATTTTCTCCCTTGAAATGCTGTGAGTTAATGCAGTCAGCCTCTAATTTGTGTTTTGTCATTAAATGAGATCCATGCTCAGGCAGAAAAATATGAATAGTGCAAACGTTAATGGCACTGCTGAAGGGTTGCCTAGGGAAAAACAAGGCAAAATATGAAACTGATTTCTTATTATACTTAACCATCCAAATGCATAAAACATTTAGGATAGCAGCTTTAATAGTTGATCAATAATTCCATAATTCAGGTCTATATATCAAGACACTTAAATGTCTGTTAGTGTGAGTCAGCATCTCACTTGCTGGGATTTTACTGTATTTTCTTATATTCTGAACTTCTTTATCATCTCTATTAATTTGTGTTAAAAGTATTTCCCCACTTTATTGGTAATGAATTTGCTTTTAAATTCAATGTGCAGTTAGCAACACATCTCCACTCATGCAAAACTTCCACTAAATCCAGTTGTAAGTTAATTAAAGTAAGCCGCCAAAGCACTGTCTTAAAAGTTGTAACAATCGCTGTTCAGGCTATTTGAGATGAAGAAGACAAAAAAAAAAAGTGCTAGATGTATAAAAAGTGCAAGAATAAACTGTTAAACAGCTGCTGGGACAGACATCATTATCTTAAGTAAATATTCTTGTACAATATTTTTGTAATGCCATTAATAGCAAGGAGACAAACATACCTTGTGTCTTACCTGTAAAGACAAACAAGAATTGAAGAAAATTGCAGAATATATGTCATGAAAATGAAATATCCATAACTTCCCTGTGTCCCTGTAATCAGTTTGTAAACAAACACTTGCATGTATATGACTTGTCTGTATTAAAATCTACTGATCTGTACAATATGCCTAAATGATTAGAGACTAGTCTTAGAAATACGCTGTTACAAATAATGTGAAAGTCCACTGTGATTTTCACCCCTTAACAGCAGAAAATTTTGAACATAAAGATGAAAAGCCAGTGTCAAAAGAAGTTACAGTAACGAGAAGGTGCTAAAGGTGCGAATAAGAGTAGATTGGAACCTGTTCTATCAGTGCATTCTGACTCTCTGACACTTTAGTAGATATAATAATTTCACTTTATTTTGGAGAGACATTTTTCACTTTTTCTACACATGCTAGTTTGTGTCTCAGAGCCTGGAAGACTTGTTTTGGATATGATAGAACACTCTGGAGAAACAAGCAGTAGAAACAGAATGTGGTAAGCAGCCAAGTTTCAGCAGGGATGATATGAGTACTCTGAGGTGGGCATCCTTCCTGATGTGAGTCACACAACAAAGCTCTTCATCTGGGCCAGGAGTCCCACAAATCAACGAGAAGAGAAACATGAGGAGTGGTTAATGGGCAGGATATGGCAACAGGTCCCCAGAGATCCCGTTAGACTGTGTGAGGATGGGAGTCTCAGAACCTCCTGTGGGCTTTTATCCTCTTATAAACAGAGATTTGGATGAACCTGCAACTGCTGTGCCAGCAGAGTCCCTCTGCTGAGCCATACAGCTTATGGCTAACAGGAAATCTGCACTTGGAATGCTTATGAGCCACATAGGAAATACCTGTAGGGTATTTAACATGCAGAATTTCAGTTTCTACTGTCAAGTCCCAATCAGCACTTCCTACATACACTTTTTTTGAAACTGGTGAAACTTACTGTAAGAAAATAAATCATTGAGTTCAGTGTTGTGAGGAAAAAGCAAGGATTTAAGCCAGTAAATTTTCTGGAAAGAAGGCAAGATTGCTTCATGGGGTTTATGGCCAGAAGAAAACCAACTTTTTGATATATGGCGAAGGGAAGACCTGTAATTTTATCCGAGGTGAAACATTCTTTTCTGCAATATGAAAAAGTTAAATCATGTTCTGAAGAGAGAGGAAAAACAGTGTGTTAAAACAGATTCCGTTTTTCATAGTTTTGATTGATGAACTTAAAAATGCAGTCCTCTGATAGAAAAGTCCTTGACTCTGTCATGCAAACTTCTCTTCTTCAGTGTGTATTCAGAGTCTAGAGAAATGATGCAGCTCCACTATCTTGGGAAGACTATACTTGAAGATTGTCCCCCCTGTACAGTCATGTTTCAAATTCATCTGGTGAAAATTAACCCCTAGACACTCTTACACTGCAAAGGTAGTTTCTTAATTTTGGAGAAAAAAATCTCTTTATAAATACAGAAAATATGCCATCAGAATAGTATTTCCACATCTCAGCATATGAGTAGTAACCTCTGCTTCTTACCTAAAAAAAAAAAAAAAAAAAAAAAANNNNAAAAAAAAACAAAACCAAAAATCTTTCAGAATAATATTTTTGCCAAAACTACAACAAAATCGCAAATGAGATAAAAGAGTATTGTAGAATACCAAACATCAGGGTGAACATTGTGACAGGGGCCAAACATCCAGGTGAACATTGTGAGAGTGGCATAGCTCCAACAAAGAACACGACTGAAAATGAAGAAAGGATTAGGAGGTTATGGGCACCTAAGTATTACTCTTTTTTTGAAAGGGAAAGGCAGGCATTGAAAAAGTTCCCAGAGAGATGGCAACTTTAGGTCATGGCAGCTTGTCCCACAGCCCATGCTTCTGGGAGAAGACCTTCTTGAAGATGCTGATTTAATGACTAGACCTTACATGTTTGTATTTGATAGCTCCACATAAATCATTGTGTCTCTGCTTCCAACAGGCTGGCATGCTACTGTGTGTTTGCAAGTGGTCAGTGATCTCTCCAGTGTTTCCTGATGTTTTAGTGTGAAAGTTTGCGGAAAACTGCTCTGAAAGAAGTTGGAGCAGGGAGAATGTTTTGGTTTGATTCTGGTTTTGGTGGGTTTTTATTTAGGCTTTTTTCCTGCTTCATGGGGAAGAAAGAGAAAGAGATGGATGAAGCGGCAAGTTCTACCAATCTTATACATTCTTTTAAAAAAATCTGCAAAAATAAATACTTTGGAACAACTGTTTCCAAATCTGTCAGTTTAAACTTCTGCCCTGAATTTTTCCATTCTCCTCTTGTTTTTTGTAAAGCAAGTGAAAAATTGTGTTTTCTCATTGATAATCATCTGAGGCTTTTACCACTTGCCCAGATGGAGCTGCCCCAAACCAAACACTCCGTAGCAGAATTGACCAGAAGACGGCAATTCAATTAAAAAAAAAAAAAAAAAGCTTCCAGAGCTTCAAGTTTTATTTTCATTTCATTTTGGAATTAATATGTACCATTTCGTACACTTTTGTGAAAACACAAATTGGATCAGAATATCTTGTCTTAATTTAGACATGTGAGGTCTCAATATGTCCCAGGAGCTGATACAGAATGAGCTTCTCAGCAATCCACTCTCTTGTCCTCTTCCCAGTCTTTCCTTCCTACATCCCAATTGGGTCCTAATTACTTATCTAAAGCAAAGGGGAGAATTTCTTCCACCTTCTAGCTAAAAAAATGTATCAAAGTCTACTTAAAATGTTTAGATGAAATTTCAGTCTTAAAAATGTTCCAGTCGGTTTTCCTCCATGGGAACATGTGCTAGTGCATAACAGGCCTGCCTTATGGGAAGGGCTTTATATACGTACATCCTCATAAACAAATAAATAAGTATGGATGGTGGGAGAGAGGGTTCTGTGATAATGGCAAAATAGTTTGGTAGTTGAGGGTACTGCTAGTTCTGTCTGCATTGTTGAAAATGAAAGGCCTGAAGGGAGATTGTTTGATTAAAATGGAGGCTTGCCATTACATCCTCAGACTTGGAGCAGGATTTAACTGCTTAGGCTAAGCACAGAACAAAACATTTTTTGCACAATGCCTTTAACTCCAGCAGAATCTTTAGTTCAAGAAAGCATTGTCTATTGAAAGTTAATTGTACCACTGCAGGTGCTGTATTTGAGAATCATATGAAATGTTGTGATACGTAGATATTGCCCCATAATGTACTCTTATGACCTTTACCATATGGAGTGTTTGTTTCTTGATATACTGCCCTAAGGCAAGATGAAAATGTTTCTCTGTGAAAGAATTACAGAAAATAAAGGTAATCTGTCATATAATATTTTGAAGTAAATAAAACACTATCTGAAATTTTAGCTATGTGTTCTAGCTCTATATTCACAGCTTATTCTTTTGATTAAAATTCGATTAAAAGGTGTTTGTGTGGGTCTTCTATAAAGTTTCATAATGGAACAGCATCTCTTTTTCAATTAACTTAATGTATTGCTACTACTAAGCACTGAAACAGTAACTTGTTCATGGCTGACTTTCAAAAGCCTTAACTTTAACTGAACTTTCTTGAGGTTTTCAGTTATTTCAGTTACTTCATGGCTAATTGTTTTAAGCTAACACTTTTACACTTTTCTTAAAGATTATGACTCGGATGCTATGAGCAGCTCTTATGAATCCTATGATGAAGAGGAGGAGGATGGAAAAGGGAAGAAAATGAGACATCAGTGGCCTTCTGAGGAAGCCTCTATGGATCTGGTGAAGGATGCCAAAATCTGTGCCTTCCTTCTTAGAAAGAAACGTTTTGGGCAATGGACCAAACTACTGTGTGTTATCAAAGAAAACAAACTACTGGTAATTTTTATTTTTAGCTAGTTATATTTTCTTTGTACCTTTTAGTCGATGTATTTATTTTTACAGAAATCTGATTTTTGGAATAGGTTCTGCAAACAGTGGCCAAGTCTACATTAACCTTACCAAAGAGTTCGGTTATGATTTACCCAAGAAGCAGAGAAACACTGAAATTATAAATGTATCATTTAGCCACTTAGAACTTCGATTTTTATTTCACTTAAACTAAAACCCAGGCAGTTCCCTGATATTGGAAAGAAAGTCTGGCATAAAAAGTCTTCTAAAATATTTATTTGGAAAAAAAAATTTGCTGAAACTGTAAATCCAATCTTCCATTCCCTGTGGACAAAAAATCTCATAGGGAGCTTTGTGTGTGAACTGTTGGATCAGTCTACTGGAGAGAAAAGTCCCTTGTTAGACTGAGAATTCACTTGGCAGCATATGCTGTGGTAATATATACACTTTAAACTAAACCTTTACCATCTGTTCTGCAGTAATTACAGATGCAGTATTCACATGATGCACAGCTGCATTATAGAAAGGAAAGGAACAAGTGGATGTATTTATTCCTTCAGCAAATCTGTTACATTTCTTTCTGATTGGAGGCACGAGTAAAAGAGTCCATAAATTATCTGCTCATAGATGTCTTCTTCTTTTCTGAAAAGAGAACCTAATTGAGGGAAACACTTACTGTGTGTCATTATGGGCGAACTAATGCTTATATTAATCACTAAGTTGGGGTCTTAGGCACTCCCTGCCTTCTGATCTGGTGCTTCCAACTGTTGTAACTAATTACATACCTAACAATTAGTGCAATATCCCAAACATTAAAAGCTGATTAACAGGTGATAGAACGTCTTCTGTAGAACCTCTTTATTTTATGCTGGTACAATGCAGCTTAGGTGTGTTCACTTTCCAAGTACATTTGTATTTATGGCAGTATAGAAAATAACAGGATATGAAATAGAGGTAAGAGATACTTGAAAATATAGTTGGAACACATTTGCTAGTTATCTGTGGTTACTGAGGATTTAACTTTTGTATCCTGCTCTATTTAAATATTGAAAAAAATGTTCGTTCTGATTCAATTTTCATTATATTCTTATAATGCCATTATCCTTAGTCCTCTTATTTATCACCACATATCATTGTCATGTCAGATTTCAGGACCATTTGATAATAGCATGAAGAAAAGAAAGAGTTAAAGAAACAGATTTTTCCCTGAAGTCATACAATATTTCTTTTACAATTACATTTTTGTTCTATATAAAAATATGTTATTTTTTGTATTTTCATTTCCTTTAGCCACATGTGTGGTCTGAAAAGCTTATTTTTTCCTTATGGAGATCATCTTTCAGTAATTCTATAATGAGGATTAAGAAAATAAAAATCACAATAGGAATGTAACAACCAAGTTACACAAGATTGGTTTATTGTTTGAAGGAGGACTTGGACATTTAATTTATGAGATATGCAAGTAAAACAAATACATGTTCTTATGGATTAGTGATTGCTTTTGTCATAAATGCAGCTGTCATCATAAAACAAAAATACTTTAATTAGTGTTAGACATTAGAAATAACTTTTAGTAGGGAATTTTTTTTCAGTTGAAGTCCTTTAATATATACATACTTCAGTTTTAGCAATGTATAATTATAAATAAAATATTTAGATTAATATAAAAGGAATTATATGCTGTTTATTGATTCTTAAAGTGACTAATGTGTATCTTCAGGATTTCATTGCTTGAAGACTTAATATTTGCTAAATGTTACAAACTAAAAATCTGTGACCGAAGTGGAGAAACTGATATAATAAGCTTTGGAGAGGGAAGGAGGATTGTCAGAGGCTGGTTAGAGTGTCTGTATCTGCTCAACCTAAGTTGTAGTGTTTATAACATACTTTTAGCAGCTGCTATCTTCCTGACAGTTGCATCATGACATGAATACTGCCGCAGATGTGCAAAAATTCATTTGCTTTTCTCTGTTCGCATTTATACTCAGCTATTCTGTGTATACTAATTAGTCTTCTTGGTGATCCAATACCTCTTTATTAACAGATTTTTCTTTTAGCTTTAGTGCTTATTTGTATGAGTGAAACCCCAATTTACATAAATATGTGACTGGGTTCATATCCACAGTTAAACATTGTTCTGCAGTCTGGCACTACAACAGCTTTGGGCATCTCAGCTGTACTGATGTGTGTTGAAAGGTGGGAATAGAGATTGGGTCTGTAGGACAAGTGATGTAAAGCGGAACCCTTCACCTGCAGATCACCAGTTCAAATACAGAGCTGGTCATCAGTGATCCAGCATGAAATGGCTGTTCATGGACAGGATTTACTAATGAGGGAAAAAACATCACGTAAGTTATATACTTTTAGCCAGGAGCTTACAAAGTAAACTAACATGGAAACTTATGCAGTTTTGTACAGGAACTATTAAACTGTATTGGCTGAAGAAGTCTGACTTTGCCTACTTTCCACACTATGACAATTTTTTTTACTTATCTCAAGAAAATGAACAGCTGAGTAAGGCATATGCCAGTGACTTTGCAACTGCAGTGTGTAGGCACTGATGTAGATTTGTCTTCATACGCTGGTCTGTTGCTGGAGGGCAGGGTAAACATCTGGTCTTTAAAGTAGTTAACTGTACAAGTTTATTCTGCTGCTATATGTGAACAGATATCCTAAATCACCCTCTTCCTACCTGATCAAGGTCAGGTTTGAGTCATAAGGATAACGAAGAGATGCTTAATGCTCTCCGTATGTTGTACCTGTCCTGCAATTATTGTCCGTCTGGAAGTAATTTTGCTTTACAGACTGGATGAGAAGAAGAAATGCGAAGTTGGCTTGGGGTGAACTCTCTGGTATGTGGTAATGGGGTGTGTAAAAAATATTAGAAATTAAAAAATAGCATTTCTATATAATAAAAGCTTTCCCTCAAGGTTCAGAAAGTGAGTATATAACTTTTGAACTTTTCATGTGTTTATTTAGTGTTACAAAAGTTCCAAGGACCAGCAGCCCCAGATGGAGCTGCTCCTGAATGACTGCAGTATCACCTATATTCCCAAAGACAGCAAAAAGAAGAAGCATGAACTGAAAATCTCACACCAAGGAGCGGATGCCCTGGTTCTGGCAGTGCAGAGCAAAGAGCAGGCAGAACAGTGGCTAAAGGTAAGGAGGGATTTCTGACCAGGAGCTTGTCCACCCGCAAAGTGCACACATTGCCTGCTCAGTTGCTGTTAAAAACTGAGACACAGACAGCAACTTTCAGGTAAAGCCAGACCCCTTAAATCCCAACTAATTTGGGACTACAGAAATACAGATTTAATGTTCAGACCTTGAAGCAATTCCTTGGGCATCCAGCAGCTCAGGGTTACACCGGTGCAGCTGCTGGGATGGTTTTCACTGCTCATGGCGCAATAATCTGGCATTGAAAGGACAGGTGGCAAATTCCCTTCTGTCTTCACCTCCAGTTCATTTTCCAGAAAGATCTGGTGGTTAGGACACGCTATAGTGAGTGGAAGGTTCAAATTCCCTCTGGTGAAAGGAACTGTCACCCACATTATTTTTGCCACGGTGAGACCTTTTTAAAAAGAAGGATCTCTGAGGAGACACCTTGTTTGAATTTCTCTGGATGGAGAAAAATGCTTCAGTTTCATGAAGGCCGTTCAAATTTGTTAATTCTGGTTCGTCTGTTATGGTTTGTCCCGGGAATGCATACTTTTGAGAAGTGGGATTTTGTCATCTTCTACTCCTTTCTGTTTAGTGTCTGCAAATGTGGAAAATCCCATGGCAAAGGCTGCAGTTGTAGATCCTAACCAGATTACTAGTATTTATGTTGGACTTTGCCAGTCTCAAATGTGGAGGTCAGTGAAGTAGTGTGGGAAACTATCACTGCAGCGGCAGTAGCTTGTTTTAAGACCTTGAAATCCAGCCTTTTAAATACATGTAAAAGTCTGAACGCATAAGACTCATCAGGCATTCTCCATGCTGTGCTCTGATCTAACCTTATATGGTACTTATTTTTCTAAGAATAAATTGTATTTTTCCAAATACAATTGAATAAAACACATAGGAATTTCCTGATGGCAGATAGTTTTTCTGCAGTAAAGGGAGAATAAAAAGCAGCTTAAGAGTTGTAAGTTCTGCTGTGGGCTAATGTACTAAATGGAAAATTAATCTGTAATTTCCTATTTTGCAATGTTTGAATATACCTTTTGGGGATTTGCGGTTTGTATGCATTTGGTTTTGATGGTGAGTTTGTATCTTAGCTTAGAAAATGCACCCCCTGTTGTTATTTTAATAGAAACTAGTCACAACCATGTATTTGTTAGGCTTCTTCTAACATCGGTATCTTGTTCTAAGTTTTAAAGTCAAGCACCATCCAAATGTCCCACTAGTCCAGCTAGAGCTTCAAAAACACTGATTGGAATGAAAAGAAATTCATAAGTCATATTCTCTTCCAAGGGAATTCCGCTGTAATTAGATCATAGTAACTGCACCCTTATTTCCTGTGTTGCTCTAAACTTGGGTTTAGTAATTCTGAATTCATTGGCATTTATCAGATAAATTTATCACCCATAAATACTGTTTTATTTTTTGTAATTGCATATAAAGCATCCACACACAGGCAGACAGAACAGTACTAAATTTTTCCATATCCCAGATGCATTCCTGCTACTTTAAAAAAAAAAAAAAAAAAGATATATTATGCAGTTGCTTGTTCACATAGTTGTATATGCTGAGGGCGAGTGGCTGTGGCTGGACAATATGTTATCTGCAAAGCATTTGGAGACAGTCTGACAGCACTTTATTTAGCTCCTTCATGCTGCAAAGCTCTCTATTAATAAAAACTCTTTCAAGTTCATGGCAAGCTACTGAACACTCAACTTCCAAGTCCTCAGTGCTGCTTCAGCTCTCTGCTTGTGCACTACAAATTGTCTGTCCAACAGCTAACCAGAAATGATCTGCGCAGCTCTTGCAACAGCTCCAGTGTTTTGCAGAAGTAGTACAGCCTTTGGATGAGAAAAAAGCATTGCTTTCTGTATTTTTAAAACTGTAGCAAAATTTAAGTGTTTTTTTAATTTACTTATTCTTGTGTAAAAAATTATGTTTTGGTCATTCAAGCCTGATTTAAAATGAGCTTCTGAAAATCGTGTGTGGCTTTGTGTAGGAACAGAGAAAGGGATCCCTGCTTTATATTGGGAGATGTGGTTTTAACTTTCTCTGCTTTCCCTCTCTCAGAGGACCAGGGTCCTTCCCAGTGCTCTGTCCGTTGTGTGTGATTTCTGTAGTTATTAAAATGGGTAGATCCAGAAACTGACAATGAGAAAGGACTCTGCAACCACATTTTTAAATCATAAGATGCCTTCTTGATAAAGATATTGTACCAGTATGTGCCAGTTGAGGCAGGTTATCACCCAGGAGCAATGGATTCTTGTGAATTCATATGTTAAGTATCAAATTAAAGCCTTACTTTTGATCTCGAAAAGCTCAAAATGGCTTTGGAGGCCAGATTGTCCTTTGAAAGTTAAACTAAATGACTTTTTTTTCAATTCAGATGTGATTAGTATAAAATATGTTTATTAAGTAAATAATTTTAAAATATCTCTTGGAAGACAAATTCTAAATAGATGCACAATATTTTAGACCTTTTTTTGTAAAAATGACACCAAAAAAAAACCTCCAGCTGATAAACCTAGTGCAAATTGAAGTCTAGACTGGAAACCACAAAGGGAGTTTCAGTTTTACCAGCTAACAAATGCTTTATGAAAAAAGATAGCTGATGTCACCAAAGAGCCTGTCAAGACTTCAGAGCAAGGAATGAAGCTAGCATAAATTCGGACTAGAGCTGAGATCATCTCAGTAATATGGTGGGCAACATAAAGTGGTGGAATTTTCCAGTCTTGAGTCCTAAAATGTTCCCACAAAAATGTACGTGAAAAAATGTGTGCAGTTACACACTCTGACCCAAAAATGAGTTTTTTCCATGTGCGCTTCAGTATATGTGCATCTGTGTGCGCTTTTGTGGTCTAGTAAGGTCTGAAATTTTCCTGTTTGTCTCAGCACATCCAACAGACTGGTGAAACTACACTTATTTGTCAGCATCCCTGGGAAATGCTGCATGAAAAATAAAAGGCCTAGTAAGAACTTGACATTATAAGAAGATGCTTGTTTAGTGGCTTCATTCGTACAGATGAATGTGTTCTGTGTGCAGAACCTTCAGACTAGGCCACAGAAAACTGCTCTCAAAAATACGTGGATGCCAAAGAAATTAAGTTCTGAAGGAACTTGTTGTAGAAGACCAATAGAAGGAAATGGTCATGGTGTCTGATCCAAAGGCCTTCTCTTTCTCTTAGCATTCCTCTTGCAAAAATGTATTTCTGATTTATCGTGCATGAAAGGTAATCTGTCATTTTGGCACACAGGCCTTGATTTTCATTTTTCCCCAACATTAGGCACCCTTTGTTAACTTCTCTTCATTTTACGGTGTGCAGCCATTGTGCAGCAATCTCTTCAGTTGAGGGTCTGTAATTGAGCAGTGAATCTTCCAGGCATAAGGAGGCATTTCTTCATATATCATTTTGACAATGTTCAGTCAGTTCTGAACTTGTTGTAAGAAGGGGGATGTTTTGCCCTGAAGAGAAAATAAAATGTTGGCGATGACTGTTTCCAGTCATCCAAAGACCCTGCAACACTCCTTGTAGGGCTGTTTATCTTGTTGTCCTACCCAGTTTTGGTCTCTGATTAACTGTGTGTTATCTCTCATAAAAGTCTTTGTAAACGTCTTTTTCTTTCACTGCCCTGAGCTTAGTGAGGGGAGTCAAATAACTTCTGGCTTCCAGTCTTAATGTGGGCTGAGTTTTACTGAAGAGTAAACTACTGACAGTGGTATTCTGTAGCCAGTTTAAATCAGCACAGAATTGAACTTGTAACTGTAAATATTGTGTCGCTGATTTTACTTTCTATGGGAATTTCCAGCTAGAGATCTCAAGACTTCGAACATAGCTTTCTTGGCTTATGTAATGTTCCCCAAAGAGGTTATTATCTCCATTTTGTAGCTGAGTAGAGTCAAGTGCTGGATGATCAAGCCTTAAAACTGACTAGAAAATGTGTTTGGGGATGCATACTCCTTACCAGTGAGGTCCATGCACTGGTTTGTTAGTTTATAAGTAACTTAAATAACGTACTGTGTCCCAAGACAGTCGGGCAGGGTTCTTCATCTAGTGCACATCATCACCAGCAGTGAAGGCTGTGCAGTCTAAATTAAACCTCCCAGGACTTACACCACTGTTTTCTCAAACAGATGGTTTGAAATATTTCAGTTCAAGTCACAGCAAGGTCAGTGAGTTTGCATAAGCGCTATTTAGGACCTCACCTGTAGAGGTGGCAGACCAAGCTGTGTGTGGGAGCCTTGACCAGTCTGCAGGACTCAGCCAGTGGAATTTGACAGAGCCAGAGGAGTCCAGCTTGGCTGTGAACCAGTGTCTGTGTGTGTGTGTGTGTGTGACCGGCACCATCAAAAACAATACATTTCTTAAAAAAATGAAGTATATGTAAACTAAAAAAAAAAACAAAAAACCAAACCACCCATGAATACAGAACCACAAGCATCCCATTTACTTGTTTTCTCAGTGATAAGTTTTCTTTGGGTTTCCTGGCTAAAATAACAAATACAAGTTGTAGCACATGTCAGAGTAGAACCCAGGAGGGCTGAGATTTGGTCCCTGCTTTCACCACTACTATTCCTCCTCTCTCCTACTCGCAGCTCCAGATGGAAGATTATTTAAATCATACCTAGCTTAGATCTACAGCCTAAAGTGAGATCTGCAGCTCCCCTTGCCCAGGGTACGTCTGCCCTTGCAGCAGCAGTGCCTCCAGCCACGCTCTCCAGCCACCGGCACCTCCTTCCCTGGGCTCTGCCTGATCCAGTGGCCATATATGGCAATAGACTTCATGGTAATAACGCAGGAGAAATGATACAGGGGTTGTCTTGGTTGAGTAAGTCAGAAAAGTATTTTTAAGGGGATACACAGGCACTAAAGATAGGTTTGCTGGCTTCCAATCGGCCAGAATCTCATCCTCACTTTGCTCAGACAAATGGCTGTAAGGCCGAAAGATTAATCTTTTCAGGCTAATGAATGCTTGAGAATAATTTCCAGTACAGAAGGTAGAGGGGGTTTCTTTTTGAGACTTAAAGCACAGGCCATGATGGGAATAATTTCTGCCTTTCCTACCTAGATTTCTTCTAGGTAAACTTCTTGGGGCATTTCTTCTCTGCAAAACACTGAGAGAATTTTGCTGCTCTCTTAAGGAGGAGGAGATTGACCCTAACACGTATAGTGTGTAAGGGTCCACAAGAGAGAGAAAAGGAGAATTTAATCACTCGAAAATGACAGAGTCCCAGAAAGTCAGTACTCTTCCAGCAGTGAAAAAGGTGTGTTTCAAGAATGAGAAATACTGGCTTACATCTGGAGCCAAACCCTTTTCCCTGTGCTGTGTTGTGCTGAAGCAGATTTCAGCTTTACCATATTCCTGTTTTCAGAGTTAAATGGCAGAGCCAGGAGATACAGCCTGTCCTGTTTCTAGCAATTCCAACATTTACGTGGGTGGTGGGGGACAAGTGGGTGGGTGGGTGGATGCGTTTCTGGCCTGGTTACAGAGAGTAAAGTAAACGTGCAGTCAGGCTGTCAGCTTTATCCCTTCAACTTGAACGTATTAAAATTGTTAATTTCTCCTGTGAGTTTCATGAAAATACAGGCAAAATGAGATGCTGTAATCACACCCCTGTGGTAAGGACTGTTTGTAGCCTGAATTCATCCAATGGCATCCACCAGGAGAGAGGTCTGCAAGCTTCTACAGGGCATGACAGCTTTTCCTTATCAGATCCCAAAGAGATCAACCACAAGGAACTATCTACAGATGTACTTTTACTCAGAATTTGTTTGGTTTCTGTGTGTCAGGGGCTGGCTGGGAAGCAGCTGGCTTTCTGGTTTTACTGCAGAGCCAGTGCTTCTTGTCTGAAGCTTGGATCTTTAAAGCAGCCAGAAGAATCTAATTTGTTTCTTCTTACTTTGCATGTAGAAAGAATAAATGTAGGGCAAGTATTTTGCCTCCAGTCCTGGTGTGTCATTTAAAATAAGATACAAGAATTATCGAAATTTGCAGGTGAATGCAGGTATGAGAGTTTTATAGTAAATGTTTGTGTTGTGTAGTAAGACTGTTTTAAAGAGAGAAATATTCCAGACACACCATGTGGCAGAAGTTCCACTGACTTCACTATTGTCAATGGCTCAGGGCAGGGAATCTTTCCAGCTTTCTACGTGCAGATATTTTCCCTCTGTGCCTCATGTCACTGCACTCAATGCCATACTAAGCTATTTATCCTGATCCAGGTAGGGATTCAAGGTCTAGAGCACAAGTCTTATGAGGAGCGACCGAGGGAGCTGAGGGGGCTCAGCCTGGAGAAAAGGAGGCTCAGGGGGGACCTTCTCACTCTCTACAACTTCCTGAAAGGAGCTTGTAGCAAGGTGAGAGTTGTCTTCTCCCAGGTAACAAGTGACAGGACAAACAGCCTCAGGTTTCAGCAGGGGAGGTTTAGATTGGACGTTATGAAAAATTTCTTCACTGAAAGTGTTGTCAAGCACTGGAACAGGCTGCCCAGCAAAGTGGTGCAGCCACAATCCCCGGAGATATTTAAAAGACTGGTAGATGTGGCACTTTGGGACATGATTTAGTGGTGGACTTGGCAGTGCTAGGTTAATGGTTGGACTCGATTATCTTAGGGGTCTTTTCCAACGTAAACAATTCTATAATTATATAAATAAGGGATAATAATACAATTCAGGCAGCACAAGATTTTTCCAGGTCTGCATTTGAAAGAGGTAGTTCTGCAGTCTGCTAATTGTGACATTGTAATAGTAATTGTGGTACTTAAAATTCTTGCAGATTATTTTAAATATATTTAGCTTTGAGACTATCCAAAGAAATGAAAGATCTTCAGTTTTCTGACTATATTTGTTTATAAATTTTAAATATTTGAATTGATAGCCTGTTTGTGATCTCAATTTGATTTTCCTGGCAGATCAGGCTCTATCTGTGTATATGTGGTGTACAAAAGCATTTGTAGTGAGAAAAAGAGAATTATTTCCGTTTTCTAATGAGTGAGAAAACTTAAACTATTAATTGGGTATTTGTGAGGTATTCTCATTACAGTCTTCCAGAATGATGCCATTTTATTAAAAATAACACATTGGGGGGTTCCTTGTTCTTTTCCTTTGTAGTTTCAGAGCCATTGAGATGCATTTATTCATATTTTCACACATTTCATTGCAATGGATAAAAGTTCCTGACCTCCATTCCTCACTCTCACAACTATTTTTTAATGAAAACAGTGATCTTTTGTTTTCATATGACTCCAGGAGATGGAACATAGAAAAATCTGATGAGAACTTTTGAGTCTTGTGATTGAAATTATGCAAGTTGGCAATACTGGTGAAATGCTTTATCCTTAACATTTTGAGCTAAAGCTATATGCATGTGAAAACCAGATTTATAATGGCAGCTGTCTGCAAACATAATTATAGAAAGTGCATCCAGCCAACCATTATATATTAAAGACATTTCATCCTGGTGAGCTGTAGAAGAATGAATTTTATGTTGTGCATTGAACACAATTATATTGCACATAGAAGGTGATGAGCAAGTCTTTGCCAGTGAACCTCTTGAACCCAAGTGAAGTGTTGGACCCTTGAATATGCATTTGCTTCAGATCCTACCACCAGCTCCCTCTTGATAATGTGTCATTTTTTTAAATCAAAATTTAATTACAACCCAATTAAACACTTCACCTTCTCCTTAAATATGTGGGGTACGATAAGAACCGGATTTACTTGAGTGGATGACTTTGCACATACTATTTAGTTAGTGCTGCCAAATCATTTCCCTCTGTTCTGTCTGTAACTCCCATTACTATCTGCCTTTGCCAAAATTAACTAACTGTGTGGTGTGAGCAGATGCTGAAAACATGAGCCATTGAATCAGGGTCATTCAGGAGACAGAAATGAATGTTCCCAGAAACTGTACAGACACATTTCTCTAGGAAGAAAACAGCAGTGTATTTACGCCATACTGAAGACCAGCAGTTGAAAATAAAACAACACACATAAAAAACATTCTTAGGATTTTGGGGAATTCAGCGATATGTTTAACTCTGAAGTGCAAATGCGCTGCAACAGATCTAATTTAAATTTTCTGTTACAAAGGACACCAAGTGCTATGAAATACTGGGCTTGCCTCTGAAACAAAATATAGGGAAGTTCAGACAGTAAAGAAAGGATGCTGAAGTGTTTTAAGATATTAGCTCAGAAATAAAAGTGTAAGTTCGTTTCCTGGTTTTACTTAGATTTTTTTATGTGTCATTGAATGAATTACTTAATCATTCTTTTGTTCCTGGGTTCTCCCTCTATAAATGGAGCTGGTGCTCTCCTTTTTTTTATGGCATATAATGCCTATAATTTACAATGTGCTCCTGAGTAGCAATAGGGTCTTTGTAAGCCCATAAACGTTTGATTTGTTTTAGCTTCAGTCTTGAAGGGAACTTAAGTGCTGTGAAAGGACCATTTGGTGCCATCTTCAGCATTTTAATGGTTTCCATATCAAAATTGTTCAGTTTAAAACTAAAAAGGCATGTTTTTGTTGATTTGCGTTTTCTCTTCTTGAAAGAAATCTGGATTTTGACAGTTAGCTGATTGGTGCTTTTCCTGGAACGAGATGTTCTCAGGCCAGATCCTCCTCTCTGCTAGCCATGCTTGCTGTAAACAGTGTAAAGGGAGGAGCTGGGTATGTAAATATGCTCAAGTACATGTAAAAGGGAAAGTTTGCATCTCTAGTGGTGATGTTTCCAATAGAATAGCATGCCTTTTGTACCTCTCTTGGCTTTGATGTCCTTGGGTGGCTGCATGGCTGTTATCAGCACTGCTTAGCTCAGCACCACCTCAGCATGAGTATGGATCGAGAGCCTATTCCCATCAGCACAAGCATTTTCAGGCTGTTAATGGACTGGTGGTAACTTCACAAGAGATAAAAACCTTAGCTATGTCTGTGAGGAATCATCAAGCATCTTTACTCAGCATGTATTTTTACATTTATATCATTTCAGGTTTTTAGGTCATTCAGATTCTATCAAAATATCAGCAAATTCCAGGTTCTACATTTTTCTTTGGCTTTTAAAAACAGAGAAAGTTTCATTTCCATTTTCCACAAACATCTTTACAATTACTTTGACCTATACCTCTAAGTTAATGTGCAAGTGTAATACAAAAATGCCACTAAATACCACTGTGCAGTATTAACTCTAAGTTGATCAGCACTTCATTAGTTCTCCAATAGCAAATGAGCATCTGTGTGATATAATATGCAAAACTCTTGTCCATTGTCTTGAGGGACCTTGGATTTTATCCCACTTTTTTGTCATTGTAATGAAATTAGTTTGGTGGTGTCAGCTGACACCACATTGCAAAACTAGCACATGGAAATCAGCAGCGCTGTTGGTTACTTTACTTGGGAGAGCCTTGAAGCTTAGTTTGTATAGAAACTGAAACCTTCCACCTCTAGACATTATGTCTCCTCGAGGTCATACATGAAATGATTTAGGGAAGGAGTGTGGAGAAGGTGTTGTAGTGGCAGCCTGTCTGACACCTGCCAGCCTAGTAAATAGTCTGTGTGATTTTCCTTCCCATCTCCCTTCACATTCATATATAATTGCTCTGATTTGTATTTTAGTAATAATTAACAAGTCTTGCCCTGTCTCCTAAGGTTATAAAAGATGTGTGCAGCAACTGTACGGGAGCTGTAGACTCCGACGGGCCGTTGTCCAGTTCTCCAGTACACAAGACGGAGCTAGAAAAGGTAAAGTGGTCAAAATGGTGAATAAAATATCCCTTACGATTACTTAAAGAGACGCTGGTAGGCACCGGATGTAAATACTTGCTGACTTGTGTTAATGTTACAGGCACACAGTCCCTGTGTTGGTTTTGTTCGTTTTTACGTGTGCACATATCCTGCAGAGTTGAGGTTTCTGCCATGTCGGTTCGTTTGGCCGCGAACAACCAGCAGACTGGCTCATATGCAGCTCCTCTTCAGCCACAGAGGGGTGCAGACTAAGCGGGTCTGATACGTGTGCCAGGATGCAGAGATGCTCTCCATCCAATGCAGAGAGGAAGCAGGGGTGTTACTCTTGGGGAAGAATAGCTGAAGATTTTACAAAAGTTTTAAGGGGAAGTCTCATTTTGGGGAATTTAGTTGTTGAAGAGCTCCCTGGGCATGCTGAGGTCACTGTTTTGGCAGACCCTTTCGTGTCTCAATACACAAACTTGGCTACTCACATGTGGTTGTCTCTGCTGCCTTGACTCAGCAGGATGTGAGAGCAAGAATTAGGAAAGCGAGCAGCTTTGCAGGGAATGATCAGTACATTACCAGCACCAGTTTAAGCCCCTGCTCCATTAAGGCATCCATGTCAGCAAATCCCTCTGCAGACCCTGCTTAAAAATCCCTCTGACAAAGGTTTCATCACCAACTTCCTAATGGCAGGATTCACCCTTCTAGTGGAAGTGCACCACTGTCAGTGGCATTATGTTACTTTACACCTGAAAAACCAAGAGCAAAGCGTGTTCCAGGACAGTTCAGACTTCCTGGCCTCACAGGCAAAAGCTGTAGTGTTTGCATACTTGCACACACCACCACAGTATTGACAAAGTGATTGAAAGTGTTGTAAAATAGTGTTTTTCTAAAATGCATGCTATAAGAAGGTGTAACAGAATTTCTCATTCGTTCCTTCTTGTGATAATCTACACATCTTCTTCGTGGCTTCGGCAGAACTGTGCTGGCCATAAGCTCTATCTGCTTCATCTCATGCACAACCGTTATAGAATAATCAATGCTAAAAATTTATTTCAAAAGCCTCTTTTTTGGATGTATTAAAAGTGTTGAAGCACCTTGTAGGAATGCACTATTTTCTGATAAGTTGTAATTGCAAATGCATATGTGAAGCATTATTTAAAGATACAGTTTCTACTTATCTGATTCATGTAATTCTTTTTTGCAACATTTAGAGTCTAGAAATTAATTAAAAATATATTGTGAATTATGAGTATTGCACTGTTCTGAATACACTTTCAAATATAGACTATTTTGTTATTTCTGTAATTTTCCAAAGCCTCTAAAACCAAAGTTTTTACTATATTCTGTTTCTCTTCCGAGCGGATGAGAGGTTGAAACATGTTTTATTTCATAATAAGCATACTTTTAAATTGACTCATGACACTTGATTTAATGAAGGTGCAAACATTGTATGTCAACTAATCTTACTTGCCCCTGCAGAAGTTGTCATTTGAGAGGCCGAGCTCAGATGGGGAGGGTGCTGTGGAAAATGGCATCACTACCGTGTGCAATGGGAAGGAACAAGGTACGTCTCAGATGCAGAGATATTTGGTGTAAGTAATGTGTGCATATAGGGAGTGTCAGGTAGTGAAATACCCAGCTTTTGTCTTTTCAAAATAGGCAATAAAGTTTTTTAGGATTCAATTTAAGTTGAAATCTGAATTACATCAAGAACGAATCCTTAAATTTTTTGCACTAACAGAAGGTATTTGATGTTATTGTGCAGGTAAAATCAATAAAACTAGTATAAGGAAACAGAATGTATACATTTTGCCTTTGCCTTTTCTGTGTTCAAAGGACAGTTTTTCAGAGCTTGGGCGACCACTATAGGCAACTAACAGGTGTTTTTAGTAACTATATAGTGGCAACGTAAATTGTGGATGTACAGCTTCTAAGCAAAAAAAGCTGTAATTGAATACTAGAAGAAAAGAATCATGCGTATTATATAAATATGACCATTGACAGGACCCAAGAGAATGGCCTGAAGTTGTGGCAGGGGAGGTTTGGGTTGGATATTAGAAAAAAGTTCTTCACACAGAGACTGGTTGGGTGCTGGAACAGGCTCCCCAGGGAAGTGGTCACAGCACCAAACCTGACAGAGTTCAAGGAGCATTTGGATGATACTCTCAGGCACATGGTGGGCCTCAGTGATCCTTGTGGGTCCCATACAACTTGGCATATTCTGTGATTCTATGATCTACTGAGAGAGAGATATATATATGCATATGTATGTCTACACATATATACTCTGTGTATATATGCGTGTGTATACACAGATACCTTTATATATAAACTGTTATGTATGGTTATTTATATTAACATAATAGAAGGTATATGATCGTGCAATGTCAATGGGTTTGTGAGTATATATGTGTATAATTTTGCATATGTTATTTAGGAGCCATGCATGTTCTGTAGTCCTTATAACCTAACAAAGGCAAATCCCAAATCCAGAGGGAGTTCTGTCTGAGTTACGTCTAATACACTCAACCCCTATGCTCTCTTACCCATCCCTTCCCTCCTCCCCAAAGCCGAAGAAATTCTTTGACTTCATTAACTTGCCATATAGCGATCATATGGTTTAGATAAGATATTTTTCTGCAGCTGTTAAATGAAGGGAAACATGAGCTGCAGTGAGCACAATGTCAATACTGGCTTTGGTGCCAGCGCTGTCTCGCCTTTTGACTCATTTCCTTTATCTTCTACCTGGATCATTTTACAGCATTTCCATTTACAGCAGTTCTCTGACATACCTATCAGTTTGGAACAACGTCGGGTTTTGTAGTTTCTGAAAGTTGTGGTACATTTTAGATTTCACCCTATAAAATCTTCAACTAAGCTTTCATAAAACTCAGTACCATTTTAATCTCTGAAACCTGCTGAGAAGCATCTGTGACCCAAAACCTGTGTTGGCCATGATGTCCAAAAGTACCTAGTGTCTCAGGTACCCTCTGGGAAATATGACGGAGCATGTGCTGCTGGAAAAGCAACCCAGCTTAGAAGCCTCAAGGAGGCTTCTAATACCGGTTGCTTTTGAAAATTGACCTTCAATATGTAGTAGTAAAGATAATGGGCATTAGTGACTGCAAGAGGAATGAAGTGTGCCTGGCATCATTTTCAGGGTCATGGATGAAGTTATGCTATTTTTAAAATAATGGATAGGAAACATTTAAGGGAGTTCTTGGGGAGGGAGGCTTCAGAAAATGGTTGTCTCCAGCTGGCACCCACCGCCAGCCTCTGCTCTGCCCTTTACCAGCTGTTCAGTGTGCTGTGGGAAAGGAAGTGAGAAGAAAGGGCTTTTGTGGGGAGAGAAAAAAAAGCCACTGGCAATTGGGCAATCATTATATTCTTTAGACTCGAAGAGACTGGGTCATGAATGAAGGCCTTATATCTGCTGCCTCTCAGTTCTGCAGGAGAGAAAAACAGCAATGTGGAGGGAAGACAGGACAGAAAAACAAACACCGAAATGGGCTTATTCCACGCTCTGTTCGTGCTCGTGAGAATGATTCCTTTAGGCTTCTGTCTCAGAGAAATGAGGTTTGCTCAGTCTCTGGCTTTTTCATATGCTTTTCATCTCCTCCCCCTCAACAGCCACAGCCAGCTGTTGGCTGCTGCCGTGTGGGATGGAAACCTGTCCGAGGGCAGGTGCTGTGCTCGGGTTGCCTCCCAGGCAGGGGTTCATGACCACATGGGAAGGGTGGCCATCCTCCCTCCAACAAGGGAGATCTTTGCCATGTTTAAAGAGCACAGTAGTAGTTGTGAACACCCTTCCCTTGAAAAGAGAGAATTAGACCTTTGCTTGTGCACACAAGTGTGTGTTGGAGTTGGCTGGGGAGCGGCTATCGGCACCTGCAGAGCTGCCTTTCCCCCTCGGCTTTGTACAGTCTTGGCTACAGATACAATTTCTACATAATGTTCCATGATTGCTTACTATTAAACTGAATATGATAAATTAATCCGTGGTGAATCCCAAACTGCTTCTCTATTTTCTGTGCATTTTTCTTCCCAGTTCATCAATTCATAAATTTTTTTTCATTTTTCCCTCCATTTTTCCCCTTAGTTTACGTGAGTCCATAACCACTGAATGTTTCCTGTTGCAAAAGGAATTGATATGTCAGGGATAAAGATAGAGCAGCTCAGTCAGTAACTGTTTTAAATGTACTGTTCATCAAAATCATATCTCAGGGCAAGTTGATGGAAGTTTTTGCTGCCTTGTCAGTTATCAAAGAGACTTTTGCTTTGTTGATGTAATCTAGTTTAGGCCACTGAATGCAATTTCTGAAGTTTATTTTGTTTGTTCTGTTTTGCAAATAAAAGGTTTGTTTTTTTGAATCTGTGTAATCTTAGAAACTCTTTTTTTAAGAAAACTTGATAGGATTTTAGTCAGGTAGGCACTTTTAAAAATTATATCCATAGTCCTTGCCATATTACAGTCAGCAGCTCAAAATGCCTCAGTGCACAGAGGTGTAATACTACTAGTATTGTATGAAGATAGTGAAAGCATTGAGTGGATGTTAGCAAAATACCTCTTTTCAGCAGACCTTTTTCTTTCCAAGCCCTCATGATCACAGGAAGTGACAAATTCTAGCCATCCGATGCTTATGCTGACCCCACTAATTTAATTATTAGTAGTTAATTTATGAGTCTTGTCTTTCTAAACTGTTCATTGTGATATTTTAACCTAATCATACATAGCAGGAGTATTTTTGCTAGGCAAACATGTTCTGTCTTATTTTGTGTACTTAATTATTGAGGTCTTTTGAGGAATATGTTTAGGAACAATAAAGAAATGTCTGACTGGATTTTTACTGTTGTGTATATGAGCTAAGTTTATTTGCAGGTACCTCAGTCATACTAATAAATTAGATTATGACTGCTGTGGAAAGAGACTTTCAACTTGATTAGATTAAATAAAATTAGAAGCTTGATTTTTGTTTTTGTTATCCTTCAGAATGCCATGATTTTTACAACACAGAGGTTATTAGAGAGGGCATATAACGTTTGTCTCATTGCAGTCTGCAATCTTTATACAAATGTTCATCTTGCATAGCGTATTTTTGTCTGAACTTCTGTTTTCGTTTAGGTTCTCTCTATTCATTGGTTAGGGTAAACACACTTTAATACAAACTTTTGCTTTCTTAATAGTGAAGAGGAAAAAAAGTTCAAAAACGGAAGCCAAGGGCACTGTGACTAAAGTAACGGGGAAAAAAATAACAAAGATCATTGGTTTAGGAAAGAAAAAGCCATCAACAGATGAGCAGACCTCATCAGCTGAAGAAGATGTTCCAACGTGTGGTAAGTGATTTTTCTCCTTGAGTCTTAAATGCACATTCCAGTAAAACTTCATGGAATTCTAGCCTAGAAATTTCTCTAAAATTGCTTTTACTGCTTTAATTCTTCCCCCAACGTGCAGAAGGATGCACCAGAACTGCAAGAGGAGTGATCAAGAAAGA
Organism: Cephalopterus ornatus; assembly: GCA_013396775.1. Taxonomy (NCBI): domain Eukaryota; kingdom Metazoa; phylum Chordata; class Aves; order Passeriformes; family Cotingidae; genus Cephalopterus; species Cephalopterus ornatus. Next base: position 299,207 of record VZRE01012620.1, read on the forward strand.
GCTTGTGATTTAAAAAGAGACTAAAATAATTTGACTTTTTAAATAAAATGGTGGCACAGGCTCAGAAGGAATATCATTGCTCTTTGCAGAAGTGAAGGGGAAGAGAATTGTGGACAAAAAAGCATAAAGAAACAAGAGCTGTTCTCAAGCAAATGGTTATAAAATGAATATAGGCTGAACTATGAAATAAATTTAGGCTAGGAATCAGAAGAAGGTTCTTGGAAAGTGATCAAGTCTTTTATAATAGATCGTGGTTAAGATTTTATGGAATAGCAGGCAGCAGTCAACTACCCTCAACCAAAGTGATTTGAGTTTAATTATAGGTTCCTAAAGTGGTACATATTGGGCAAAATGAAGTAACAAATTTCTAGTAAGCTATTTTAATTCTTAATTTTGATCACTCCATATGACAGCTGTAGTGCTTGGCAGCACCAAGGAAGTGTATAAAAAGGCATGCAGAAAATACTTACATTTTGTATCTTAGCTGTTAAGGTTTGCTCACAATTTAAGACTTTTTGCAATGCACTTAGCTGATGTCCTCATAGCTCTGCTATTTTAAAACAATGCAATGTATTTACATTTTCCTGCTTACCTTTTGATGCTCCCGTATTAAGTAACACTTCTGTACATAAATAAGATTGAAGACACTCTTCACCCAATCCCTTCCAAAAAAATTTTCCATAGAAAGCTTTGAAGCAGTTGCACCAGCTTCTGAATTTGAATTTGCCTTTTACCCTTTAACTGACACAGAAAACCTTTGAGAAGACCAGTGATTAGGCAGCAGTTGGCAGAACTCATCGGAGCATGAAGTGTGATAGATGCTCGTCCATGGTGGTAGAAGCAGATCCATGGACCACCAGAGAGAACGTCATAGATCACAGGTGGCTTTCAAGCCACACTTAGGGAATCATTTACATAAGCAAACTTTGATTAAATAAGTGTGCGTATATCTGTCTATACATCAGCTAAGTACAGATGTGATTTATCAACCAAAATAACAGCTGGGAAAAGCTGTGTCCAGCCAGATGCATTGTCCAAAGCATGTGGCTTCCATAAAAGCTCAAACTTCTGGGCTCTCATACTCCGTTGATTATTCTGTATTATGTGAGATGTTAACCACAGCTGTACAATCTAATTCCTCGTATTTCTATCATTATTTCAGATACGGGCATAAATACAGCCATTGCTGTTTGCCTGCATTTGGCTTTACCCAACACCACTTGCAGATTTTATAGGAAAATATGTAAGTGTCCAGGCTTTGGTCATTGCAGGAAGCCTTTGCAGAAGGAGTTTCTCACCACCAGAAATTTGACTCAGTTCAGTGCTCTCTGGGAGACTGTTCCATAGGTGGAGGTTTTTACACTTGTGAAGGCTCTGCCTCCCATGAACAAAGGGAAAATCGCAGCAGGGCTACAGGGGACACCCAGCTAGGGTGGAAACTAAAACCCACTGCACTTGGAGTCATGGCAAAGCTCTTCCCTACAACAGTCACTGGTCCCAGACTGCCCGGGCTAAGCGGAAGTACTAATGCCCCAACTGGGAATACGCTCAAGGCATTTTGGTCATGTCAGCTGTTGAAGGTTTAAGTAGAGATATGTGGGGGGAAAAGTGTGGGATCCTGCATAGTTCAGCTGAAGTAGTAAGTTTTGGAAGAGCTTTTCTGAGAGGTGCATTGGAAGCAGAGGGGAAAAACCGTCTGAAAAAAAGGACTCTCACTCGAAAACAAGCCATCTGGCTTGCACGTGAAGGGTTTTTCATTTCTAGGGATTGTAATATAATGCACAGTGATACGGGGTTTTGTTACAGGAGGGGGGAGAAGAGCTGAAAAGTGTGATCATCACAAGGAGCCAAAACCAGAGGATTGTGCACATCCTCATTTTTTTAGAGCGTCTTCCAAGATGTGCACAATTCTGATCTGCTGTATCCTGTTGGATCACATTTGGACGTTGGAACCATAATGTTGGAAGGAAAACCCAGAAAAATTAATGATAAGTCATAGTTTTAATGAAAACCAAAGAGAGGGCTCTCTAACAGGATTAAATGAAAATCAGATCTGAGGTAGAAGAAAATTTTTTAACCTCACTTCTGGCCTTTGCAAGATATCATTTATTTTCCTCCTCATAGCTTGTTTGGAAGCAGCAACATGCTGAATTCATGTACCGTTTGTAATGTAGAAGCAGAAGTAAAAGGTGTTGTTTTTTTTTTCATTCCCAAACTATAATCAGGCAGGAAAAGTGGGCATTGCTTTGATTGTAGGGTATCAATGTAAAACATGGTAAGAAAAGTTGTAAGGGCACTCAATCATCCCTGGGGGAAAAAAAAAATCTTTTTTTAAACTTTTGTTTTTAAGATAAGCTAAATTTCATACATATTCACTTTTTGAATTTTAAACCATTATGAGTTTTATTTTTATTTGCATAGATAATGATCTTTTAAATGTTGGTTATAAGTGTTGTAAACCAGATGTGCATTCTTCTTTCCAAATGAAATTAGAACATACAGCATCAACACTTGCAAGTCTTGAAAAAAACTGCTTTTGGATGTTACAGAAGGTAGCTCATTATCTAATTATATAATAAAAGCTGTAATTTTCCCAGAAAATTTTGGTCAGCCACAGTTATCAAAGCCATTACCTACAGAGAGGGTGTGTGAGCACAGCAGCTGTGTAACTTTTTATCACTGTCCCTTTCCCATTCTTACCAAAGTCTTGGGGAATGGTGTGCTCCTGCTCATCCAGCTGCTGCAGTGACTGACACAGAACAGCGGTTTGCACATGAGCAGGATCACATATTTATATGCTCTTTTCTAGGTTATTGGCACAGTGATAGTTTTCATTAAAAGAAGTGGGGAATGGTCATTTACTTGTCTTCCTAAAACCCATCTGGACTTTCTATTAGAAGAGGAGTAAGTTATTTAAGGGCTAGCATTACGCTGAAAATAAGTTTCTTTTTCTTTAATTTCTTTTCAAAAAAAGTCAGAAGTAAAATATCTCACATTTCATTTTATTGCAGGATATCTCAATGTGCTCTCTAACAACCGTTGGCGTGAGCGCTGGTGCAGAGTGAAAGAGAATAAACTGATTTTCCACAAGGACAGGACAGATCTGAAGACGCACATTGTTTCCATCCCTCTCCGTGGCTGCGAAGTCATCCTGGGACTGGATTCGAAGCATCCCCTGACCTTCCGCCTGCTCCGAAATGGGCAGGAGGTCGCTGTGCTTGAGGTGCAGTGGTTGCTGATGGTTGTGACTTCTAGGAACACCCATAAGCTAAATTAGAGAAGCACTTTCATACAATTTGTCCATTAAAAAAAAAAAAAATCTTTGAAATAATATTATTGCAGAGCTGAATAAGAAATACTGGAAGGAGAAAAGAAATACTAAGTGTTGTAGACAAAAAAATAGCTGAGATTTAATGTAGTTCAGAAATCTTCTCAGTAAGATGCTTTTCTCTACACTGACCTTCCCTTGACCTGGTACTAAAATATCCCTGCTCCTTGTCTAGGCACACTTCTACATCAGGGATATAATTACTTTGAGTAAATAACTTAGCAATAATCAAATAACGGATCGTGTTGATGGGAGCCATAGAGTTCTTAACCCTCATTTGTCTGCTACTTATGTGAACTCCTTTTGCTCTGTCTGTGTCTGTATTAAGATAATTGTGCAGTAGGAAATACGGTGTGCCAGCAGCCTGGTGTGTCTCTTGACACCGCATGTGTATACACTGGCATGCTCGTTGCATATGAAGGTCACACTTTTGTCTGTTTTAGGTGGGTCAGGATTTCTCTAGGGGCTTTATTCCTCATATTTTAAAACCTGAAATGAGAAGACACTTAAAGCCAGGTATAATGAATGTACAGGAGGAGGCAGCCTTGTGCCTTCAGTGGCAGGATGGGCACTTTGACCACTTTATGTTTCCAACTACAGGTCATATTAGTCTCTTATCCTTGCAACTGGGCCTGTTATCTGAGAGCAATTCAGAGAAGTTGAAAAACTAGAAAACAGCTCAAGGAACTGTGAAAGGCAATGAAATATTTAAAAATAAGAAACAATTTTGAAAACTCACAGTTTCCTTTCCCCCCCTGCTTTTATCCATTATTTACTTTGCTGCTGTTTAACTTTTTAATTGGTGATTTTAAGCAAAACATGAAAAAATTAAAATTATTTAGTAGTAGTCATGTTTTTGCTTGCACCATCTGAAAAATGAATGCCGTCATCTAGACAAATTTAGTGAAATTTTCCAAAAAGTAACATTAAAATTTCACTATTTCATTTCTTACTCCCTCTTGTTTCTACTTCACAGTAACACTTTCTTCTCAGGAGTCATGCCATACAAAATCCCCCAGTCTAACATAGGAAAATAATTCTGTTAAAGCTTTCAATATTCTGAAATCTAAAGTAAGCATTACTTGAATCTAAATCCACTAGCCTTAAATGATTATTTTTTCTTCTTTTATGTGGATTGCCCACTTTGTATTACATCATAACTGATGGGCACACAGCTTACTCAAAGTGCGCTCCTTCTAGCAAAGCAGATTTAATAAGAAATCCTGGGGTTTTTAGGAGTTCAGCCCAGTGAAACCAGAGCCTCTCATACAATGTGGTAGCAATTTGTCAACCAAGAAGAATGCGCCGTTTTGCAATAATCCTTAGCTCAGTGGCAGAGCAAAAACCTGACCTGTGTTCTTGCCCTCTCCTCACAGGCATCCTCCTCCGAAGACATGGGCAGATGGATAGGAATTCTGCTGGCGGAAACAGGGTCCTCGACAGACCCTGGAGCTCTGCACTACGACTACATCGACGTGGAAATGACGGCAAGCGTCATCCAGGCTGCAAAACAGACCTTCTGGTGAGAGGCGTTCAGCTTCCCGGGTGTTTCCAGTACTCTGAGAATTTATATCTGTATCTTAACTCCACTGCCAACACAGCTTATCAAAATCCACCTCCCCCTTTGCCAGATACTGAACTCCTGAAGTGTTTCAGCATCGCAGCATGTTAGATGTGTTTATGATTATTGTGTTGTCATCCTGCTAAGTTCTGTAAAAGATGCAAGGCACTGTGCAACTTTACTCAAATCTTTACTAATTTTTTCAGTAGGTCCCCTTATCAAATGCTGTATTTTAATCTTTTATTTTGCCTAAAAACTTGGAACTATCGCTAGAAGAGAACAAATATTCTGAAATATGCAGCTATGTAATTCACATTTACTGGCTGTATCTGCTCGACATACAGCCAAATATACAGCACGTTATTGGCCAATATATGCAACACACTAAGACTGTATGGCAAATTTAAGTCTTGGATAGTCACATTCTCAGTGTTTCCTTCGTAGGTTCTTTCTGAATAATTAAAAACTTCATCAAGCTCACCCCAGTCCATTTAATTTCTGGGGTTTAATTTAGGAGGTGGAAATTGGGAAGGTGTCTGGGGCGCGGCATGGAAACTGTTTAAATTGCAAATCAGTCTGGTGAATTCCCCATTACTGATCCTGTGCTAAGAAGGGTAATGCATACTTAGCATATATAGTGATATTGAATCATTTTAGGCGTTACAGCAGTCTTTGGTGGGAAAAGACTTCTATTTTTCCTTGACTAGATGAGGTAATTTAAAAAGGGGAGTGAAGAAACAGTTGGGACAGCCGGGATGCCCTGCTGCAGATGTTCCCTGTAGTTTCCCATGGTCAGAAAGAGGGCGGCCTGAGAAGACAGCTGGCAAAGGCATCATCCCTCATCTCACTGCAAAATGAGACTCCCCACACACATTTGGAATTTGTGTGATTTAGTACATTAGAGAATCACACCCCATCTGCCCATCATGACTTTAAACAGACAGAAAATGAAAAAGAAAAAAAAAAAACAACAAAAGTTTTGAAATTGTCCAAAAGAAGATCCTCTTGCCATTAGTGGGGTGCCAAGAGAAGTTTAACAAGAGAAAATGCATGACTTCAGTCAGAATGTCTTCTGATAGAAATTAAAGTGACTCAGTGTTACCACAAGCACAGTTTTGTGAAAACGAGATAATTTTGATAGAATTAAAATGCACTTAGCATACAGGTTTATGTTAAAATTTTTTAGAATTTAATAGGGCTCAGAAAGTTTATCCTGTGTTGACATGTGTTTTTGCTTCAGTCAGCGTCCAGCAATAACCACATTTAAGAGAAATAGAGTGGTAACCTCTTCCCCTGAATACTGCATGGCTTTCCTTTTCTGGACAAATGTGATACTAATTGGAGCCAAGTGAAAAAACATGTGCAACTAGACCACATGTTAGAAAGGAATGTCAAACAACTTGCAAAATAGCAGAATTCCCCTATTAAGAATTAGTTAAAATTCATTGTGTGTCTTTTAAGAGCCTGCAAGGGTTTGCTGATAAGCAACTAGAGTAGCTGTCTGATGATTTTGAGCTACTCTTAGAAAATGAGGAGAAATTACAATGATACTTAAATGTTAATAAAATACTTAATTGCCCTTTGTAGAATGAATATCAGTATTCCAAATTAAATGCAGTTATCATTAAAGCTTTGATTATTGCTCAGTCACTTTGGATTATTGGTTATTCATTTCCTGAGATTGATGCTTTGCAAAACTGTTGGCTCTTCCTTAATAGCCCCATCAATTTCCTTTGTCTAAATCATTAGGTATTCTGGAAAAGCTGAAGAAACAGTGCTTCCAAGCAAGTTTTCTCCATTTTCCATCTAGCAGTTTCAGAATACAATTAAGTTGCATGGATGCATCTGAAAACAGGATTAATGAGGCTTAGTGAAATAATGCTTATGAAATTTTTGCCGATCCTTAGATAAATCTTAGCTTCCTTTGGCAGTGGAAATAGTTACTACAGGTGCGTCAGATGTCACTAATGAATATCCCAGTTTTCAGACGTGGTTATTATGTATCACTCTCATTGAAGCCACTTAACTAGAAAGAAATACAATAATGACTCCAAACGCAGGTCTTCAGACTAACCAGAAACACTTGAGTAATGTTCTTCATTAAGAACAGTAAACAAATACAGCCCTTTAATAATGTCTAATAAAGTTTGAGATATGATAAAGTTAAAAACATATTTATCATGGAATTTTCCTTGGGCTTTTTGTTGTTGGTTTGTTTGAAGTAAGGAAAGCTTCTGTTTAAGGGTTATTCCACCCCCACACTGCCCTGGAAGGTTCACACCAAGCTGGGCAGGTTTGTCCCTCCTGTGAGCCCAGGTCTCCCACAGCTCAGGTGAGCCCCAGTTCTCCTTCTGAATGAGAAATTCAGTGGACTCCATGTTATTCCAAAGCCAAAAGAAAGCAACTGTTGAAACCACAGCATTCCTGAGCTCCTGCCAGCGCTACAGAAGACCCTCTCTGCATTAGTAGTGCTTTATCATATTTTATGAATGTCACCAAAGAGTCTGAATAGTTCCATTGTTCGGGATGGAAAACTTTGTTTTCCCATTCACATACACCTGAAGCTCTAAGAATTATTTGGGATCTCACTCTATACCTCATTCAATTCTAGCAGTTGCTACAAAGGAAAATTCCCCCTTGGGGTCATTACTGCTATTGGGCATGATTCTGCCATTTTCTGCATTGTTAGATCTTTGCAAACCCAGTGTAGTTATTGATATCTTGCATGTGTTCTGCAGAATTCCAGTAAAACAAGCAACAATGTTGTTTGGAATGGGATAAGGGAATAAATTAAAATATATAAAAATATATGGAGATATGTAAATATACATATATATATATATACACACACACCCCTTTGGAAGTTTCCAGGGGACTCAGATCCACCATGTGGTACAAAGCAAGAATGAGCATCGAGCATAGAGTATTTCCATGCATAATTACTCAGGGAGAGTTGGAAAGCATAGTGGCATACCCAGCCAGAAGTTCTGAAAAGAAAAATTCCCAGATTTTGAGGAAGTAATCGTTCAGGAGATTTCATTTAAATTCTGTGCAGTTTTTTTTCAATTTTTGTTGGATTTGATTCCTGGTTCTCTCGGTTCCTAAGTGTGCATCCCCCTGGGCGTGCATGCACCCAGGCGCACCTGCTTCTCCCCAGTGCAGACAGCAAGGGAACATTTCTGGGGCGCTGGCAAGCTGTTGTATAACATAGATCAGCAGGTTCCCATGTAAATATGCCACTGAGCAGTTACAGCTGTTGCCCTACTGGCCTTCACACAATTGTATTCCCACTGTAAGAATGGAGTACAGGAACATATGTTGTAATATTGGCTGCTAGCAGCAACATGTGAGTAGCAAAGGAATTAAAGCTGTCCTGCAGAAAGTGAGAAGCTATGTGCTTCCAGGCTACAGAATCAGACCTGGGGAACATACCACTGAATCATAATTTAGACTTAGGTTTAAGTGCTGGTTTTTATTATTTTTATTTTTCTTTATTCAGTTTCATGAACAGGCGAGTTATATCTACAAATCCGTACCGGGGAAGCACTGCCAATGGCTACGCCTGTCCAAGTGGAATGGCACTTCATTACGATGATGTTCCCTGCATAAATGGATCGGTAAGAATTGAATTTGCACAGAACAAATGGTTTGCATGTGTTGAATGCATGGACATCTGAAAATTATATTATCTAGAAATGCTCACTGGGCAGTTTCCAAATGAGCTCATGTTTTTTTGATTGGGGGCTGCAGACTTCCCTCACACCTACAGAATAAAAGGGGCATGGGACATATTGTTTACATTAACCTGCACGTGAGCCAATGTGCATTTAGAAAGCAGTTGCCTGTTGACAATTCATTGCCAAGTCCTTGAATATAATACTTACTTGAGGGGGTACCTTTTAGATCACACTGGACCTGGCAAAATTCAGAAGTCAGTTACACCAGGCACTTTTCAATGTCTGTTGAAAAAACACCAAACCCCAAACCCTTAGCCCCTGGGGCTGCATTCCAGATGACAGCAGGTACTGCTCATCCCGAAGGAGAGCCACAGTGGCCACTTGCATCTTCATAAATTGCAGAGCTGATCATAGGCAGACGTGTACTAGGGTTTAACATATGGTGGATGCTAACCCATGGCAATATGTGGTCCTCAGGAAGATTTACGGGGAAGCAACAGCCCATGTCACCTCTTAATTTAGGCTGCTGCATAAAGCTCCCACTAAGGGCAAACTGAAGAGAAGTTAAGAGTTTCAAAGTCTGAAATGGACTGGACACTCAGTCCTCCAACATGTCTTAGTAATGTCAGAAAGAACGGTAGAAAGCCCCTCTTGGGAGCAATGCATGACCACATGTGTGGTGAGCAGTCTCTGTGTAATTTTGGATGTGCTCATGCCATCGTATGAGTAGGATATTGCCACAGCCAGGATGGGCTGAGGAAGGATATTTGGCAACCAGGTTCATTTCTTTTAAAGTTAGTTGAATGAATCACTAGAATACTGTTGTTGAGCTTTCCATTTTTCTGAAAATTAAAAAAAGAAAAAGAACTATTGTAGTTCTTTTAGCTCAGAATAATAATTCTTTGTCAAAAAAATTTTGATGCTAGTATACCAGCAGCTTTTATTCATGGGAAAGACATACAGCCTGAAGAAGGAAAAAAAAAAAAAGAAAAAAACCCCAGAAAAATACCCCTTAGGCCATATTACTTTTAACAACTCATATACCAGATGTAATCCACAGATTGATCTGTGTAGCCTGTGAGTATCCCCCTGTTAACACAGTCTCTTTGTGCCCCCTTGGTACTAGAGCTGCTTGTGCCCCCTTGGTACTAGAGCTACCAACTTAAGGTGCAGTCCATGAAACAGCGAGGGTGATAGGTTTGCTCATACTATGGAACATGCTTAGGGCTGAGGCTGTGAGCCACAGAATGCAATGCTTGCTTTCCACACTGTGTCCTCCCCCCTTCTTTCTAAATAGTTTGACTTAAGTGTGAAAAATAAGTGTATGTTTGCTAAGCACCGAGGGCTTGCTGCGTTCAAAAGCATTACTAATGTTTTAATTTCACCTAGGGGGTTCTGCATGGTGTATTGTTCACTAACTGCCGAGGTGTGTGTGTTGCAGTGGGAACCAGAAGATGGCTTTCCTTCTTCTCGTAGCAGGAACATTGGAGAAGAAATGCTTTATGATAACGCAGGCCTGTACGATAACTTGCCGTCTCCAAAAATCTTTGCGCGCTATCCGCCAGCTGACAGGAAACCCAATAGGTTATCTACTGACAAACTCTCCTCTAACCATTACAAATACCCTGTCTCATCCAATCTGTCTTCTGCTCAGTCTGTCACTAATACCTCTGCTGTGGGGAGGGGATCTGGCTCGCAGGTACTGTACCATTTAATACTTAACAAAGCTTGTCATTTGTTGGCTGTTCTGTTTATCTGGTTGTTATCTGAAGGGGCTATTTACATCCCTTAGTGTTAGCACTGGAGTGCTTGGAGTTTAGTCAGGAGCCCACTGATAATGAAACAGGTTTGCAAAGTTATAAATTCTGATGTGGAAGTATTGGTACCTGGGAAAGGCTTTCCCCACATGTTTTTGATGATTTACAGATTGTGAATAATAATTAAAAAAAAATAGATGTGACCTTCCACACTTAACCTGAATGCATGTCTAGCCACCTTCTGGCTCCTTAGGCAGTGATGATGTCAAAGAAAAAAAAAAAAAAAAAACAACTAAAAAGACAAGTGAAATATGACCTGGCTGTGACAGCAAATTTGGCTCTTTAGAATTGTACTAATCTATGTATTTTATATGCTGTGGTTATATATTCTGTGAATATATTTTGTGAATATATGTATATCTCATAACTCGATGCTATGTATTCATGAAATTATGTTGAATATAGTCATATATACAGTATTTAACTTATTGGCTGCAATTTTCTTCCCCTGAAAAAAAGTGAACCTATGTCTTTGATGCTTTCTGAGGGTGGCTTCAGACTTCTGTACCTCAGATGAAACGTGAAGCTACAGAGCAGATGAAGTTCTTTGTGCTCAGCCTTGTAGCAGATGGGCAGACCCCAGCAGGGGGGCAGAGCAAGCCTTGCTCACAGCCATGCCGAGGACTTTCTCAGAGCCTGTAGCCTGCCTCCAAAAGCTGGTCATTGGCATAAACCTGTGAATGTACCACAGTGATGGGTGATTTTCAATCTAATCTGACATGGAACAGTTAGATAAGTGTTTCACTTGTATAAGGTACTGGTCATACAGAGTGTTAACTCACTTAACCCTTGCAGAAACTTCATATCGGAATATTGGAATTCAGTGAAGTTGCTGAATTGGAGGTGGACATGAGCAATAAATTACTGCAGCAGCAAGCTTCTCAGTGCACTTCTAGTTCAGTCCTCAAAAACCTTTGGAAGCAGTAGAACAGAGCATGGTATATATATGCCTTGTGCTTGGCTGAGGCATCCTCCATGGGAACACTATGATTAGTCAGAACAGTGTTGATCTTCCCAGGGTTCAGTTCATTGCAGTGAGCCCTCTAAATGGAAATCCCTTGAACATGAAATGTTCTGTTCCTGGTAATCTTGTGAGCCTGTCTGGCCATTATGAGAGGGTTTTTTAAGTAAGAAAAGCTTTTAATTAGTAGCCAGAGGTTGTTTAAGGGGAAATTGATATGTTAACTCCTAACATTTAAAAATATGTAATAATTATATTGTTTAAAAAAAATAAATCCATGCACCGCAAGGATGGCAAGATCATGTAGTAAAAAAGAAACAGTGTTTAGTTTTTGTATCGCAAGCCCTGGTGGGTTTTTCTATATGAAATTAACTCTGACAAACTTGTGTTTCAAGAATCTTTACTGTAAAAAATGTTTCAAAGGTACATTTTTTTCTGCTTTGCGATGCCTTTCTTAATACTGTAAATGCCAGAGTTTTGGAGACCTTGATGCCACCAGAGATGGGGAGTTCATCCCTTGTTGTATCCTGTGATTGCTGGCGTGGCTCCTGCTGAGCAGGCAGCTCTCAGAGATGTCATCTCTGGAGGAAGCGCCGACTCCAGCTCAATCAATGCACTGCATTAAGGCCCTCCAAGCAAGCGGCTTTCTGTCAAGCTCTGCCCTTGATGAAAGGGTGACTGTAATGCCAGTGGCACAGGAATAGCTGGAGCCCTTTTGTACTTTTGTTTTCAAACAGTTTAAAGGCAAGAAGCCTCCTGTGACTACTAATGGCATCGCTGGAAAAGGGAGAACTTTAAATAGCCAGCCGAAGAAATCCGAAACAGTGTCATGTGTGAAGCGCACTGCGTCTAGTAAGTACCTCTTCTCACTGCTGCCTCATTTGTGTCATGAGTCTCACTGGAGTCATGTGGACACCCAAAATAGATGTTGTCTTAGCAAACAAGATAAAGAACCACTGTGGTTCTTCTGTGTGTGAGAGGGCAAGGGGGAGATGCCCACCAAGACTTTGAATAGGAGGTACTTTGTGCATTGGTGACTCAGTACTCCAGACACACCACAAGATAAAAGGGTGTCATGTGGAGAGTGATAAATATGAAACATGGACCCGTGGCTGCAAAGTCATGAGGACAGCAGGAAAAAAAGGGATTTTTCATTTAGGGCAGAGAGGAATTCTGTATTCCTGTGGGAAAAGGAGGATGAGGAGCTAGGACAGACATCAGAACATTATGTTACTCAAAAGTGGACTTACTCTTATCACTAACGAAAAAAGAAAAAGATATTACAAAATCAGGTAACGCAACCACACAGATCAAAAGCTACCTCAGAGAGAGGAAATTTCAAGTAGTGAGTGGCACATTCAGAAAAAGGGCTTCTCTGGGCAGGTCTAGGAAATCTAGGAAATTGTCTAGGAAATCCCTAACAGCGATTGCAGGAGAAAAGACAAAAAGGAGCTATAATAATATTTTTAAAATATGGAGTCCAAAGCATTGCTTTTTCTGGGGAACAAATAAATGTATTTTTTTTAATCTCATGATAAAACATCTTAAAACTTATTAAACTTTTAAGAAGTCATGGATTTATTGGCAACAAGAAATTTATGTTAGACTTTAGACTTCGGTAAATAGCTTTCTAACCATGGAGGTCAGTTGGTACTGAAATAAGTAGTTGTGGAAGTTAAAGGCATCTCAGTTACTAAAGACTGACTAAAACTGGTTTCACAACTATTTGTCAGGAATGATTTAATGTTGTAGAGTGTGCCTTCAGATACGCAGACAAAGTGATCTCTTAGCTGACCTATTTTCTTTGAGTCTGCAACTGGAGCAGAGGTATAGAGGGGGATGTGATGTTAATTAGACCACAGATACATGGGAGCCATGAAATGAAAGCATTTGTATGGAAAACTAAAAAAGAAAAAGAAAGCTCTCAAGAATCAAAGAAGTGTGAACATCTTTCTATTCTCTTATATCTGGTGAGAAAAAATGTGCTTTCAGCACTTGAAGTTGGGATGAAAACCAGGCAAAAGGGCAAACAGGTAGTTTTTCCTCTCACCCCTTTTAACTAAAAACTAAGGGTTCATAGCTAAAGAGGAGCCTCCTTTCCATCCTTTGAACTACACAGAAAGGCAAGGCCATTTTTCGAAACCAATGCACTGAAAGGTGACTGTTAAATCTCATCTTCCTCTGGCAAATGTAGAGAACAAACTCTATCCCATATCACTGCTGTAGCTGTGCTGCAGAACTTGGCAGGAATCGTGGACCTCCAGAAAGACCCAGTGGAAGAGGAATGACAAACCAGTTTCTCAAGCCACGACATGCTTCATGTGATGTTCAGTCTCAGGGAATACTTCAGAGATTTACTGTTAGTTTAGAGCCTAATTAACTCCAATCTAATACATGCAGATGCAGAGCAGTACAAATACGGCAAGAATCGTGTGGAGGCAGATGCGAAGAGGTTACAAAGCAAAGAGGAGGAGCTGCTAAAGAGGAAAGAAGCTCTCCGGAATAGGTTGGCCCAGCTCCGAAAAGAGAGGAAAGATCTACGTGCTGCCATTGAAGTCAATGCTGGTATGAAGTGCTTTTTTGTGCTGAATTCTCACCTGAGTAGGCTAAATTATCCAAATAGCTTTGTATTCTGTGCTGAAGACCTGTCACCCTACATGAGGCTTAGTTTTTATGTTAAGCAATACTCTTTAAGGTTTATATTTGCTTTCTATATAGGTAGAAAATGTAAAAAATATATGTGTATCTTTATTTTGTATATGTGTGTGTATATATACACCTACCTATGAAATGACACTGGTGGGGAGTTCAGACAAGCAGAACATGGGAATAATTTTAGTGTCACTGGCTAATTATATTTTTATGATACAGAAAAGTAACAAAACAAGTAGTGATTTGAAACTAGACTAGAAATCTAGGAAGGGCACCTGAAAGAAAGCATTTATGTTGCTGAACTTTTTATATGAAAAAAGTGTTGTAGGTAAAGTACATAGCTTTTTTGTGACATCACTGATATGTAGAAACCTTGTTTCTTACTTTTTAGAAAGAAAACAATTTCTGTAAGTGTCAGTTTAACCTTCTTATTGAAATAATAAAATTGCTGTGGATGACAGGCAGGAAGACGCAAGTGATTCTTGAAGACAAGTTAAAGAAGTTGGAAGAGGAGTGTAAGCAGAAGGAGGCTGAGCGTGTAAACCTGGAGCTAGAACTGACTGAGGTGAAGGAGAGCCTTAAGAAAGCCTTGGCTGGTGGCATCACACTGGGCTTAGCTATTGAGCCAAAATCAGGAACATCAAGCCCACAGGTATGCAAACACATTAAATATGCAAATCCCACAATCATGGGCTGGGACTGCTCTGCCTTCTCATTTCCAGCAGAAATGAGTGGGAACTGAGAGTTTTTTAGTGGTTTTTTAAGCCCAAGAAATAAGAGCCTTTCTGTGTTAGTTACATTTTCTGCGGCAGCAGGGAGCAGGTAGACATGGGAATCACAGGCAGTATGTGTTAGGATAACGTGCAAAAGCTGATGCCTTGATGCCCTCAGTGGCTGTAAAAGTGGAGGAACTGAGACATTGCTGCATCCCAAGGAGATTTAAATGCATCAAGTTATCATGGAGTGATGGAGATCTACTTGTGCTGGTCCCCGTCAGGCGCTGCCACCCTTTGCAAGGGCTGCATCTCACTTGTTCACAGTGGAGCTTGGCAATCCCGGCTTGTTCTATAGATCTGTGTCCAAAGCAGCCATCAGAAGGATCAGAGAGGGATGTGTCAGTTCCTCCGGATGACCCATAGTTGTTGAATCATAGAAAAGAAACTTCTGTTCTCATCACAGAACACACACACACACGTTGTTTTGTTTCTTTTTTTCTAATCTCTTTTTCATTAATCCACCATTATTATGAATATGTTTTCTTCAAAAAAAAAAAGATCTGCAGTTCTAAATCTAGATAGAAAATATTGCCCATGTGACTATTTGGAGGAAACTCAGTATAAGCTTTTCACTCTTGATTAGTCTCCAATTTTCAAGCACCGAACTTTGGAAAACTCTCCGATCTCCAGCTGTGATACCAGTGATACTGAATGCTCAATACCTGTGAACAGTGCAGCAGCTCTGAAGCGACCTCCCTCAACAAACAATTCTCCGTGTCGAGACCACGTCCTTCGGAAAGCAAAGGTGAGAAGACTCATGTCTAATTCTCTTTTTCTCTGCTTTTTCATACTTTCTTTAAAAGTCTTATTTAGCCTTAAGAGAATGTCTAAACTATTTGTATTATTACATAAATACTGCTGATTTTGGGAAATCTTTTGCAGAAGAATTGGTAAGTAGTTTGGGAGACAGATTTGACTCTACTCTCATTCCATGTTTTTCTCTGTTCCTTTATAGATTTAGCACGCAAGGTAAGTGTTCTGTGGTGTAGACAGTCTATCTGTCCACTGATCTGTGTAGCAGAGAAGTGCTTAAAAGAGCTCTGTTATAGTAAGTGATTGGAAATAACACAAGATTGGGTCTGATCTTTGCCAGATAGTACAAGAACAGAATAGTTGTACATCATAATAATCAACGTGTTGTGCAAGTATCTACTCTTAATGTACATTTAAAGTAGAAGCTGAATTAATTTAATTTAATATCACAAGTATGAGGCTGAAATTTGCAGCTCTCACTCTCTTGTATTCTTAGTTTTCTAATTTTTGTCTTTTAGTTGAAATGGGATTTGTATGCCTGTTCTTATGGGCTAAATTTGCTAGCAGCATAAGCATATGGGCAGCACATAAGCAAAGGTGACAGTAATAGCATTGGGGCTAGGCTTTTGTTGATTTGGTAGTTCACTGCTAATTGTAATTAGAAAAAATTATAATCATAAACACTTGTCTTTCATGCAGGCTATTTTCTTTTTCCAAAACATTGATGCCTTCTGTATTGGAATTTCTTCAAGTAACTTTTGTTACATGTATTCGTTGATTATATACATCTGCAGTGTCTGAGCATGAGCTTGACACCTAAATGGAGTAGATACTGAAAAATCAGCATATCAAAAAATTATTTTATTATTATTATAATAGAATTATTTCTCCTGCTATACCTTATGAAAGAACTTTCTCACCCTCCTTCTACCACCTTCCATGGACATCAACTGCTTTGTTCTGCCAGTTAGCCTGATTCATTTAAATTCAACAAAGAATAATTATACTTGCTCCAGTAGGTTTCAGTTCAGTTTCTAACTTTGAAGTTTTCTGCTTGTGTTTCAAACCTGAAGAAGGATTTATGTGCTCTAAAGCTTATCTGTGTATTCCAATTACACCCTAATTTGTCTCATAAAGATACCATCTCTAACTGTACACTTGTTCTTAGATGTGGATGTTAGCGCAGCATTACTCAGGGAATGTGGTCTGGCAGAGCACAGACCTTACACACGGGAGCGTGGATTTGTGCTGGACGGGCACATTAAATGCAGCCATCCAATCGTTACAGCTGGAGGAATCAGAGCACTATAAAAACCTAAACATTTCTGGTGTAAAGGATACCTTCCAGCTGTAGCGCATTTTTTATGCTCAGCATATACCATACAGGAAAAACACTGCTGCATTGTTTCGTGTCGCTGTACTTTGGATGGGACAATAAGCCGGTCAAGTTTTTTGGTAGAGGAATCTTGGATATAGGATTAGGCTAATCAAAAAAGGATATGGAGCAACTAAGCATATTTCCCATGCTGGGAAAAACAGCTCAAAGTATCCAATTCAGCTTTAACAGCTTTTTCCTAAAAACTCATGCACTAAATATTATGAGTAAAATTTTGCTGAATTAGTGCAACCCAAGCTGTACTCAGCCCATTGGCAGGAGCTGCAGCCAAAGCCTGCTATCAGGTATGGATCTGCAGCACACCCCTCTTTCAGGGGTGGCAGCTGTACATGTGCGGGGGTGGAATTTGGCTTTCAATCCTTTTGGCCTTTTGCAGTTACGAGTGAGCCCAGGTCTTATAGATGTGGCTAAAGAAAGGGCATCACACATGAGTATCCCAGAGCAGAACCTGGCTCTCCACGCATGGATGTCAGTGCGGTATGGGGGAGTGAGACGGATTTCACATCTGTGCTTGCGCTTGCATCTTCAGCCTCGGCACATCTCCCGGTGTTATGAGGGAGCTGTATAAGCATTCAAAATGTCAGAATATGGGGCTTTTTTTTTTCCCCGATATGTATTTGAATGCACTGAATGCCTCCCTTCTTGCCCTTTCCTTGCACGGAGGATGCTGAGCCTGTCACCAGCCACCCTTGTGTCACCGCTGTGCTCACGAACCAGCAGCACCCTGTGTCTCCTGCTGGGGCAGCTGCTGCTTCTGTGCCCTCTGTGCCCGCTCTGATGGATCTGGGGGCACAGGCAGGCCTGGGAGGGGAGGCCAGGCACCTGGGACAGCAGGTTTGGAAGCTGTGCCACCAAAAGCTTTCTCCTCTCAGATGCACTGACATGAGAAGGAAATACAGAGAGAAGCAGTAAGACAGATCCAGTGTTAAATCTAAGAACTAGCAGCAGTTTGGGCATTGACTGTTTAGGACATACAGCATACTTATACACATATATGCACACATATATTTGGATTTCTTAACTTTTCTCTTTGTAAGTATGCTTAAATTTTTTTTAGAAAGTAATTATGCATATTTTTAAGAAGCCAGAAGGCATTTTAATTGCAATTTTGTTAATCTGCACTTGGCTGGAAGTGGAGACTCTATTAAAATATGGAAAAACAATATTCTGCATTAGCATTCCTAGAGAAGTAAAATGATCCAAATATCCTTGTGTGCAAGAAAAACAGTTATTTAAACATTTCACATATCAGTTTAATTTCTAAAACTAAATTGTTATGTAAAGCAAGGAAACAGAATTTATTACTTCTGATTTGTTTTCAAAACCAGTGGGCTGGTGAATGTCAGCAGCTTACATTTTGTTTGTGTTCAGGGACTGGAAAAGAAAAGGAGCTCTCCCAGTTTCCCAGCTCCAAGTCAGGATGTCAGTGTTGACCTAAACATTCTTTCATTGGTGTGAATCTGCTGGACCAGTGGAAACAAAGAAAAAGTTCCTTTTGCACCTGCAAAAGAAGCTTCTGTTTTCGAGGCCTATTTAACACTTGAAAAAAAATTCTCCTCCCAGTTGCTTAGCCAAGGACTTCCTTTACGCTGTGGGTAGCATATACATAGGGAATATACATTTAATAGACTTTTCAAAGTAACCTTGTTTTTATCAACACTGTGTTTTAAATTTAGATTTACCATAATTTGAAAAGTAAAACTGAATATTTAAAATATATTGTCTTTTAATAAAATCAGCATTTAATGAAGGAAAAAAAAACAACACAAGTTTGGAAACAAAAGAAGTTATTCTCTACCTGCTTTAAACTCACGATTTTTTTTCCTCATATTGCTAAAACAGCCACCAACTGTGACCTTTCCTGTTGTTTTACAACAGTTGAAGAGGTGTCATGGTCATGCAGCTGTTCAGCCAAACTAATGCTCTTACTGCTTTCAGCAGCAGAACCAGCAATTTACATGAATAAGTAATGGTTTTCAGCCAGAGCTCTCGAATGTTGTGGAATGAGTGTTAAATTCAGGAATTCAGGTTGGGAGCCAAGCCAGCAGGCTGCCTGCAGAGTGTCTCTGCAGAGTGGATGGGTTGGGGAGGAATCTGCAGCCCCCTCGTGCCTGGCGAGGAGCAGCTGGGCGGTTGCTCCATGGGGATTGCTTGAGCCAGAGGCCACCTCCTACAGATCTTCATTAGTTCATGACGGCTGCAAGGGTGTGATTCAGGGAGTAGGTACAGTGTAGATGTCCTAAGCTGAGCCCATCCCTCTTCAGCTCTTCTGCTCCAAAGTACTGTTAGGAAATACTGAGATGTCTCTGGATAGCCACAAGTTTTAACTGAATGTTTAGCTGTAGCCACTTATGCCACTTATGTGGCAGAAGAAACGGCAGTACCTTGCTCTGAGACATACAAATGAAACCATTATAGTTTACATGTTTTGCTGCGGTTGGTAGGTGTCCTTGTGCCCAGCTAACAGGTGGGGAAACTGAGGCGCAGATAGGCAGTGATTTCTTCAACTTGCCAAGCAGTAGCTCAATTTGGATTACGTATAAGGGAAAGAAATACAATGCAGGCTGACTTGCTTTTCTTTGCCCTGCCTGTTAGTCTCTGCCTCAGAAAGTTGCTCTTTTTAGCCATAGAAATATGTGTCTGCCATGAATTTTGTAATAAAAAAATTGAAGAGCAGTAAAGCAGTCACTTGGTGTCAGCTCTTACAGATATTGAGGGCTTCCCGCTGTCTCATGCAAGTGAGTTAGAGAGCCCTGTGTGCTTAAATCAGCCTCTTCCTTAGCTAAGTGCTTTACACCAGCTGTGGGGTGCAAATTGCTCCAGAAGTACCCCTTGCAGAACACAACCATGGCTTAATTGCACTGCGCTAGAGAAAAAGTTGCTGTATGTGGTTGCGGAGGGGTGGAAGCTATGCACAGACACTATCAGGACATGCTTGTTAGCATTCCCTAATTTGTGGGCTAGATCCAGCATAGTTAATGGAAAAACTGTCATTGACCTCAACTGTGGCTTAGCAGATCCAATGACATCAGTGAAATATTCTGATTTCATTTTCTGTATCTTTTTTTCCCCCCCCTTTCCAGGAATGGGAGATGAAAAATGGAACATAAACACAGCAAAACCACTCACTTTCCGTAAAGGCCTTACCTATTACAGACCAAGACATAGGCTGCAAAGGAGTCATCTGAAAGGTCATTTTGAGCGATACAACTTAGGAAGATTTATAATTCTGTTAAGTTAATGGTAGCTTGGCACTAATTCGCCTGTATTCCCTCTACTGTATTGCTGTGTAACCACGTGTGCCCCTTTTTATTAGCTGTAACTCCTTATTTCCAACTTCACCGGTAAAGAAAATGAAAACCAAAAAAAAACCCCAAACCAACCACAGTAATTAAGAAGTCACAGTTGAAAGCTTACTTTGCTGAAACAGCACAGACCAGCAGTGGTAATTCTATCACATCGGACCACCTGAACACTGCTGAAGATGGTGCCTAAAGACCGGTGTGAAATCGTAACTCTTACAGGTTAAAATTGACTTTTGAGGCTGGACACAGAGTAAGATGTTGCTCGCTAGCAGTCGCTTTGCTGTTCACGTGGCAAAGGAAACCTGAAGAAATGCATTCACAGAAGCAGCAAGGCTCGCTCGGCTGAGAAGGCAGGAGCTCTGCAGTGCCACCAGCCTCTGCGCTGGTGCAAGACCGTGGGATTGACACGACTCAGCTGTGAGGCATTTTTTGGATACTTTTTAGACAGATGATTTTGTCATTGGGACATAAAACGCTGCCAAACTTTGGGGGAAAAAAAAAAAAAAAGGCTGTTTTGTACGTTCTCTTTATTAATGTTCTGAAGCACCACTCGTTTTCAAAGGTCATGTTCTTGAACTATGACTCGTTCCTGATTTTTTTAAAAGGCAAACAGGTATTTTTAGATACTGCTTCTTTTCTATGCTTTTTGAAAAAGAAAAAAATAATTGAAAATAATTCTCAACAGATAATGGCAACTCAGAATAACTTATGCAGTCAGTCTTGTTTTGTTTTTTATAATATAGTATTGTTAAACTTGATTTATAGAACACTGCTGTACTTAGTTTCCTTTGTCTTTTCAGACCTCAGCTATTATTTTTGAGGAAGATGGACTGAAAAGGTGATAATTTTCAGACTCTTTTATAAACAATTTTACAAAGAATTGGGGATTTTCTCAGACATGAGTCTATTTCTGTTTACTAGGAAACAGCATCTTGCCTTTTAGTCTGTAAAATTATAAAAATCTGGTTTTCTTTGTCTCCATCCATGTCACTCCTGAGAAATTATATGCAGTAAATTGCCAGCTGAAGTCCTTCAAAATCTCAAGATTGGTTTTAAAAAATCAGGAGGAGGGGAGTTGTATAATAAGATGGATTCTTTTAAGTTTTTCTGTGTTTTTTTTAAGCCTTTGGAGAGCCTTCAATCTTTCAAGATTTTTTTTCCTCCTCAACTGTGGAGTAGAAAATTAATTAAAAAAATTAAAATACTATTCATATTTTGAGATAATCACAGATGTTAGGGCTGGAGTCTTGATAATTAGTTAAGACTGCAATTAAAACCACAGAAGTTGGCAAGACAGCAGTTATCAAGGATCACATCCCTTTATGGCCACATCTATAGATTATCTCTTACCTTTAGGAAAGGGTGTGTGCAACTCGTGAAGGGTACACTGGGATTCTCAGCTGAGCTGCATGCCAGAGAACTTCCTGCAGGAGTTCGTGGGATTTGAAGACACAAAGCTTTCAAAAAGACCTGATAGCAGACAGGAGACAGGGCTGTCCCCTGTTCCCAAATGCAATTAGCACCAGGGATCCCACGGACTTTAGCAGCATAGAAGTGGGGCCCAGCATGAGAAAAGGCTCTTTGCCTCTTTTGCTTTGTACAAAGTGCTGCAGGAATGCAGATACAGTAGGAAAGCAAGTGTCAGTGTGGTTTTCATTGAAAACACAATTTTTTAATATTATTTTAGGTTATCTACTTACTAACTCTATAAATAGAGGGCACATTCTATGCTGTGTGACTATGGACTAAACAGCGTCAAATTCCCACAAATAATAGCAGAAACAATTTGAAGCAAAAGTAAGTTCATTTAGGCTTTTTATTTCAAATTAAGTTATTTATTTGTATATTGCAATAAATATTTAATTTATATCTGTACATATTTATAATGCAAATTAGGCTTCTAGTCAACGTTTGCAATGATTTAACAGTTGCCATTAAGACGTGGTCCCGCATCAAGTAATGCAGAGTAGTCAAAAGCCAAATCACTTTGTCTTGTTTACCCGAAATTGGCACTGTATCTTCCATCCCCTGTATCCCATGGGAAAAAAAAATAATAATTCCTTGGCAAGGACAAGGAATCTATGCCTGAGATAAATGTGCGCGCACTTCTGCCCAACCAAACAGAAAGGTGTGGTGCTGGGGCCGTGCACACAAGCCCAGCCCTGGTGGTGCAGCCTTCAGCTCTGCCAGAGGTGCAGGTCGCCCTCAGCACCCACAGCCCCCTCAGCACCGACAGAGCCTGCTGCAGCAGGGGCTGACGGCAGAATTTAGCATCTTTCGCTCTTCCTCCAGCAAAGGTTCCATAAAGCCACCACTGCCCCCAGCCTGGCACGTGCTGTAATTGTATGTCTCTGTTGTGTAAGTGCATTGGCACCACTGCGGTTTGCATTAGTGTATTCTATACAACGGCCAAGGTTTTGAAAGGAGGAAAGCCAAAAACTTTGGGAAATAACCAA
This sequence comes from Cephalopterus ornatus, assembly GCA_013396775.1. Classification (NCBI taxonomy): domain Eukaryota; kingdom Metazoa; phylum Chordata; class Aves; order Passeriformes; family Cotingidae; genus Cephalopterus; species Cephalopterus ornatus. Next base: position 321,889 of record VZRE01012620.1, read on the forward strand.
GGTCTGTAGACCACATTCGGTGCTGTGAAACGTAGTCTGTTGTCTTGAACAGTACTGTTGCTGCACAGTTTTTTACAAAGAGCGACAGAGCTTGTATTTTCACCGTTTTTAGATTTCAGGATCACCAGGCAAACTCAGCCATAGGGCAGCATGACTTTTGTTTTAAAGGAAAACTCTCTTATTTTGAACCATTTCTATGTCTTTTAAGAAAATGTTACACTTGTGCTTCCTCACCAAACACCTGTTACTGTACCAGGTGTTTTTTTTAATTTTTTTTTTAATGGGTGATTCTTTTCTTAATAATAATAAAAAAACCTCAGATCATAACTTTGGGGGATCAAAGGTGTTTTTTTTTAATGAGATGATTGTGGCAATTTGGTTTTTCAAATGGAGAATATTAATTTAGTATCAAGTTTTGTTAGACACTTTCAAATTAATTGGCCTAGGGTATACGTTGTAAGATAATGTTCTCATATTAAGAATGTAATTATTTCCTTCTTGTATTTTTTAAAAAACAAAATCATATTTAAAAAAAAACCTCTGTGAAAAAAGCATGAAAGAAACACGAAAAAAAAGGTTTTGTTTTATTTTTGTTATTGGATATGTTGGCAGTGCCCATTATAATTGACTGTAAATATAGTCTTTCTACTGTATTTCTCAATGTATTTAAGTTTTTTGACACACATTCATGGAAACTTCTGTTAAAAAAAAACAAACATAAAAAACCCCACAAAAACAAAAGTCCCAAAACAGACCCACCTTCAAATGTGTGTCTTAGTAGCTTCAGTTAACTTTATGCCTTTCTAGTTTATTCTTCAGAAAATTCTTGCGAAGTGTGAAAAAAGACTGGCACCCGGTAGGTGCGACAGATCCAAGACCATTATTAATAAAGTTACCTGTCAAGAAAAGAAGGATTTGCATTGTTGTTTCTTGGTATTTGTCTGTATGAGAAGTTGGTGGCACCTTAGCAGGTCTCCCGCAAGGGTCAGCCTCAGCTGAGTACCATTCTCCTGTGCCAGTCAGTTGGAAAATGCTTGGACGGTTTATAATGAATATTTTTGGTATTAGTTGTGTCCCCATTTAACTGAGCAGTGACCTTCTGCAACTTGAATACTGTCTATCTAAGGACTCACTCAGCCATGAAAAGTGGAAGTACAATTTATTTAGAGCTCATAGCAGCAGTTTCCTCTTGCCTTCTGGTGACTGCATCAGTTTGCTTAGATGTCAACTCCATTAGTAAATTATGTAAAACATTAAAAATTACCTCTAAGAAATGAAAGTGGAATAAAATCAAACTGAGCTGATTACCAGGCTACTTAAAGATGAATATAGCAGTTCGTTATAGGCGACTGACAGATGACATTGAAAAGTGTTGAGCCATAATTACTCCTTTTTGCTTTTCTTAGATTTTTGCTCGTTCCTGTTACACTATGAAATGTAGAAAATAGAAAACAACATTTCATTTTCCCAAACTGAGAGAAGCAGTATTATAAAGTAGTTGATTGGTTTCCTTTCTGTAATTAACAGCCTCCAAGATCAGTTAGGTCCATGTACTGCATAGTAACAGCAATTAGGGACAAGAAATCAAAAGAGCAGAACAAGTGAAAAATAAACACAAAAACACAACAGGGGAAAAAAAAATTGGCTTACTCCTGTGGTCTAAAATGTAGCAGATAGCTCTAGGCCCTGTCTGAGTCGTACAACTTGCACAAGCAAATGCTAAAAAACGAAAACTACCTGCATTGCTGATACCGCAGTCATCTGCTTTTGGACCTATAGGACATTATTCAAAGTCTGGGCACTGAGTGCCATTAATAAATAAACTCTACAGGTGATGGTACAAAGGGCATAGCAACCTCTCCAGACAAGAAAAAATACTACTGATCTTACAATGCAATTCAAGGGGAAAACAAAGGTAAGGTCATTCCTCTGTGTGTGGGGTGGGGGGGCGAAATCTTGAGGAGGAAACGGACTACATTAATAGGTTATAAAAATAGGGATGAAATAGTCCCTGTCACTAAGATACTATAATGGTATCAAAATTATTGGGCAGGTTCAAAATAACTGCACAGAAGTGCTTGCAGTCCCTGCCCAATTCAGCTACAGAACTTGTCACTGAATTTTACAGATGCTAAAAGCTTATATAGGTCCATAATAAACCAAATTCATGGCAGAAAGTAATTACTGAAGGCTATCAAACACAAAGCTACCTGCTTTGAAGCACAAAGGTCGTCCAAACTCCAGGGTGGATGGAGGCTGGAAGCACATTCTGGTTAAGGGTCCTCATGTGCTTCCCCCTGTTCCCCTGCCATATTGCTGTTGATAAATGAAACTTTCATTTCATAGAAAAATATTTAGTTTTTTCCCAACAGCAGTTACAAAAACATTCCCTTCTATAAAAGAATATTTTTTCAATTTCATTTTTAAAGCAAGTATCTGTCTAAGGTCAAGGCAATGCAATATTATTCCATCACAATTTATTAAATAACTGAAAAAAAATGAAATCTTACCAGAGATATTCCTCTTCAGTGATGACAAGGAAATAATTTTCCCATTAAATTTTGTAGAATTATAGCTCAGTAGGCTTACAGCTAGATGGTCCAAAATTGAACATTTATGAAAATCTTCATTCCTGGTTTAATTATTAATTTTTAAATAGACTCTTAATTGCTGTCACTTCATTATTCCTTAGGATTTTTAACATGCTTTTTCAGCATGTACTGCTGATTTTGAATTTTTTTTGAGATCAGCTTTTGGTATAATGCTGTAATGGTGAGAATTGATCTTTTTATCACTTTCAAAATACAATGAACAACATCTGTAGCATTTTACTTCACCTTTTGAAAGCCATGAGGGTCAGAGTACAGTAACATTCTCACCACAGCAGCTGGATTCATAAGAAAGCAAAGTATCTTTCAAGGCATAAATCACAAAAAGAAAAAAATGGAAGAGAAGTCAATGTCTTAATGAAAAACAGGAAAAAATACTGGCTGGTGTTTGTGCGTCAGAGCATTATTATAGAGCATATTATAGAGACCAAATTTATGATGATGTTGAAACCAGTTAAACTTCAAAATAGTAGAGCAATTAATATGACTTTGATGAGGACAGCAAAGAAAACAGAAGTGAAGCAATTACCTTATTCTTTTTTTCCACAGAAATCGGTTTCTGAAGTAAAGTTGCCCTTCAGGTTAAGTATTAACAAGTTTCAGTTATTGTCTCATTTATGGGAACAGCTTGGCTGTGTTTGTTCTCACTCCTGCCCTTCCAACTCAGGAGCTTCCCCCAGAAAGAACTATTGGAACATCACTAAAAATAAGCAACTTTAGGATTTCTTTTAGTTTTGCTTTTATTTATATCACAGCACTATATTTCGAAAATGAAATGTTGTCACTTAAGATTCAACAGGCTGCTTTTGTAGAAATAAATTGCAGTTTAAAGTCTTGCCTAGCCACAATATAGGATTAGAGAAGCTAAAATGACAACCATCGAAATGTTTCCTAGCTGAGCCACACAAGTAGGGAAAGCCTCAGTCTTCATTTCTGAACCCAGCCTCACATTTAGCACGGTGTGCCACAGGGTAGGGTCATACAGCCCACACCACAGGGATCCTCAAGCTGCCAGATCTTTCAGAAGGGACCATGAGAAAATGCTGAACTAGGGCAGACTGACAAAAAATTAAGTTTAAACTTCTTGTTTGAATTTTTTTCCTTTTAATTGCCCATATTTCAATCCTCAAAATATATTCACTCCATGAATAAATAATACATTTGTTGTCCTATTAAAACTTCATTGTAGTCTATAAAATTTCTATACCTAATTTTAAAAAAAAGTATATAATAATCTATGTTGCTGCTTTCTGCCAGGTTGAGGTTTAATAAGACTTCACAATGCATATCCACAACACTTAGCAACATCTCTCTGCTCTTCCCTATTGAGGGAAATAGGCAGTGAAAAGAATCGTCAAGTTTTTATTCTACCAGTGTCAGACTTTCCATGGAAAGGCCAAGGTGCTGTATCAAGCTGCAAAGCAGCAACCACCTCTCAGCAAATCATAAACTGTTCCAACCCTAAATATGAGCTACCCCAGTAGCAGTTCATCTCAAGACTTTGAAGCACGAAGGAATGTCCAGATTGCAGGGATGCAAGGCATATCCTGACTTTAGCAATTTAGTGACCTTTGCAAGGACAGAAAGCACTTACCAGGACCAGTAAGAGAAAATCTGTGGGGCACTAGGGCCAAGCCTTTTTAGAAATACACTACATAATTACGCATTTCATTTCTAAGGACTGTAGTCAGAGTGAAATAGATATTGTACGTCTTTGCTGGGCACATCCAATGGGCATAATTCTGAAGATCTTGTCTTGGCTGGCTTTGTATGGGATTGAATATACTTTATAGCTCCAGTTTTATTTTGAGTCAGGGCCTGATCCTTGCATACTGCTACATCTGGCTTAAAGACAAATTTTGACTTGCAGACCCCTCAATTTTGCGAGGATGCAGCTTCTATACAGCACAGTCAACTCCTTAGGAAGAGAGCTGGATAAAGGAAAGACAATGCAGTTAATAAAGAAAAAAGAATAAACGAGGAGCAAGTAGTGTGTAAAGCCAGTGAAAATGGAAGAAATTGGATAAAGGCAGGGGAGGAGTAGAAGAATGCTACAGCTTTGTTCTGTTAATGGTGGTCTATTACCATCAGGGAGAGGCTGAAACCTGCTGAATTCTTCAATTCTAAAATGTTCAGCCTGTGATTCAGTGGACTTCTAGAACAGCAGCTGCATGGCTTCAGTCTCACCACCGAGTGTCACCCTCCACCAGTTATACTGCAAAAACTCCACTCCTAGGGAAAAGCGGAAGGATTTTCCCCCTTTTTCCTAGAACAGAGTTGAGCTGCACTGTAGGAGGATGAAGTGGAGTGGCTAAAGAGGAGGAATAAGGTTTGCTGCAGCCTTTGAGTTCAGTGCTGCTGAAGGTGAGTAGTTTTACTGCTAGTTACTAACAAAACACACCAACCCTGTGGACTGGTTAAACCATTTCCCCTCCGCAAACACCATGAAATGCTTCACAAGAAAAACAAAGCAACCAATAGTTTAGAACCAGATTTTATTAAAAGAAAAACCTGGAGTGCAGGTTCTCAGGACAAATGCATACCTTTGGATGCAGTGGAGTACACAGGTACGTATACAGTAGTTTGCCTGCTACATGTTTGGAAGCTGAAAGAGACCGTGATAATCTGTACTGCACAGTTCATCACCATTGTTAAAAGTTGCCAAAAACTCGGTAGTGGATCACTAACAGATACTTGGTTATGTGTGTGCACTACATATTGCACAAGACTTTTTGATTAAGCTATTACTTGTGCAACTGAATCACAGTTAAGTGTTACGTCAAGCATAATCAAACATATATTTGTTTCTTTTTCTCAAAAACAGCACGTCACTACAAAACTGCCATTAAATGTTACATATTTACAAAAATATACAAATAACACTTTTTCCCCATTTATGACAATGCACCAGTTATGGATTAATTTCATTCTTCCCTTGAGCCCTGATACTGTATACAAAGAAACCTGCTTAAAGTCAAGGTCACCTGAAACAAAATTAGGAGAAGGCATGTTCTGTTTTCACAAATATTAGAACGTGCAAAGGCAGAAGGAGAGGACTGTGTAGTCATGTATGTTAAAGGTATGGACTGTAAAATACTGATGACTACTAAGAGCCTTTACATGGATTGGAAGGGCCCCTTTGTCAGAAATCCAGTTAGATATACAGTGTTAAGCATTTGCTGATCAAGCAGTCACAAGTATTTAAAAAACCAAGTTCTACCTTGGTTGTAATTAGCTTACATCTATCCCAAGTACTCTTGTGCTAACCATGGGAATAAGAATTATGAAGAAAATCAGTTGGTCACCTGTGTGAGTACGGGTGCAGTGAGAAGATGACTGATTTTTACCTGCAGCTGCCTTTCAAATTCACTGTGGGTGAAATTCGTCTGTAACACAAAGCTGAACTGACAAAGTCCATGGAACTGCTTGGTCATAAATTAGGGTAGAATTCCACATTAACAGCAGGGTAGTAAGAAATGCTTTGTGAATCTTCATAGGACATATGTCTAGTTTTTATTTTATTTGCTTTCAAATATTTATGAAGAGCTATAGCTCTAATTGGCAAAAAAATATGATTTGGGGCTTGGTTTAATTACCTTTTTTTTTTCACATGGCTAATGCCAGCAAAATCTGTATTTATCTGTCTGAGTCTGGATTGAGAGATTTTGGACTCACTTGTGCTGAAACAGCCACAGATGTACTGCAAATAAGCCATTTTTCATCCTTTACTCTTAAAATGGAAAATTCTCCCATTCCAACTTGCATTATCTCTCCAAATATTCCTCCAGTCTAGGATGGACTGATATTTCAAGTGCAGCTTCAAAAATACAGAGCAATGATACTAAGATAATTTCATTTAGGTGAGAAAGGGACCTGATGTCTACTAAAACCACATTTACAATGCACTAGGATGATATTCTTTAAAACCACCTTCAGCAAAGAAACCTGTCTAAGTTTAATGGAAAGGTAAATCACAGGAGCTGTACATATTTGTAAAAATAAGTGGTAAGTAAAGCACAAAAGTGGAAGCTTTCCAAAGCACTCTGCCAGATGATCCAGTTCCCCACCTCTTCCATCTGCTATCCTGCTGCAAACTTCTTGTATTTATTTTTCCTCAGCCACACAGAAGAGGATGAAAATTAGTTAATCCCCTTTTGACATCAACCCAGTTTATTGGCAGAATGACAGTCAGAGAAAAGTAACTCAGAATAGACTGAGATCAAGAGAGAATTCAAGAATACTTCTCCATTTGATTATGTTTTCCCTCCAGAGCCTTCTGCACTGCAGCAAGCACAATCCATGACTTTACACTCAGGAGGAAATAAATCACAGCTCGTCAGTGACAATGAAAAAAAGGAGCTGTACTCAAAGGCCTGCTGTGTATGGAGGAACTCTCTGTTCCTAAAATTAAAATTTCTAGTCACACATGCAGTAAGCTCAGGAATACTATACCAACTCCATTCATCTTCTCTAAATATTATAAAATTTCAGCTCATGGAGGTATTCTAGCAAATTACATTTAAGCAGTATAAATCCAAGATACAGACCCTATAAAGTAATTCTCCTCCCTTGCCTTCTCGCTCAGTGCTGTGCTAAGGGGGAACACCATTAGCAAATGACCCACAGTCCTCCCAGAAGTAAACCTACATTGGAGCTACCTCTGGAGCACACATACAGGCAACCTGGCTCCTGGGAAGCAACCTCTTTTCCATGCACCCCAGGTGAGATGTTGCTGTGAGTCAGATCTGTCTTAAATTACAGGTAGAAATAGTGATAATTTCACATATTCCTAGCACTGCATCAATGTACACTCATGGTTTAAAGTCTCTATACATCCAAAAAAACTGAAAACAGTTACCATTACAAATTAAAGTAAGCTTCAAGGTTTGCACAAAACCAAACCAAAAACTCATGGTAAAATCATACACACTGGTAACATTTTCTCCCTGCTTTTCCTTGTCCTATTTAGTCCTGTGCTCCCCTCCCTCCCACATCTCTCTCACATACACTCCCTCTCTAACACAGGCTCTACCCTTCAAAGATACCGCTCAGCTTTTCAATTATCTTATTCTCATTAACATCTCCAAGCTCCTCCAATAAGATGATTCTGCCAAATCTACTGTGTGACTTTGCTTAAACTTATTTTCTGGAACTTGAAAGCAAGCCATTTGCCCCTGCCCCAAGGAAAGGTTGCATACAGACCCGTTCCACAACCTGTCAAGTCAAATTGTTCCCAACTCTCTATTAGCAAAGGACCCTCTTTACCTCACCTATTCTTCAGCTTGAGGTTGTAAGAATGTCTCTAAAAGGTTGTGCATGTCCCATACTGAAATACAAATGCAGCCCAGTGGTCTGGCAAGGTGTCTCTGCCCAACCTTCCTGCAGTTCTGTACCTGCCAGATCACAGAGCTGGTAGAGCAAGCCAGCCCTTGCTGTGCTCCAGGAAACTCCTGCAAACACCATGTCTCATCCCCATAACCCAAAAGGAGGCAGAAGGCAGCATTTTGGAGATAATAGATATAGCTGTCTGCCAATTACAGATTCAGTTTCACTACAGACCAATGGCAAGGTCAATATATACACTGATGAGACAGGAAATACTAGTGATTTATTCTTTCAGGGAGTACAACACTCATCCACATCTCAGACTAGAAGCATGCGCTCTCTGGGACAAACATCTGAGAGAAGTTCTGGAAAGGCAAAGGATAAAAGTTCCAGAAAGATTGGAGAAAATGAGAGCCAAAATTAAAACTGAAAGGATTAAAGGATACCAAAGTGGGAAAGAAACGGGCAGAATGGACTGCAGTGAGACAAAGCATAGGGAACCTCATCAACCCAGATAATACAGCAGAGCTCAGAGGAAAGTCAGGGAGGGGGAAGAGATGATGATTCTTCTTGCTATCACTCAGGACACAGTAGGGTGCATATCCAAATAAAAACACAGAAACAGAACATAAAGCAAAACAAAAAGCAAGGAAGAAAAGGTGGACTGCAGAGAACTGATCAGGAGGAGAAGGCAGACAAGGCAGCGCAAAAAACAGCAGCAATAATGAAAAAGAACAAAAGGACTACAAAAGCAGGGGGAAGAAAGGAGAAGAAACAGAAGAGAGTGATTTTTTTTTCCTATAAAGTGTCACAACTATTTAGCAAAGAGTTGGAATCATTAAACAATGCAAGTGACTTCTCTGAAGAGTTCAGATCTCAAAAGATTAACCCCAAAGAGAGGAGTGTATTCATAGACAAATGGAGCCAGCGAATCGGGCAATTTCCTGACCATCTTGTTTGTGAAGATGTTTATTTAAATGCTGTGAATCTGGGACTTACAGGTAGTGTATTATAATATTGTCCTTTAGACTAGTTTTACCATTTGAAAACTGCCCACGTGTATGTTACTGATGTTTGGGGTTACACTTCTCCTTCTGCACAGTCTATTCATAATCCATAACAAGAATATCTCAAAAGCCACATGGATATAAGCCAGCTGTTTTGCTGTATGAGCTGTCCTCGTTAAAATATCTTTTTCACAATTTCAGAAAGATTTCCTTTTATAAACTGTTTTAATCAATAAGCAGTGTGAATTAATACTTTTTTTTTAAAGGAAAAGCGAATAAGCCAATTCATGCGCTTTGATCTGCAAGAGCAGACACTGTCAGTAAGAACTAAATATAAGTATCAAAAGCTGGTTAAAATTAGCAACAAATAACATAGAAATATAAGACATGCTAAGAAAGTTATTTGGAACGCCTGGCCTTCCTGGTGATTAATATATTCATTATGCCATTAAAAATATGTGCAAAAAAGGCATATTATTTAAGTAGTGCCATGTACTGCGGCAAGTCTTATTGCTGCTCAACTGGGTTTTACGCCCACTATATTGCAAGTAATCAGTGTAAAGATGCAAGTTCTACAGAAACTCAAAAATCAAGTCTGATCAATGAAGCTGAAGTTTGTGTAATGCCTTCAAGTGTTGCAAAGAAATAATATTAAGCAAAATTACTTGTGTAAGAGAAGAATCTACTTCTTGTCAGGGCTAGTAAATGTCACTTCTAAAAGTAAATCAGTCTGGAAGGACAGAGAGACAAAGAGTTTGCAATTAAGAACATGTATTTTTAGAGATACTATTAAAAAGTATTTAATATAAACCGTAACAGCTCTTTGATAAGGATTTTGTTCACACAGCTATGTCATTGCATTTCAGAGTACATATTTCTAAGCCTTCCAGTATTTCTTGTGTTAGATACTGTCTTACAGAAGATCATCTCAGCTATCAGCACATAAACTACCTGAAAACTCTAATGTTGACAAGCTTCACATAAGGCAAAAAAAAAAAAGGAATCAAAAGAATGAAAGTCATACATGACTCCACAATTCATATTGTAAGTAATTTGCTACTCCATTTAACAGGAGGAAAAAGGCTGGGACTGAAGACTTATAGAAATGAGATCTCACGTTTTAAAAATCAAGTAACTAACTTACTGTATGTAGCGATTTCAGTGGAAAAATATTCAAAGAGGAATGCATTCTTTAGCCTTCAGAGCAGCCTGAAGTACCACTACAGGTTCTTCTTTGCCCATTGGTATGTATCCTCTCTGCTTATGCAACATATTTGAAAAGAAGGGAAAAATAAAAACTTTGTCTGCATGATGTTCCCATTCCGACATGGGAAACTGTTCTAGTCCACCTCGACACCGAGAAACCCTTCAGCACCCCCTCCTGCCCGAGGTCACACAGAGAATTGGAGGCAATGCTGCCAAGGTGATCAATCAGGTAGAAGGGCTGACTTTGGACAGAAGATCAAAAAATTAAGAGCGCACAGCCTGACATTTCCCACAAACTGCAAGGTTAGGCTATAAATTGCAAAAGCTAACTGAAGGTCTGAGTTATTTGTCACTTCGATGATTACAGTCTAAAAATAAGTGAAAACGTTACAGGAATAAACATGCATTTAAACGGCACTGGAAGGGCTAATACTGAGATACTGAAAGGAAATAAGAAACATGAAAATACAAACTTGACATTAAAAAAACGATCTGAGGAGGCCTACTTACAGTCAATTAAATGATATTTTAACAAAAGTTTTAAAAATACTTTCTCAGACTAGTATGATTCGGCTATATGCCACTCTCTTGAAGAAAGTTGTACAAGCAATGTGCAACTGGGTCTAGAACTGAGAAAATGAGCCAGGAAGCAGCTTTTTGGATGGACTTAGAAGACACAAGAAAATTTTGCATCTTAAAAATCAATGTTTATAAAGGTAAATGCTTATAAATTTCTTCCTGGTGGAAAGCCAATATTTTGAGAGAAATATGCACTTACTTTCATCTAAAAAGCTGAAATAAAAATGAATATGGAAAAAATACAGTGGTATCAATCAATATACAATAAAACAACTAATAACTCCAACTGACAGGGACTGTGCAATGAAATAAAATTCTTAGTTTCTTCCCCCCCCCCCACCTCCAAAGTCTCATTAATGAAAAATTACAAAACTTCTTTTATAGGAAACATAGGAAAAATCTATGACTGAAATTGTCATTGATTCTCTCAACTTAGTAACATTGAATTTCTAGCGTTATTTCAAGTCAAATACAAAGCTTATCAGAACCACTGGTTCATCATCAAAAAGTTACTGCAAACAAATGGATGTATTTAATTTCTTATAAATATTTTCTTTTTTTCTTTTTCCCACACATTTCTTTGAGCATGTTTTTGTGTAAGGAGGACAGAAACTACTGCAGAGCCATTCTGCTGATCTCTATTAAAGATACAGCACACAGTAGGTAGAGAATTCCCACTAAAGGGATGTCTCCTTCGACCTAAATGCAGCTAACCAGGACGCTCATGTCATATGAAACCTGCTTTGCACTAGGAACTACTAATGGCAAAGCACTGATCTGTATTTGTCTAGAGGACAGCAACTTAAACAATCATCTACTTTTCAGGAATAAACATTTTACTCCTCTTTACACCAGTCATTGAAAGAAGAACGCTCATCAAGAGGCATATAATTCGATAAGAGTATCATAAAATAATTCCAAGAAATTGGATTTGAATTGGAGATAACAACATCTTGCTGCAGGCTGGTACTTTCTATTTCTTCACAGCCATTTCCACCACCCTGATACACTGGTTGAGAAATCAATTAACACTGTGTGGATTTTCCTTAAATGTCCTCTGAGCATTTCTGAGTACTTTAAATGGATAAACCACTCAAAACCCATATAAAACATTCAATGTCAAAAGGAAACGCAAAGATAACAGCTATAAATCTTGACAGATCTGTTAGAATTCTTCAGATCATACTGTTTGGAGCACTCTGAAAAGTACAGGGTGTTTTTTAATACATCAGTGTTTAAGAAGGCCAAAGATGCCAATGAAGCCAGTACCCTGTACTGGTTTTGTTGGTTTCAGTATAGTTCAATACCAGTGCTGATAAATATCACTGTACTCATTTTTATACCATTTTTGATCAAATAACACAAAAGAAAAGTAAGTTGAAGATATTATGGTGCAACAGCAAAATCACAGCCTATGTTGCAGTGCTACCACATAACTATATGTTCCACTAACAGTGTTTAAATAAAATTGCCTTTTTTTTTTTCACCAGTGATATACCTTTTTTGGATTATGCTTTTTTTTTTCATTTATACATAATTGCAGTTGGTTTCAGTAGACTACTTTTAAGAACAGCAATAATTACAAGTAAAACAAAGAAAGTGAAACCATTAATACTTTATGCTCACGAAATTCTTAAACTGTGATGATCCTGAACTAACAGTAATTAATTTAGCCTCACAAAACCCCTGTGAGGTAGGTAGTCACTATCAGCCCCATTTTATAGGTGGAGAAACTGGGGCACGTACAGGTTAAATAACTTGCCCAACATCTTTACTAATAAATTTAATTAAAACATGTAAAATTCCTGCATGTGTGACTAGCACTTGTGCATAGAAGCAACTTGTTTCTGAATATACATGTATCAGGATTTTAGATCCATATAAAGGATAAAATGGCAAGGTATCATGGATGTAGTTCAAGAGATTTGAAATCTAGCACTAGTGAGTCTTCTCATTTAAAGATAAACCAAGACACCACGAATGAGAAAATGCTAATAGTACTTTCTCAGTTTTAAAATAATTTGTTTTGAAGTTATTCTTGCCAGGAAATCAAGGGCTTCCTTTATTATCTGTTGGGTATTATTAATACAGTTACAGCAATACCAATATCTCTTTAGAAAACAGTGTTTTTGAGACATGACAAACCAACCTCACAGGAGTACTGCATGAATCAAATTAATAAGCAACAAAAAACATTATTACAGGCACTACATTGTGCTAAGTGTTAATTAGAGTACCATTCTACTGTGTTCCCAAAGACTCCTGTGATCAGAGACACAAATCAGCCTGAATTAAATGTATAAAAGTAGCTGTTAAAGCATAAATTAGATGTGTGACCTAGTTCCAATAGAGTCCTTTGCCAGTAAGATTAACCATGTAGAACAATCCCAAGCTAGAACTTCTATCCCATCCCTTTCCATGAGGGTGGTTTGCCAGTCACCTGCCCTATACAGATAACTACTTCAGATTTTATTTCACAGGAACAAGTAAGATGTTTGTAATACTATTTTATTCTCTGCTCCAGCTCATTCCACTAGAAAAAACAAGAGCTGATGAGGAGGGAAAGCCCCCGGTGCAACAATCCCGAGAGTTTCCAATGCACAGCACGTTTTGTGTTTGCACTTCTCTTCAAGAAAATCAGACTCAGATTTCCACACAGTCTGGCATACAATAGTCAAATGAAGCAGTGCTTCTCTGTTAATAAATTTACATGGCACTATACAATTAAATAGGCAGAAATTGTAGAATAATTTTTGAAATTATTTTCCTGAGCAGTTTGCAAGTGCTTTTCAGAATCTTCACTCTAACTTTTCCACCTAGTTCCTTACAGTAAGTTTATAATCTAGATTTTCTTGTGCTTTACACATACATCTTGTGGGGTTTGTGAGAGCCTACAGTACTACACTGAATTATTACACCCCAGCCCGTTGCATTTGATGACAATATGCTCTAGGATATCCACAGCTACATGGAAGAATGACTCCAATGCATACAGTAATTTTAAGACAGTTCTTTTCTATTTTGCTAGCATTCACTATTTTCAGTTTGCTTATCCTGGATGATGTAGTTAGCTATCTGTATACTTCTTAAACAAGGTGCTGTGTGAGCTTGTCCCTAGCATCAGGATGACATTCAGTGAGTACAGAGTTATTTATTCTCTAAAGGCAAGAAGTAAAGAGATTATACAGGTTTCTGAGAAGAGCAACCTAATCCCAGGCAGTTGTGACACACACACACACCTTTAAGCTCATCACAACACACTTGGTTTCCTACAAGGTTACATTAACCACAGAGGAAAGACGAGAGGTGTGGATTCACTGTGATGCCATTCCCTAGGGATGCAGAGGTCAAGACTAGGAAACTCTGACCCAGCTCACAAAATTGGAACTGGGAAACACTGACCTGACTCACAAGCCTTTCTGCGGGCAGCTCCTCCAGAAGCCCCTCCCTCCCTCTCTTGCCCACCCTGCAGGAATAGGGGCCAGCGGTAATAAGGACTGAGTGACACCCTGTGGTGATGGGAAAGAAATGCGAACCCCTAAATCCCATCCCATCTTCCCCATGACCCTTCAGACTGTCAAACCAACCCCTAGTGGAAAAGGTCAGAGTTTGCCCACTCCAATCTGCAAGGGAAAAGATCCAGAGGAAATCTCAAACAGGGATGTAGTGGGAAGGAGATGGTGGTGCCCAGCCATTCCCAGAGGAGAGCTCTAACCTATTGGGCACATCTGCCCGAACAGGAAGTTTTAAAAAAATAACCATACAAAGAAAGTGACTTAAAAGAGGTATTTACACTCTCTGGAAATTTTAAAAGAGACAGGCCATTAGCACAGGATTTTACAGGATAACTCATCTGGCAGCTGCCATCATCCTAGAGGTGCTCACTCAGGAGAAAGAAAGAGAGGAACTGAAATGACTGTCTGCAAGTGAAGGCACCTGGTCTGGAAATAGCATCAAGCTGTTGTTTTTCTTTCACACAGGGTGGGATTGGGGGAGATACTGGTGCTGATAGTTTGTCAGGATTTGCTACACTTACAAGAGCATGATCATATATTATGAGATATCCTAATTAACATTTTATTTCCTTTAATCCACAGAAGGACCTAAGCCTAAATTCATTAGATTGTCTCACATGTGTTTAAGTTAAGAGCTTGTCTCAACTAGGAGTGCATTTGTCTCTCACTCAGTCCTTTCCCACTACAGAAACACTTGGCCTCCTAAAAAATTTGTCATTGTGATCAACCAACCATCCATTCTGGTCTAGTCAATTGTGTAAAAATCACCTTTCCAGGATGAAGAGTCCCAGCCTTCTGCTGAATACCTCAATTAAAAATATAATTAAAAAGTTACAGTCAATCATTCTAAAAATAAACATAAAGAAATAGAGCATATACAGAAAAGAAATAAGGTGGCATTGGAGGTGCCTAGGGCTACAGATTTGCTACCACAGTTTGAGTTTCAATCGTAATGAGTTCCCAGGCCATAGGGTGAACACGACACATTATCCTTTGCCCTTGGTAACTGATGATGGATGCTTTTTTCCACAGGACTGATGTGAGACCTCCTCTCCATCAGCATTTACAGCCATATTTGCAAATTTGTGACATCACCAGGGAAAAATAAAACGGAACAGAGAAGAGTCTTTTGGTTTTTTGTGTTCAGCTGCAAATATCAGCTAACCAGGTAACTGTGCATCTCTCTGGAGTTGATGCTCAAAACCACGCCTGAGTGATTGCCTATGAAAATATAGAAACAAAAGGCCAACATTAGTGTATTTCGGGTACTCCACAATAAATCCCCTTTTTATTGCAGGGACAAGTCAATTGCACAAGAGAGTGGCTTTATCAAACAACAGGTCAGGTGAAGGTTGGTGCAACAGCTCCAAGTACCTACAGCACACTTTTGCGCAAAGCTTTTGCTCATGGTGGTGGATTTGTGGTGAATTCCTAGGGTTTCTATCCCAGTGACAGCATAAGTTGATTCTCTGTGTGGCTTATAAAGGTGTAGTTGTCTCGAGGGGTGCAGGTGAGGGAGGAGAATGGAACCTGAGGCGTCCATTCGACATGCCACTGACCTGGGACTGGACACTGACCGGCATCAGCAATAAGGGAACTCTGTAGCTGTTCAAGTTGCCACTTCTCCCAGAAGGAGTCACTGCAAGGTAATGGTGTTGAGGAGTCCCAAGGTGGGGGTTGCGATAAAGTAGGCAACATAAAATATATAGAAAACAAAAAAAGTGGATGGGTGAGTCTGGAAATACTGTACTGTGGAAATTCAAAAGTTATGAGAAGAGAGAGAACAAACAGAACCCAGGCCTGTAACTCCCTGCTGTGCACCGAGTAGAGGCAGCTACTGACATCTCCCAACAGGGGGGGGAGAAAGCTCACCAGAACTAGATGGGATCTCCATAGCATAGGAACCTTCTGCAAATAATGTTGTAAACCACAATTTAATATAAACCAGGGATTATAACATGTTTCATACTCCAGCCAGATAAAATAGAGTATCATTAACAGGAATATTTTCTTGGCAGTACTGAGCAATACTAGAGCTAGTGGAAAGTATTGCAAATAACCAAACAGTAGGGCGAGCAGGAGTATAGTTTTATGTCTTAAATAACATCTTCTGTCTAAAAGCTGTACAGTAGGTGACAAATATGGATGATTATGTTCCACAGAAATGAGCTCTTTACACTCTCCTGGAAAGGCTGCTGGTGCTGACATCCTGGCAGAAGCACAAATCACCTCGAGCTATGCATTTGCTAACTGTCTGATGTCATCAAAACATCATGATCTTGTACTCTTTAAAATAATGCTCTGCCCAGATGGAAGATTTTTGTTTTCTCTGAGTAATGAGTGCAGGGCAAGCAGAGATTAATTCTGAATGTGTTACAAATCTTTAGCATTTCTTTATTCCAGCATCCCAAGCTGACTGGTTTTTTTAATAGGCCATAAGGGATTTTCTACCATTAAAACAAGTTATGCTTTTGTATATTACTAGAGGTGTTTGAATGCTCCACTTTAATAGGCATGTCTGCAAGGACTTTGTTAGCATTCAGCTTCTCCTCTAAAGACCCTGGAGGTGATCTCATCAAACAATTTTAACATAGACTTTGTTTTTCCAGGGCCGTTTTTGGAACTAACTCAGATAAAGTCAGGAGGGCAACCAAGGTCGTCTTGCAAAATCAGAATGAAAACACAGTGATACTCATACACAAAGGTTGTCAAAGAGTAGATAGAAATACACAAAGCAAAGCAAGAGGCTGGATTCTTCCCTTGTATTCAAAGCTAACACCTCCAAGAACCAAGAAGTGGCACATAGTTCAGCAAGTGAAAATAAAGACATCAACAATAAACAATAAAGGTGAAACCCAAGATAAAAGAAATGTCTCCTCTGGCCAGGTTCTGTCTTCCCCAGGCTACCTCTGGTGCAGCTAAAACACATCTTCCATGGTGTTCATGAAGACATTATAGTTGCGTTTCACACATGAATCTACTACTACAAATCCCAAAGGCTTTGGGTTACCTGATTTATTTTCACAAAATGCGCAGAAATGGAACTGGGTGGTTTTTACATTGTCCTACACTTTTCAGACTGTGACCTGAGAGCAGTCTGAACAAAATGTAAATTTTACAATAAATGAACTTTATAGATCAGCACCCCGTGTTACATTAAAACTAACCACAGGGTGCCAGAATACACACTTCCACCTGACATTGAAATCTGAGAGATACTCACGGAAAGTTTCCCTTGTGGGTTCCTTACAACCACCTCAGGAATACTAAGAAAGTCAATAGCTAAATTAAGGAAGACTTATGATACTTTTTATACATGAATAAATTTAATGTTTCTAATCACAAAAACCTCAAATGCCACTGGAATACGAAGGCAAATATAGCCATGGATCTCCATACAATCCATCTGAAATCATAGAAGCATTGACTCTACAAATCCTTCTGGCCTAAACTCAATTTTCTACTAATTCTTGGAATTATTGAGTGAATTCAACTGTTGCAGATTATATCCTATTCTCCCAGATATAATTTATCTCTAAAATTGTCCAAGTCAGTCTCCTGATATTAAACTACTATCTCTGTACTCATGCTCTGTATAGCACATCATCCATACATTAGCCTGTATCTCAAGCAAGCCAAAAGAAGGTGACCTTGTTAGTGGTGTTACCACTTGTGTCTTCCTGAGACTGAACAGAAAATGAAAAAGAGCTAAAAGGAAAACAATCAATTACTTCTGAAACTTTATGAACTAAAAATGAAGTTACCTCTTGCGTTACCTAGTGTTTGAGAGTCCAGATCATCATCAATAAACTCCTCACCCTGGATGATGTTCTGAGTGTCCTCACTATGATTAACAGGGCTTGTCATCTCCTGCTCTTTTTCATTGTGCATCTGGGCGTAGACATTTCTGCCTGGCAGTTTCCTAAATCAGACAAGGAGAAAAAATTTTGAGAGGAACTTCTTTTGTGTCACACACACAGGCATCAGAGCAGAGCTCCAGCAGAGCAAAGTCATTCCACAATTAAAACCATTACCAATCCCCCTTTCCTTAATTTTGTGATCATGATCTAAACTTATCAATTCCTTATTCTGTGTTATAGCTCTATGTAACCACCCTATCACGATGTTCATACCAACACAATAATTCAGCATCAATTTCTCACTAAGACTGACAGACAATGAACAATGTTGAAAAAAATACTAAAGCCACAGAAAAACTATTTTAAGAATTCAAGCAACAAAAAGGCCCGTTCATTCCTGGTCCCAGGTGTCTTCACAAACATTAAGCTAGACTTCAATCATCATCACATCTCCCTGAAAAGGTGGGCTGACATTAACGTGTGATAGCATCAAATGGCACTAGTAGTCATCAGGGCTGCAGAGAAAGAAGCAGAAGACCAGGAGACAGAGAGTGGAAAGAGAGCAGAGTGAAGAATTAGGAGGCCAGGATCAAGAGGTAAGAAGATAAACAGTAATAAATAATGGCACAAGACAGGGAAGGTTGGTGAAGTTAAGCAGGCAGCACTGAAGGAGAGAGAGTGTAAAGCTTGGACTGGGAACTAATGATTTAGACAAAGCTCCCTATAGGAGACATTAAATTCACTTATTCTGACTGTAATCTAGAGAAACAAAAAGCATGTTATTAAACGGCTCTAATGAACAACTAGCACCATGGCTGAGACTGGGGAGACTTACGACTTAGTGTTGATAAAAAGTTCTTAACCAGATTAACTTAGACGTTGTAAGATCAAAGGGAAAAATCAGGGACTTACAACTTTGCAAAAGAATTTATGGTTTAAACATTTCTCGAGAGTCACACCCTTTGTGCTGCAGCTGTGCTCACCTGCACTCTGCCTGGGCACATAAGGACATCCTTTCCTAGGCACCAACCAGACACTTCAGATTAGGGAGCTGCAGGCTATAAACTCCGTTTCCTACAGCGCAAGAAGCAGCTTGACAGCTTGATCAGCATGACAGCAGATCATGGCTGTCAAAGTCTGTGCTTAAACACAGATTATTGCAATGGGCAGACAATGAGAAGAAAAGAGGAAACAGGGTTGAACTGCTGAGGTTTAAGCTGTGGTTTCTGTTGAGCTGCTTTAGACAGTGAGAAAACAGAAAAAGTGACACTAATTTTTAGGTTTCTCTCTAAAAACAACCATCAGCTGCTCCATATTCTGGCAGTTGAAAAGTTTGAAAGCTGCATAAATACACAGATTGCTCTGTTTTCCCTAGTCTTTTGAAGATGACCTGTCTTTAGATGTAATTTCAAAAGAAGGTGTCTTTAGCAGATGGCACCATCTTAGTTTGAGATGAAAGTTACTGCAGCGAACTATTCTGAACAGCACCTTCCATTGCATCAAGGTAATTACAATAAATGGAAATTGCTAAACAATGAAAGATGACGGAGGACAATCTCCTCCCTTTAATTTGAACAATCCAAAAGATGTATTGCATCCTATATACCTACACACACACACAAAATTACATAGGGATATATAAATTAGGCATTTTATCCCATTATTTAGAAGCAGTACAAAGGAAGAAATCTGACTGTTCTTGCTCTTTGCTGTACCTCAGTGAAGATGGGCTAAATAAAGCACAGGACTAGCCAAATGCAAAGGACAGAGTCGGAAAGATGGTCTGATGACACAATGCTCTGCTATTACAATTTCAACAGGTCCGACACAAACATACACATAAAGCCAAGTCCTGCCTCACTCTCCTTCCATTACATGGATAAAAAAAGCCATGTTTAAAGAGGGAAGGACATTCTTCATTACCAAAACAAATACATTAGGTAATTAATTTTGATTTTTTTTCTCTAGGGCCAGCAACTCCAGACTGTTTTTAATGTGTCTGGTAACGAAACTAGTCGTGTGGAAAACAATATTCTCTCAATCAGACCTGCATCAAACCTGTCAAATTGATCACTTTCAGTCCACCAGCAAATGCCTAAGGGAAAAAAATCACAGAAGAATGTCTTTGTAACACATCTGCAGAATTAGCACATATGTTTCTGCAATAATTAGCGGACCTTCTCAAAACTATTTCTGACAGATTTTAGAAGCATCAACTGTATTATCAAAACAACTTTGACATAATAAAAATGTTAAACATCTCAAACCCATATGGCACATCAGACCTTTGCAGTTAAGTAAAGAGAGAAGAGCTGCTATTCTGACTATTGTCTGCCCAGGCTGAAGGACCTGTATGGAACCAGGTCAACAAGGTGTGTTCTCTGGTGTGAATCCTGAGGCTTCAGCTCATGTCTCCTGTAAGACTTAGTAGTTAGAGATAACCACGCTCACAACACGCTCACTTCATTCTTCCTGAATGAAGGAACCTCTCAAGTTCACAAATAACCATTAAATGTATTGTTAAGAGCATTTCTTTATGGGTTAAGACTAAAGGGAGGAAAGATGCGAGATGTTACTTCTCACTCGCCTAACCCTGCCCAGTCCTGCCAAGTACAGATCCATCATGGAAGGTATAAAGCTGAGGTACTCAGTATTTCCACACTTTCCTTTGCTCCTCAACCTAACAGAGGAAAGCACCTTAGACTGTGACACTGAGAGTGGATTGGAGGAAGGAGAATATTACAGGTCTTGAGAAGACACATACTGTAGGCATTAGACCTTTTATACACTACAGAGATCTCTATGTGTTTCATATTGATTTGTTTTTACAAGGAAGAGACTCAACCACACCGAATAAAATGAGAGTCCAATCCTTCTCAAGAGACACTTTTAACACATGTGCCGGATGTTTTGTTTACAGGGGACAACCACACTGAGAGACGAAACAGGATGTGGATACTGAATCCTCGCTAAAGATTGCCCTGACAGTGGCAATTTTCCAGTTGATCCTCACTGCTCTAACAGATAGGAAGGAAGCTGCTACCCCTAATTATACAGAAAAAAACTCTAATGTACCCTGATGTGCTTTGCTCTTCTTCAAGAAGTAACTGACTCCAATGTAAGTGTTTGAAGTAGGCAGAGCTGAAATGCTTGGGTGTACATAAAAGACAACTGTGAAAACATGACAAGGCACGAAATTTGACCCAAGAGATTTCTATCACCAGTATGGAAATTGAAAGCACATTTAGAAGAACAGACAAAAAGATTACGCAATACTTTCTTTTGGGGGTTTACTCTTCATCTGCAAAATGCATGTGCTTCACATCCATCACTGGAGATAATTACCTCTGCTCAGCAGCACCCCATGGTTTACATTTTTAGTTCTTTTGTTTTCCCTGTAGCATTTTATTTCAATCATGAAGAAGAAGAAATATTCATGTCTGCTTTGAGGACCATAAAAATATGAGGCTAGAGACATAATTCTGCACAGTACTAGTAAAGAACATCACAGCACATGGTTTTCACTCAGCTTTTCACCTTTTAGAAGCTATTCCAGAAAGTATCTTTTTCTTCCTATATTCATAAATTCTAATCAGTTCATACCCAAAACTGCACTTAAAAATGTTCATCAGGAAGGAACAGCAGGAGGGGATGAGATATTGATTCCCACTCATTTAAGCTCTAGTTTATTTGGCTTTCAATTCCTTCCTTGTGGAGCAAATATTCATTGGCCTTTATGCAACTTCACTAGTTTTCCAGAGGCTTGATTAAAATTCTGTTTAGAATAAAAAAATAAGAACATATTCACATGGCAAAGGATACAGAATAATGTAGCATTCTCTTGGAACTTAAAGAAAACTAACAACAATAATAATCCATTACATAGAATACTTTATTGTGCTGTTGACTTTATCATGTTTGGATTTATGTTCAGATGACCGACTTCTTTGTGCTTTAAGACACTCCTGATATACTTGCCTCTTTCATTTCAGAAATCTTTTCAGCATGCTATTACTTTGATTTCTGCTGAAGTTTTTGCGAAATATTACGGATCATTAAATTAGTGTCTGTTTTTTTTATCACTAAAAGGCACAGACTGGGACTAAGCTTGCTCTCATGGAACATAAAAGTAGTATAAGCAAGGTGGGGAAAAAAGATAGCTCTTCTTCAGAGACTGAAAATGAGATAGTAAGTCAATGAGGCAGAAAGATAACACAGTTCTGCTCCAGATTGTGGAAATGACCCAGGAGGGGGTTCATTTACCAAAAGTGGCACTTGATAGTAGCAGGGGAAAAAGGAATACACACAAAACGGTATAAATCTGGGTGAAGAGGGTTCACTGTGATTTGTGAAAACAAGGTATGCAGCTTTAAGTACACTGCAAGTATTTTGCATACAAATTAAAAGACAAAGATTTTCATACTCTCTCAGACAATCGAATTACAATTAACCAGGTAAAATACATACGCAGAAAAGCCAAACATTTGCTCTGGTTTGGCTACTCTAATATCCTGCTGTTATACAGAAATGAAAAATGAGAAAAGATGATTTCAGATCTTCCGCTAGTAACATGATGATTACATGGCAGCTTTGATGTGGCTAAAATATAACTCTCCTTTCCTCCACTTTGCCTTGTGCAGACAGTGCTATTTGCCTTCTCTATTCTGTTGCCCAGGACCCCACACCATAAAGCTTTTTCTGAGAGGAAGAAGAAATCTTTTCTGGAAGGCAATTTGAAACCCACAAAAAAAATACAAACATTGTTTCAAAGGGAATGCAAGAAATGTGTTCTTACTGAACCAAATCTATTAAAGATGGTATGATATATAAAAAAATATATGCAGGTCCCAGATCTGCATTAAAAAATAGTCCTCATTTCTCAAAAATATTTTTCAGCTGCCTCATGTTTTTGTGGTCAAAAGAAGCAGCTGCAGTCCATTTTACCTGGATGTTTAAACAACTGAAGCATACTAGTGAGTAATACAACATATTGTTTGCTTGAGGCATCTGATCGATGCTTTCCATGCTCAGAAAGTAAGAGCAAGGAAAAGGCGTGTTGCCCATGGCTTGCCCACCATCCATGTTTGCTGGCTGCACTGCCTCTTGCTCCACAATCATGGTCACACTTCCCAGCTAGGTATGACCTCTTGCTCCTTGCTGCCACACTCAAAAATTCCCCCCCCAAAACTATCTAAACCAATAGCTCAAGTATACCAAATGGCTCATTTGCTGGAAACTATCCAAATTAGTTTTTAAACACCATCGCAGTTACAATTTTATATTTAATTTTCATTTATGGAGTAAAAATAGCCCTAATCCGATGTCCTTATCTACTCAGATCACAGAGGAAACCCTTGTGTTTCTGAAGACTTTTTGACTTTTTCTTTTCTTTTTTTTTTTTTTTTTTTAACCCCTGAAGCAACTAACCATGTTTGGGATTGCCAGGAGTCACTTCACAAGCCCTGGGCATTCCAGCATGTTTTTCAAGCACATGTGGCAAGAAGTGGTCGGATGCACAACGGAACCATCAGATAAAGAGGGGAGGTTGGGGGAGGTTCAGGAATGAGGAGATGAAACGATAAATGCTTGCAGTTTTACAGCATATAAGAACAGAGGGCAGCAGTTTTCCTAGTCAATGCTTAAGTATTTGGGATTAGGACACATCAGAACAGATGTGACCTACAGTCACCTAATCAGTACCTAGACAGCCATGACAGCTCCTGTTATCCAGCAGATCCTAAAACGTTAGTTTTGATTAGAGTAGAGGGAAATTATACAATTTACATCTTTCCTATTTAATGTGAATTCCTTGAGGAGCGATGAAATTGCATTGGTTTTTGCTATGCATGCCGCTAATCAGCCAAAATCCCACTACCTCTATATGAATCTGCCTCTGTTTTTCCCCTGCCCCCCTACCTAATTAGATGAAATACTCTCTTCATTTTCTCCATATGGGGCATCTGACAAAGAATCTTATGCAGGATTGTTATTTTTAGATTACTGCTCTCCCCCAAACTAATTTTGTGAGATTTACTTCTTGCGAGAGACACCAATCTTAAGCACTGAATATTGCAGTTTTAAAAACAAATGAGAAATTAAACAGGAGCAGCGAGTGTCGTCATTCTTATAAAAGATTAATAAAAAAGAGGTATTGGATTAGTCTCTGATGTCTTGTCAATACCATCTTTCATCTCCCAATTCGGTCTGGCAAAAATTAATGTAAATTAAGACCCAAGTTCTCATGACATGAACTTCAGAAATAATCTGGGCAGGTGAGCATGCTTGGGCACAAGAAGCCTCAGCACACAGGAACATTGGAGCAATTTTGGGCAGGTTTCTCCATTTTCTATCAAAGCTTTAGGTCTGCACAGAAGCCCACTATTTTCTCTTCAATTTTCATCACAAGTCTTGAACTCTCTCATTGCAAATAGATGAAATATTCTCACATATGAAGCTGTAACCTCCCTGCCAATCCAGTCATCATCTTATTTGCAAGCCAAGTTTTCCTTCTTGTCTCTTTCCAGGTATCAAACTTAACCTTATGTTACCAGTCCTTTGGGACAGCAAAGAGAGAGAAAGAGAGAGCAGTCCAAGGCATGTCCATGTGTCCTCTTGCATACCACCTGCTCTGCCTGTGCTCCAATGCCAACTGCAAGTCCTGTACACACAATTAGTGCAGTGATAAAACTAGGATTAATAAAAATGTCTCTGATGTGGGGGAAAAAAGGAGTTTTAACCCTTTTGTGAAGGGAGTATCTATTAACGAACATGAATGAAAGAAAGCATCATGGAACGTCTTCCACCTCCTCCTTAATTTTGTGAATCATACATCAGAATTATGGACAGTATTAACATTTCAAAACTTTACACATGTCTGTAATTTCTATGTGGAAATAAATCATATTTTTACTTGCCCCGGTTATCTGAGTTACCATAGGGCCGAGTAAGTGTTACTCTTCTGAAATTATCACCCAAAATTGAACATTTTCTGTTGCCTATGGCATTTTTTAGCAAATTAATTTTTAAAACACAGGCATATAATATTGACAATCTGCCTTTGTGCATTACAAGTTTCAACTTTTATATCCATAAAGGACACTTGGTTTCATAGCCTCAGTCCCTGTGGACCAGTTTGTGAACTTACATACTCACTGTACTGACTTAAAGGGACTGTACTCCCAACTAAGTACTCCATGAGGATCCAGAAATTCACCATCCATCTTCATAAACACAGGAAAGACTTTTTAAAAGGGATTAAAGATTTGAGTGCTCAAAAAAAAAGGCGATTTTTCAAACATAGCACTGATTGGGTGCTCAATATTCTTTGAAGATGACTGCAAATGAAGGATGTAACAAAAAAAAAATGTCATCTTTGAAAAGTTTATCAGGAATATTAAAAAATAATTCTGTCAAATATCTCTGAGACAGATAAGATACAGACTAAAATTGAATACTACTGCATGGTCATTCATCAATGCCAACTGCCAACAGGCTACTAACAAACATTTGAATATAACTCACAATTCTCAATAACACTTAGATTACTCCCCCAAAATGTAAATGCAATTATTTTCATGAATTAATATAGAGAAGTGTAAGAGACATTAAAGCTCACAGTTTGCAAATTGTACTAGAGTTTCCTTCTTAATAAAAGCTCTATTTATAAAGCAACGGTTCATTGGGGCATTTTAGAAAGAACTTAAGGAAGATTATTTTTTTATTCCTTTCTTGAATATTTTATACTTCTTCTACCATGCAGTAATTGTGTCTGTTATTTAATTGCTCTCATTTAAAAGCTAATAAAAGATATAAATTACATAGCTTTCGAAAGATATCAGAAGGAAGTTTTATGATCCCAAACTACAAACAGCAAATCCTCCATGTACTGAAATAATATAATTACATCACATCAACCATTTTTATGCTTTTCCTTGCTGCAGGCACCTAAAATAGCAAAATGGATTTTTATTCCATTGTAGACAGTCTGATACAGTATTCTGTGCTTTGTACTTTTGAGCAATCACTCACTATGAACTCTATGAAACTTAGGTGCTGCAGTGAGAAAGTTAAGAGATTCCTGAAGAAAAGGGGCTTTTCTCTATTGAAATAAATATAAATTCTTTAGCTAAACAAACTCATACATCAATGCTAGCTACACTTATTGCTATCACTTAATAAATGTAATGCTGCACCTAGCTCTAGAAACTTCAATTTATTTCAAATAAAAATCAATCTTTCAAAAATAAGGCAAATCAATATTAAGCCTCACTGAGTAAGAACAAAAGAATTTGATGATAACGATGATGATGATGATGAAGGCTTGTTTCCAGTATGCTCAAACCCAAGAGCTTCTGAAGGCCCCCCAGATAAAGAAATACCAAGAGGTTAGCCAATGATAATGCATCCCATGAACAAGAACAAATTACTTAAATTGCACAGCACCCTAGCAACTCTGATTAAAATCAATTGCAGACTAAAGATATATTGGACTGTCTAAGGCTGGCATGGCTCAATTTTGAGAATATGCCTCACATAAAGGCCAGTTACAGAAATATTTCTTCCCTCCACACACTCTAGAGTCAAATTAACACTAATCTCTTTCTGTCAGTCATTCTCCATGGCATTGCCTCAGCAATTAAAATTTAATGTGTGCAAAAAGAAACCCCAGAGCATTACACGCTTTGATAAAACTACTTTTTTAAGCAAATCAGCATTGCAGATGCACTCCTTGTCCTGATAGCTTTAGTTTATTTATAACTGCCAGGAGTAATGAGGTGGGAATTAATCAGGAATAATATTTTAGTTCAGCTCTGATTCTTGATGATAATATTTAGACAAAGTGAAGAAACTCTTCATAGTTCCCATATTATTGATATTTATCTTGGAAAGTAGCAAGTGAAACAAGCACCAGTGGAAGCATCAACCTTGAGGTCTGAAAAGTTCAGAAAAACATGGTTTTCAAAGTGATGCACTTCTTGCAATTCTTCAAGAAGTCTCCCTTTCAAATTACAAATTCTGCTTTGCTAGTCTGTGGGTAAATCTAATGCTCAAAATGTGTGTGTTGATTAAGGTTTACTTGCCTTTTGAACTTGTAGAGGATGAAAGCCCCGACTGCAACTAGACAGATAACAAAGAGAACCACAATAGCCCAGTAGCCACTGCCTCCTCCAATCCTTTGAGAGTCTGAAATACAAAATAAAAGAACAGTATAGCATGTCCTCTTTCACATCAGTCACATTATTGAGCCTTCTTTTCTATTTAATTGTCAAGGCAAAAACATTTGTTGTTATTTGTGCAACCTCTTCTTTTCCCTCCATCTGTGGTTTCTTCAAAAAGACAAAAACACAGAATTAATTGGTGACTTGTGACTGAAGGACAGAGGACCAATTAAAAAAAAAACCAACCAACAACAAACCCCAGGACCCCAGAGATTTAATTATTCACATACTCAGTGGTTGGGTTTTTCTCTGGGAATCTGAAGTTTTCATTGTAAATGATCACATACCGTAAGTACATGTGCCTCACAAAAACAGGGCTGTATTAATTTCACAGATGGAGAAACTAAGGCTCTGAACAACAAATGAACTCATCAAGGTCATACATCAGTAAAGGCTGGAATAAACATGGGCTTCTTTCAATCCCAGCCTTTTGCGGTGGCTAAGAAATGTCAACCCTTTAAACCAGATGAGGTACCACAGTGAGACTGTAGCACAGATCTACAGATAAAAGAGTTTTGTCTTCTACAGAGAGGTGATAGATAAAATATCACCAGCACTTACACAAATTGTGGTCAGCTAAAGCTGTTTCTCCCACAACACACTGAAATATGAAAGAAGGATATATTGTGGGAGATAATACAGAAAAAATTACAGGACATTATAATAAAAGATTCAAGTCAAAGCTGAACTTCTGGTTAAAACATTATTTTAATGTCTCTCTGTTAAAAATATACACACTCATGCACACATTGTCTCTTCAATCAGTTTCCATCAACACAATGAATCCACAGAGGCAGGAAATGTATGTATAAAAATCTCCTGTATCCACTTGTTTTAAACAGAGAAAAAACATCATTTATCTCAGGACAGGATTAGCAACGTGGAGACCCTACATCAACCCTCACATTAGTTGATTTAAAGATCAGAGATACATGGCAGAGAAGCAAGCCTGGGTCTCTGACCCATGTAGTTATAGAAGTAGAGTTAATGGCTAAAACAAGAGTAAAGCTGCTCTGTTTTCTCAGCAGCCAGTACAACCAAAGTGCCTTTAGATCACCAGATGGTGTTTTTTGAAGCCTGGTTGTCTCTTTCTTCAGGGCACTATTTTGTGCAATAGAGGTATTTACTTAATGTTGTGGTTACAGAGGAAAAGCAAGAAGCTTGTGATACTAATCATGAGCTGTGACAAAATAGAAATACCTAAGAAATATTTATTTGGTTGTGATTCTTATTAACTACCAAATGAAAATGTATACACATATATGTGTGTACACATATGTGTATATATATTAACATATATATAAACACATATATTTATGTGTTTATTCATATGTAACAAGCACCAAGTTAGTATATACATATGTGCTATATGTACCCATATATATTGATACAAAGATGTTCTCCTTATCTTATAAGAACTCAAACTGGCATCCAAAAGTAGTCTATTGGGAGCTCTGTTTACATATTTACCTGAACCGGAGTCAGCTAAAGTCACCAAGACCCAGTATCCTCCCCTCAGAAAGAAACTGATGTTGTGTGCATTCAGGGCCTGCTTTATAGCTGCTATTCTCTGAAAACACAACAGAAAGAATGTCAGATGTCTTGTGCTCTGTTCCACTTCAAGACACTCAATGCTCTAAAAATGAAAACCTGTGGCTCATTAAATGGTGATAAACTCAGAAAGCATTTGTCATTGAGCCGAAATCTTAAAGAAATTCCATATTTAAAAATCATGCAAAACTCCACAAGAAGTAAAAGCTGAAAATGTCAAAATTTTATAGCCAATTCTGTCTTTCTGATTACCAAAGTCTTTACGTTTACCCAAGAGGTGATAGACAGCAAGCCATTTGCACGCGCTATTGGGTTTATCTGGGTCATAACTCACACAATGAATAAACCATATTAAAAACTCTCCATTCCTCTAACCTATTAGAAGAAAACCTGTGATGTCACTTTGGATTTCTTTCTATGAAAAGTAACTGCTATTTAATAATGAACTGCATGTCATAATTTACCTTAACTCCTTACCTATAACGGGATGAATTCCATCTATATCTAATTTTTAAGAATATTCTGTAGAAATATATACATCCACCCATGTGGAAAAAAACGGTACTCCTTCCATTTTCCTCCAGTGACTAGAGCATAATAAAATATGGTCTCTCCTATTTTTATGGAGCAGAACCATTAAATACACCATCATATCCTAACCCCAGATGACAAATTGTTTGAATTATCCCTTCTACTTGCTTGTATCTTCAATATGGGCAATTTTCTAAAAGATCAAATCCAGTTTTATACTCTATGCCTTATAATTTGGGGTATAACTTCCCAGAGGATGCCAAATTAGAAATATGCTTTATATCCATGAAACCTTCACAAGTAACTCCTTTTATGATATTATCAATTATGATGCTCATCTTCGACAAGCCTTGGCAGTATAATAGGTAGAAATCCCTGTAGTATCTCTGATATTATGGACAGAGACTATACAAAAGTTCAAATATCCTCATTCTTATTGAGGAATTTCTAACTTCTGAAGCCATTTCACTGACTTTATTACATTTTTTTTTTGTATGGGAATGACTCAGCATAACTGAGTATGGCTTCAGTTATTTTACAAGACAATTACACCAGATAGCTCCTGAGTATTTGTCTTGTTGCCCAAAGTGTGAAAAGAGAATGAATATTAGAACTACACTGTTTAGCAGGCTTCAAAGTGATGCTGGTACCAATGAAATAGAGTTGCTTCATATCAATCCAGGTTCATTCACGTGTTCATGGTGTACAGTCCAAGAGGGACCACTACTTTTATTTTCATTCAATAAATGAAATTACTGAGCTCCATAACTTTGGATATCTTATATTTTCCTGGCAGGTGCTTGAGGAACCCAACATATGCTTTGTTTTTTGCCTAAGTGACTAATACTTGTTCTTTATTTCTCTCCTCACCACTGAGCTCCCACCCAAGTCTATGTGAACTGCAGCTCCACAGGTTAAAAATCTGAATCTCATGTGAGTCCAGCCAAAGGCTCTGGCTTATTTATTTCACTGTTAGACTGATTGTTTTTTTGGTATTCATGGGGGTTTTTTTTCTGCTTTGTGGTATTTACTGAGCATAGTGCTGCCATCTCTCCAATTTTTTAAAAAACAAATACAGTGTTTGGAGCTCCTCTCTAGACTTTTTAAGTTAAGGTTCTTATACCAGCATTTGAATTTTCCATCTTCTTTTTCTACATCCTTTCTAAGGATAATATTTGTACATGGCAACACATCTTCTGCATTATAAGAATGCAAAAATTATGGCACTATTCAAACTCTTACCCACTTACTTACACATCTGGGGTTCTGACTTTCCCTTTTTTGTCAAAGCAACTCATTGGGAATTTTCATCTAGTAGTTTGTCTGGATAGAGTCCCAACTCTTCCTCAGAGCCACTGACTTTCAGATTATAGTTTAATTGCACTTTAATTGACTCCTTCCACTGGACTCATCCCACCTGACATTAGACATGTAATAGATGTGCATAAATTAAGCAACCAAGTCTTCTCTAGAGTCAATGATTAGAATGGAATACTTTTGAAACTGCTATATTCCTGAAAGCAGCTTAAATCAGTCAGCTCCATGCATAAATTTTAAACAAAAAGGGCTTCTGTCAGATTGGAACCAAATTTCAGAGTTTTTCCAAAGGGCTCCTACTACTACACTGAAAGCTTACTTATGATCTCTGTTAATGATGGCTACTTTTATCAATAATGAGTCCTATTCTAGATAGCATCACATCCCAACACACCAGTAAAAAAGCCAGCAAGCAGGTTTTCTCTGCCTGATCAAGAAATTTTTGCCTCTAACAATCTTTCTGAAATAATGTAATATTCCCAAATCTAAAAGCTTTTCAGCCGAGAACAAATAGGTTCTCTTTAAGGGGAGCCGTTTCATAACTAAGTTAAGGATTTCAGGACACCTGAAAAAAACATTCCGCATTGGTGAGTCCTCCCAGTAGTATCACAACACACCCCAGCAGTGTGACAAAGCACATCCTTCCAGTGATACACAATAAAGACCTTCAAAATTATCTTCTGATAACAGAAGAGAATGTAAGGAATCTTTAAACAACTGACAACAGAAGTATTTTCCTGTTGACTTAACCAGTTACTGCTTCTAAGTTTATTTACATAGGGTATATTTCAGGATATTTCTCGAGTCAGGATATTTCTTTGATACAACACATTTTATCAAAATTTGTGCCATTCAAGTCTAAATCAACAAATTTATATGCACATATCAATAGCTAAAGTAGTGCCCATTAGGAATAATATAAAAATAGAAATGTAGGCAGCAGGCACTAGAAGACTGGCTCTACAGCATTGTACTTTATAAAACAATCTGTGTTGAAATGAGATATTAGTGCACGTGACTTTTTATCGTTGAACAGCATAGGACTCTGTAATTGCTCCTGTCTCTCTTGTCCCTGCTCCAGCTTCAGCCATCAGGGGTCCGACCCTGTTCATCCCAACAATGTCAGAAATGCACAT
The DNA here is from genome assembly GCA_013396775.1 of Cephalopterus ornatus. Classification (NCBI taxonomy): domain Eukaryota; kingdom Metazoa; phylum Chordata; class Aves; order Passeriformes; family Cotingidae; genus Cephalopterus; species Cephalopterus ornatus. The sequence continues at coordinate 353,743 of VZRE01012620.1, forward strand.
CTATTCTCCAGATTATACAACTACTTTCCCCTTTCAGAGCTCCTCTAGTTTCAGAAAACCTTCGTAAGATCTTACTGGAGGACTACTTATTACAAAACCATGCCCTGTAATATCCCTATAGCCCCACTGAACAGAAGCTTTTCCAAATCATTCTTTATGCTTTAGGACAACTCACTTGATGTTTCATATACAAACATGAAGAAAACCTTGAGACAACATTGATTATAATTGATGATATTCTTTAAGCTGCCTCGAAGCACAGCACTAGTATAGAAGTTGAGATTTAAAGGGAACTGATACACATAACACTTTGCACTGAAATAAAATGTTTGTACAACCGAAGATCCTATCACCATTAGTTTCCTTACATTATTAAAGACATCCATTCCACATGTGTTCAAAATAAAGATTTTCTTTTAGAAGCTGCACTTTGCTTCTTCAAGAAATGGAAAGGGGCAAATAATTTTGAAGTGCTAATATTCCCCTGGCTGAAAGCATTAGTTCATGAGTTGCTCTCAACAAAAGAAACGATCTGTTAAAATTAACTATTGTCTGCAACATAATCAGGAATTCAGACTCCCATGTATTCTCACAGGGGAGAACGGTAAGGGTTTGGGATTGCCAAAAAAGCAGAAAACTTTGTGCACTCTCACTGCAGCCTGTGCACCTTAAACACAGACACCTGTTCAAGTACTTGGACAACTTCAACATACTTCTTTGGACTTTTCGAAGTGTATCTCATCAGCTTCAAACACAATCTACTGGGTTTGTGTTAATACAAAGAGCTTCATTTTACCTACTTCCCCAGCTCTTTGGATGCTGTGACCTTGTCTTAAAAAGCTGTAAAATGCCCTTCAAAATTAATGATACCTTACGCTGACTTTTTGTAACTGGCAGGACTGGAAATGCAAGATACAGGCACAGAGCTGGGATCTGTTCCTTCTCTGACACAGCAAAAGGACAAATAAAATAGATTTTAAGCACCACAGAGCCTTCTGGTTTTCAACTGGCATAAAGTCTTTTATTATGAAAGAAACAAGGTTTGGAAATAAATAGGGAGAAAACAATGTTTGATTTTCATTCCAGTGTTCACTATTATTGTTTCTTGCCAATTGGAAAGGACATTTGTTCACAAATGCAGAAAATACTTGCTTGATGTTCTTTGCATTATGGGTCAATTACTAAGGTACTGGTTTTATTTGGATCTGAAATCTAATTTGCTTCTGAAGACAGTGCAGAGATGGTTTATCTCTCTTTAGAAGTATCAGTGTTCTAAACACACTCTTTGCTTTACTGGACTTTCACAGCATGACATCCATCACTCCTGTTCCTGTTTAAAAACCAGATCAATATTAAATATTCCTGAGAAATACACTAATACCAGTAGGCACTGATTATGCTGGTCTGTACAGTGACAAACACAACAGACATAGCTTCATGTGAGCTTCTACATGTATCTTGTCAGGTGGGAGTGAGATCTTTACATAGGTAGGGAACAGCTCCCAATTTCGTTTAAAGACATTGAGAGTACAGACATTTATTGCAAAACAGGATTAAGACTGTCCTAAACAGACATGCATTGCTCTGTTTACCTTATCACTAGTTAAACTTCTCTTCTTTTTCGGTTGGTTTGCTGGTAGTAGCACATGCAAGTCAGCAGCTGTGGGCAGACCAGGTTTCACAACTGTCATGAGTGTTTCTTCAGGTATATTCGTTTCCTGTGAAGACAACAAAGGCATATGGCAAATTACATATGCACACCTTGTGTTTTATATAAAACACATAAGTAACTCCACATGTGGCTTTTAGATTCAGTGTTCAGATCCTTAACATTTAGAGGGGATTCCACTATAAGCTAAAGCATGAACAAAGTGAAGCAGAAATGTACTGAAATGTGAGCTGCTCTTTGAAGACTGGAAGAGCGAAGTGTTGTTTCCACATTAAAGTAATTCAGTGGCATCAAGAAAAGAAGCAAAATGAAGAGGTATGCAGGTTTTATCACAACTCTGCAATGGGTGAGCATTTAGGGTAAGATAAAACAAAAATCCTAAGTTATTTAGGATCCTTTGTGGGCTACTGAGGCACAGTGTAGACTTAGAAGGACATCTTCATTACAGTTAACTTTAGCTTAGAAAGGTTATTTTTCCATCTGTGTTTTATGGGCAGAGAGAAGTCTTCGAACATGAGACTAGGAGCACCTAGGTTTAGTTCCCAAAATGGTAACGAATACCTTCATTTCCCCACTGAAAGTCAAATGCATCACTTTTCAAAATATTTTGTGCAAATTTGGCTTTTAGTCCCAAATTCTTCCATGTGTTGTACAATACAGCCACACAATTCTAATGGTGACACCCTGGGCACTCAATCAGATTCTGAAATTCCATTAAATTTTCCATATACTTTGGCAAACGTTTTACTAATTCTTAAAATGCAAGGGCTATTTTGTAAGAGAGTAAAATATTTTTTTGGCTGACACTGGTTATGGAATGAGTATAAGTTGATAAAAGCAGGAAATTACTTTAATTTGATGTTTGATATGAGCCTATAAAAAAGGCAGGAAACTGTATAAAGCCAAACATTTAGAACCTGATTTGCACTACTGCAAATCCAGGAAAAATAAAGTGATTTAAAATGCATGTATTTTATATACAATATCAACCTGTACCACAATGCTACTGCCTTCACAAAAGCCAGTGCATGCACCCGCAGTTGCTGGCAGGGTGTGCACCTGAAGAGCACAGCTCTCGAGCTCAAAGTTTTCAAGAAGTGCTCTTTACTTATCTCACAGTACTGCTGCAGAGCTTTGTAACTGATTTAACCTATAGGATTCAGCTATTCCCAATACACATTTCTTTTGTGAACATCATCTAAAAAAACAGCTGTACAAACTGTGTGCCTATATATTATATTATATGTAATTTTCATAGTTACATAGCTAGAATAATAAATTCTTTCTTTGTGTTTTGTTTTTACACAAAGACAACGTCCTTTATGTTACACAGCATCCTTTGCTTAGCTTCTAAATCTATCACATTTAAGCTACTCTTCTTGTTTTGGAGTCAGCAGTATTTGCCAATGTGTCTATTCCTAATCCCAGTGAGCAATATTTAGCATTAATTGCCAATTAAGCTGTGTTAGACCTAAACTGTCTACGTTACAATATCATCGTCTACAGCCTGCACGTAAAAGTGACACTTGGCTCAAACATGCTTGAAATGTGGCTCATGAGGTTCACTTTATTATTTTGCTCTGCCTCCTTTTTTCTAAATGAGAAGGTATTAACTTAACCTTCAAGCTTTATGACTGCTGAGGGGACATTTTACGAGCAATCTGAAAGAGCACCTTTGCAAGAAGTCGTGTTACTACCCGCCCTATGTCTTCCCTCCACTCTGGTATGTCGGGGTTGTACATGTCCAGGTGTTTAGTAAACTTCAAAGGAAGAACGTGAAAATTATCTAGAAAAACAAAAAGAAACATATTGTACAAGTAATAAACCAGGTTGCACAAAGGGTTTTGTAGAACTAAAAGCTGAAAATCTACATTTAGCATTTTTTGCTGTGCAGCACTGCAGTATCTAGGAACCCCACTGCTCTCTGTTGTCAGGCACTCAATTTCTCTCTGTATTTTCATCAACATCATCAAATTTGTGCCTAAAGATTAAAAAGCAGTAAGAAAAAGAAATAAACAAAGGAGATTTACCATACATGCTCTGGGGTCATAATGTTCCCAATAATTTTCCCTTAGGTCACTAAGTCACACAGAAGCGTTTGGTTTCTTTTATTTGAAATGTGAATGCACCAATGGATTGTATTCTTACTGAATCATAAATATGCAGGGTTTTGCCCACTATATGTTCCTGTTTTCCATATAAAATGAATACCTCGCATAATCCATAAACTAGATTTGAAGACAAGAATAGAAATTACATTACAAATGCTAACTACTGCCCTCTTTGAAAAAATAAAACCAAGGTATACCAACAACATATCTCTGGATATTGTCAAAAATATCCGAAATACTAAAAATGAGTTGATCCTCAGAAAACAGTCTCTTAAAACCTTCCCTTTCTCCCTACATGCTCCTTGGATGAACACCTGGGGAACATAATGCAAAGAAGAAATAGAAAGACTCTGGAATGAACGAGTCAAAACTGCCTCCCCCAATATTTCCAACAGAATTATATTTTAATGTGGCTTTCTTTTCCAAAAGTTTCTGTATTTCCCTCATGGACAGTACTTTCGTGCTCCTGATATCGAGATTGTCAATAGTAAGAGCAAAAAGAGTGCTGGAAAGCCAAAGCCATTGATGTAGTCATACTAAGAGGGTTATACTTCTACAGATTACTAAAAAAGCTGATGCACTTATATATAAATGGTAGCATAAATGTTAAATCCATTTATCTTAGAAAAGGAGAAGGTTCATAAAAGCTCCATTTAGCATAAGTGTGGTTTTTAACATTATTTTAAATTAATAAGCATAATAAAAGCAAAAATAACAGTCTTCTTCAGACAATACAGATGTATAATGTTGTGTATTGCATGATATCAGAAGGCTTCTAGCTCTGCATTACGAAGAAACTTTTATACTTATCACAATTCCCACATGTGACAGCACGAATACAAATGTAAATTATTTACCAGCACTACATTTTCCACAGTATATTATGCCTTGTCACCACATTACTAGACACAAAAAACAACCAGGGCACAGTGTGGAACAAGACCTGAAGGGTTATTCAATAATTACAGCAGAGCTATACTTGATCCTAACTCTCAGATAAACATCAAAGGTACAGTGACATATTGTGATAAAAGGCAATTATTTGACATCGTTTTCAATGCTGAGAGGATAAACACAACTAAATTTTCATTTTTTTTCAGAGGCATTTAAACTAATTTATTTAGAAATTCTGGGAAACTTTCTTGTTACAGGCCAAAATACTACTTAAACACCATTGCCATATATAGCATTTGGGAACCACAGTAACATTTAAAATAAGCAGAGGAAACAAAATGTTTCAGGTTAAACCCTTTCATACGATCCCACTGTTCACTTCATGGAGTTACCTTGTGACAGTTCATCCCTATAATTTTAAGAGTTAAATGTGGCATTAGATGTACTTTTACAACAGGTTCAGTTGTACCAGGACTGGCTTAAGATGTACAATAACAAACACATACGAAACAAAAAAAATGAAAAAAGACTAATGTCTCACCAAAAACGTGGACAACTTTTGAGTCCTGCAGCATGGAGCTCCCACAGGAAACTTGCACTGTAACTCGGACATCACCTGTCTCAGCAAACTTGGTCACCAGAAAACTCTCCAATGTAAGCAGTGGCTTTAAAAAACAAAGAAAAGTTGAAAATTTAATTTGAGCAAGAACCACAAGAACAGTGTCTGAAGAGACTGTAGCTAAAAATATCAGCAAAAAGTTTTCACAACAATTTTCAATTAATCAATATTTTATCGAATTGTTCCAATAAAAATTTTCAATACAGGATGTTTCGTTCCCTAAATGGATCTTTTAAATACAGAATAGCAGCCAGATGGGGCAAATATTTCTTCTAGAATAACTGTTAGAGTATTAGGGTTCCCGTCAGATCCCACTAAAATAAATGGATTTTGAGGCAGATTCAACAAACTCTACAAGATTATACGAAGCAAGTCAGTTGCCTCAAAAAAACGTGGGGTATGTCAGGGTCAAAAGGATTAATGCTGTCATCTTAGAGCACCAGTCCACAGTAACCTCCAAGGCAGAGCTGAGATACTCTGCTCCCTGACCACATCCATATGAATTACAAAACCCTTCACAAGACCACATGGACCTGAAGTGCCTGTTCTAGCTATGGAAAAGTCAAGAATGATGAACAGATACAGGCTGGTTTTACAGTAGACAGCACATTTACAAGAAGAAAGTTCACTGCACCTATTTGAAGAATTCCTCTGCCTCATAAAGAAAATGTTTTCCTTATCTGTTATTGAAAGAATTGCCTTAAAAAAAAATTAACCTAGCTAGACAATAAATATTCCCAATAGAAATAGTGGGATATTTATTGCTCTAGGACATGTTTATCTAGACCTTGATCCCCAAATGAGTATCACTGGATTGTCTGAGTGCTCTCAATGTTTTGATATCATTTAAGATATCTCATTTTTTTTAATATGCCAGTTTATTTTAGACTCACAGAAAATTTTTATCTATACAATGAATATATATATATTTCTGTACAGCACTTTAATTTACAGTACTCATATTATCAATTTAGAAGCGCATAAATCCAAGTTTCATCATTCACCGATGTCATGATCCCAAATCCATCCCACTCTACAAGTTGGTTTTTTCCACAGGTAATCAAACAAAATAAACTGTTGTCCCTCCCCAAAAGGAAATAATTTAGAAATTGAACGAAAGGAACAACCTTTATTGGAAAGAGATTGAAAACAATCTCAGCAAAAGCCATTTGCGTACCTGAAGATTGTTTCCTATCCACCAGTAGAAAACTGTCAAATTAGGGTTCTTAGGCAGTATGATGGCTGTCAGGTTCACCTCCTGGTTTCTTCCAATGACTGGAACCACTTCTAAGTTTAAAGCCTGGAGTGGAGCTGAACAAAGTTCACAAAATATCATTGAACAAGAATCCATCAATTTATTAATGCCTGTTTCCCCAAAAGCCTCTCACCTGCACATCATAAGGTCCTGAATTTATTTTTCCCTCCCTCTGCTTTTACATTTTGTATTCACATTACGTTGGCAGATATGGACATAATTGGAAGGACCTCATTTCAACAAATACCCCCTAAATCACCTCAAAATCTCAGAAACAAAATCATAAGCAATGAGATGGATCAACCTCTGATGCATGTTTTTTTGCACATTTCCAATCCTAGAACACATAAGCAAATACTTCAGTTAAAAAGTGGAAACGGCAATCTCAGCTTTTTTTTTTTTTTTAGTAACAAAAGATCAAATGAATAGAAATCTAACAAATCTCAAATTGCTAAGTGAAAAGCAGAAAACTGAAAAAGAATGCTGCTGACTACTCACTTTCATTATAAAAAATCAGCTGTTATGCTCACACCACACAGAAACTCTCATTAACGCATGCTTTAAAATAGATGTGTATATCAGGGGAGCATTTATTTGCAAATCAAAATAGGATAACCTCTGTACTCCAAAACGTGCCTTAGAGTAAGTTTATTGGTTTTCGAACTTTTGCCTATGAAGGTTGTAAACGTTATTATTTGTACAAAAGAAATGCATCACTACAGTGGTTTTACCTGCTTCTAAGTGTTGTGTTTATTAGTGTTGTACTGCTCTACAGTACAGTAACTGTATTTAAAAAACCCTTTTCCCTCAGAGGTTTCTGAGTATATCTTTTTCAGAATGTATAAAGGTAAAAGCTTTACAACAGTATAATGTCAAAACTAGAATTTCTTAACTTCACCTGCACCATCTACCCAGGATACCAAACTGCTCTATGGCCCAACACTCATTCATTACACAGAATGAATACTAACCCATCCATTTTTGTTCCATTCTAAATATCTTTTAACTCATTCAAAGGTTTTTCATCTCAGTGCAAACTTACAGGTAATTAAAACTGGTCTAAAGTATTTCTCTTACTCTGTGTCAGGAGCTGAATCACTGTTAATTCACTTTGATTAAATTGATTGAACTTCTCTGAGAACAAGTTGTCTGACCTCCTTTTCCACCTCACTTCATCCGGTCTGTGAGCTGCTTCATCCCAATGCAAGACTCTACTTTCACTCTGAATTTTTTAAAATGACTCTTTAATCACCTACATGAATTGAAAACATGTTGGGTGCTTAAACAAATGATTTCTTCATTAGCTTCCAGAGGAGTTAAAATGTTTCTCCCTGTTGCTGGTGTCTTGAAGAAAACTCAGAAATTTTAGGAATTTCATTAAGTTTGTTCCTCATAAAAACAGAATTTCCTTCTGATGTGGAAAAATAAAGAAGCCTGGAAGGATCTGTGAAACTGTTTTGATTTTGCCATAAATTTGTGTTTTCCCAGAAACCGATCATTTTGAGATATGTTTTTGCTCCTGAAGAAGGCTACTTTCTTTTCCAAAATTTTTAAAGGGCAAGTTGTTTGGTACTTGAGTGATGATTGCTTATATATATATAAGCAGTCATCTTACATATAGAAACTTACTGTTTCTATATATTAAAGGGCTGAGAATAATTATTGCAAGTCCTCCTGCTTGTGTCTGTCACACAAGTCCATAATGCATGCGAACAAGCTTCATAGCACCCTTCAGTGTGCAATATGAGGACTGAAGTTGACTTAAATGATTTCTATTTAAAAAAGTTAACAATTTCCATACAGTTTTCCAAGTTCCCTTATTATTCAATCACCATAAAGATCATGGTTTCATGAAAAACAAAATGTGTGCAGTGTATGTAGCAATGTATGTAGTTCTTCTTCAGGTCTTTTTATTATGAGTTGCCTACTCACATTTATGCTATCGGACTTGATTTAATTTCTCTTACAGTTCATTAGAAAGTTGTAGACTGTGTGATCTGGATCAGAAAGCACGATTTGGATGAAAAGCCAAAATTTATATAATTGTCCTGCATCCCATAGCAACAGAATTCTGAAGTGAAAAATATTCCCTTTAACATTTGCCTCTGAAAAAATTCCCTGGGAATAATACATCAGCCAGAGATAGAGTGAAAGCAGGACTCTGTGGACATTTCTGCTTTCATGGTATTCCACAGTGAAAATGTTCCTTAATGGCCATTAGTGCTTCACTAGAACGTAGAAATTGCAGTTTAATTTTTTAGGTAAATTAGAAGATTCGAGTAAATTAGTTGGCACTAATTAAACAGAGCAAATCACATAGAAAGCATTTATTCAAGAAGGCTGGGGAACACACTTCCATGAGTCTTCTAGTCCCTGTGCAGCATCCATGGACAAGCTCAGGATGAGATCACATCTGCCTCAGTGCTCTGCTGCCTCTGCACTTCAGCACCAAAATTCCTTTAATGGACCAGTCATTTACTTGTGTAATGTAACTCTGGCTTCTGCAATTTGAAAATCAACTTCATAAAGCAAAATCGACATCTTTTATTTTTACTGTTTATCCTAATACAGGTCACACTAAGAGCGCATTTTGAGAAAGTGATTTTTCTGCTTTCCATCAGGGCTTGCTACTGCTCGTCATTCTTGGAAGGGATAGAAGTTATTCTCAGAGAGAAGGATGTCACACTGAGTTTTTTTTTCCTCCTCGTTGCTTGTACAGACTGTTTCTCCGCCTAATCTACTTCTCAGGACCTAGAAGCTTCTGAAAAGTAACAGTGAAGCCCTAAGTAATTTACCTGAGCTGTCTGGGGTTGTCAAATGATTAAAAAAATAAACACAACAAAGAAACAGATAATGAAACTGAAGTTGAGAATTTGATTGTGATCTTTTCTGTTTGATTTTAGTAGAAGATTGGCCATTAGTATGAATGAGCCCCACCTGTCAATCAAAGCAGAACTGGAAACTCTGGACTCAAGGACACTGACCGGCAAAATACATAAATATCAGCAGTCACTAGACAGGCTGACATAAAGCACATGGATCTGTGCACATCCTTGTATATGGCTCCAGTGATTTCCATTGCTTGGGGATTAGGATGGAAGACACACCACTCACAACAGAGGGGAAACAGACACCTGGAGAATTCAAGATGAGTATCTTTTCCTTTGATGTTACTCGTTTCTGAATTTTTGACACATCTGAAAACAGGCAAAGCTATAGCTGTCTTGAGTCTCAAAAAAAAGAGGAAAATTCAGTTCCAGTTATGAGTTTCCCTCTTCATTTCAGTTATGAGATGACTGAGGTACATTAAGCTTCCAATGGTGCATGATATTCCCTGTGCCATGCTATTCTTTATTTTATATCTGTTCGATTGGGTATTTTAGGTCTTAATTAAGGAGAGGGAGAAAAGTCTAAGATAAGTAATACTGCCTGCCAACACGAAGTTATATCCAAGTACCATCTAAAACTCTGTGAGAATTAACTAACTAAAATCTAGATTTAGAAACACTACGACTTTTACTATTTTTCAAAATCGTACAAAAGCTCATAAGTTTCTCAACACAACTGTTCACTTGCTTTACACTACATCTAGAAGCTTTAAAAAGATCTAGTGTTAAATTTTAGCTGCTAAGGCTGCCAATAGGGTCTTGAATCAGGAAGATGGATCAAACCTGAGATTTGAACTGAGGCATACTTGTTATTTAAAAGATTATTAAACTGTCCTTCTGCCAAATTGGAACAAAACTAATTCTGACCTCCTATTACGTTATTTACAAGACTCTGAATTAAAAACATACAACACTGCAAGGCTGCATGAGGGTGTTGAAAAAATATGCCTTTTCCTAATTGCGACTAGTAATTTTCTTTACTACTTCATAGCTGTCATGAAGTTTTTACACAGTGGTAAAAGTAAGAAAAGCAAAGAGATGATTTACAGTTGACTTGGACGAACACCACAGCCTCATCGTGCCCAGCCACATTCTCAGCCTTCACTGACACACGGTAAATCCCAGGATTCTCATAGCGGTGACGGATGGGTTCTCCAGTCATCGTCAGGTTCACATATATCGCCTTAAAGCCATCTCCAAGATCTACCTGGTATTTGGTACTCAATATGTCACCCTAAAAGGAAAATATATCAAAAATATTTTAAATGGCCAGAACCAAAGCAGACAGGACACATGTTTACAACCCTTTACTGAATCCCAGTAGCATTTTCAGCCCCTGCCAGACATTTTGACTCAATTGTAAGAGCTGCAGTAAAACCACTACACCCATGGCAGTGATGTCAGTGCCGCAGATGCTCTGTGCATTAATAGAGATAATACCAAATTTCCACAGTAAGGTGCTACCTTAAGATTAGACACTACAGACCACTAACCAAGTTGTATGGCACAGAAACCATCACTCTTGCCTTAATGCAGCTGGACATTAACTAACATAATGGTGCAGCCCCAAAGTTCTGAAGGGATGCTCATATCATTGCAAGCAACTGAAGGTTCTTATTTTAGCAAATTACTACTTATTCAGTGAACTTTTAGCCTTTCCAATTATAATTAAAATTAATTCCAATTAATTGGCTTAGACATTCTTCACAGCGCCTTCTAAGCACAGCCTCTTAGTGTCAACTGCACAGCCTTTAAGACCCAATCTTGGATCTTCACACAGCGTTGTGCAGCATTATACTGAGCCACCAGCATGTCTAGAACTACCATGCTCTAGTGCAAAATTAGATGCATGTTTAATGAAGCAGATTACCAAGCTGGGTTTGGGAAAGGGTTTAAAAGTCCAGTCAAATAATTCTGTCATATCAAACATCTCATGGAACTCATAATTCCTCACACTTCTGCTAAGTGTTCCTTTAAATAACACTGTCTTCCTAAACTCAGGCCTAAAGGACTGCAGGGCTGATAATACTTTCAGAGGACAAACATGACTATTACTCATGCTGTCGTGGTTTGGCTGCTCAGGAGAGAAATCAGGCCTGTGCTACATGGACTAGAGATTTGGATGCAGTCAAAGGAAAATTCATTTTAGCTGTTAGCAGTAATACTTTCTCAATACTACTGGCAGCACTGCCTTGGTGAGCTGCCCTGCTTCCTTGACCTGCAGCAGTATTTATTTTCCTGCTTGCTTGCCATTGTACACGGCCATCACAGCCATGCAATTCAGACAGGCTGCAAGGCCAGGCTTTCATAGAAAAGCCTCTGTGTTGTGAAAACGCAATACTGATTTAAAAAATTTCATTGCCTCTGGGAAAGGAATGTATATACCCATGTGCTGGTCCAATGACATGAAAGGCCATCAGAGCAGAGAAGGACTGACAACAATCGAAGTATTCAAAAATGACTTCACTTCTCCAAAAGCCACTCTCTGAAATAGGTTTATTCCAAAATTTGAGCTCAAAAGGAAGTACTAATGTAATTTTTTTCCAAAATTACAACAATCAGCCATCGGAGTAATCTCCCCAGGAAACTGGTGGATTCCCCCCAGTTGGACACTTGTAAGATTCAACAGCACAGGTGCTGGCCATCTTTTCTAGGCTGTGTTTTTGCCAAGACAGGTTGGACCAGATGATCATTGAGGTCCCTTCCAACCTGGCAGTCCATCATTCTATGATTCTTTGAAAATTAAAGGAGGTACCATGCCTATAACTTTTGTTCCCTGGCATTACAGAAGGAAGGGAAACATACTATTATTTCCTCCTTTTATTATTTGGCAGTGTGGTTGATTTTCTTCCATGTTTTATGAGATGAAAGAACATTGCTTACAATGTAAAAGAATACCCATAATAAGGAACCTGTAGGATTATCAAATACCTAAGCACCATATTTCAAGACACATAAAGGACCTTAAAAGCCTCCTCACTGTGAATAGTTTTTTCTTTCTTTTGACAACAGAACAGTAGAATTTAGCAGAAGAGATAATATGTTATTACAGTTTAAAGCAGAAGAGATATGTTCTTGCCAGCAGTGTAAGTGGAATCTCTTTAGATGACATTAGCTTGCAAAGAGTTCTTGTTCCTTCTTTCTTATGCATGGTATTTTTTCCAGGTGAGACAGAAACCAGTGTTGAAAGCCAATAGATGCAAGCTTCTCTTACTGTATTATTCTAAATAGCTTCCCTAGTGTAAAGATGAGAGTGCTGTATTTAAAACAACAAGGCACTTCTATATTTCTGACCAATAAACGAAGAGAGCAGTGGGCAGAAAACAAAAGAGTCACATAAATCAGCTAAATCTATACAAAGTTGGGGCTTCCACTTCCATAAAAAATAGGAGATGGTCATGACATTATTTATTCATATATTCAGCCAACAGACTATGCAAAAAAAATTATCATCATCTTTATTGCTATTATTTCTAAGGGCACTTGAAAACTGCCCAAGCATACCAGAAGCATGCTTTCTTTACTCCCTGATGTCTGGCATTCTTGCATTCCCAGAAACTAGTAAATTAAGTTTGTTCATTAGAGAAAGTGGTATGTTTTGGTTTATTGTAGTAGAGCTGTTTCTTAAAATCAGTAATTGTTATGAATTCTTATTGGATTTTGTCATACAGATTAAATCCTATGCATAGCTCAGGACATCTGAGTTTAAATATCATTCTTAGCCATAGAGGGCACCAAACTGCTACATTTCTTCTAAATCTGCCTTCCTCTTTGATGTACAGAGCAAAGACTTCACCAGAAAACACAGCACGAGATTCTCTTCAAGATCCCTCCCTTCTGAAGATTTGTGAATAATTTTAAATGGTTTTCATATTGCCACAGAGATTCATGAAAGCTTCGGTAGGAAAAAAGTCAAACTGCCAATCAAAATCATTAGAGTCCAAATTGCAACCAAATGCTCTGGGCTTACAATAAACATTTCCAAACAAATTCTAGAAAGAGAAGGCAGCAGAACTTGCCACACAAACTGTTGGGGCACCGCACGCATTGGGATGCAGAGCCTGAGAAGCATTAAGCAGCCCAGTGCTCTGCACGTAACTTTCTTGATTCCATTACAGAAATAAATCCCAAGTCCTCAATTTATATTGCACAGGTTTGCCAAAATGTGTGAATTGTCTTCAAGTTCTTGCAAATCAGTGGGGTTAGCCAGGATGTAAAAATACTCTGGTAACCTGAGCACATCAGTTATAGGCTAATGCTAAATCACGAGCATGAGGAAACATACCCATGGCAAACAATTCATCCGAAAGTTACTCACTGCTGTTGGTCAGGGCCTTAGGGCATTGTCTCTCTCAATAAAGAGAGAGATATCTTTGGCAACACAAAATAAATATTCTTATGCTGTGCTATTTGCTGATTTCTGTGAAGCTTTGCCTCATTCCTTTCTGAAAAGCAGATTCTCAAAAACACTTAAACCCAAATATTAAATGTTCTCTGCATTTCTGTTCTTTGATACAGCAGCTGAGATTTTCAGTCCAAGGAGACTTTGGTAATCCAGTTGCTTTGATTTTCCAAGAAGCTATTGCCTTTGCTGCTGAGAAGACAAATCCTGTTCTGTGGGTAGAACTTGAAGATTCACTGAGTCTACTGTCTTGTCTGATTCACTTGAAAACAGAAGTTTCAATACTTAGAAAGCCATTAATCTTTGTCTCAAGCAAAAATTAATCTTCATTCAGCAGCAAGGCAGGTAGGAGTGAAATTAACTCTAAAAGCAGCAATTAAACTTTCATGGAACCAATGTTTATTACTACCTGCTCTTGTCTGACAATGAAGGTGATGTCTTCCCCAGGCCTAACAGCCAGGCTTTCTTCTCTGATGCTGATCTGAAGTCCCTTGGGAGCAATCAATGGACACATATGCTGTGCTACATTCTGCTGCAGGTCTACACCACCTTCACAGACATTAGAAACAACTTTCCTGTACCTGCAAAAACAGTAAGCAGTGAACACGGTGAACTGGAGGTAAGCAAAAGAATGCCATCAGAGACACCAAATGGAAGTGTGATTGTAGCTAATGCGTTTTCCTTGGGTACACAAACAGACAAGATTGCAGATGATCAAAACCAACTCACAATACAAGTACTCGGATTGGGGACATTGTCTTTACTAAGGAAAACCCACTGAAGAAGGGTAGTGTGGAGCATGATGAGGATTTCACTTGAATGCATTAGAAGAGTCTGGCTTTTCAAACTTAGCACGTGCCTGACTAGCCCTCCAGGAGATAGACAGTCTTCAGTCCTCCTTGCCATCCCCCTTCCTAGCATTCAACAGTCTTCAGTGCTCTAGAGGTCTTGGTTCAAACCCCAAAGATCAGGAAGAAATTAGACCAAGCAGCTTCTGCATTAACCCAGAACTAATTGCTTAACTGCTGCTCTCAAATCAATTAATTTCTTAAAAGACTTGTAACATTTGTTTAACAGTATAAAAGACTGAAAGGAGTAACATTTTTAAACAGCTAATAATGAAATACTTGGATGCGTAATTATTTACAGATCAGTTTCACACAGGTATGCGATTTCAAACGTCCTTTAAAATTAGAGTCATATGTCACTCTTTTGAATTCCCAGTCTGTATATCACAGCTGCCAGCCACCACCCGAAAGGCATCATTTTCCTCAGTAAGGTAAATATACACGGAGTCTGTGATTCTGTTGCCAGTTTGGACATTTCATCATTTGGTTCTCATCTCTACAACTGACTGAGATGGTGTTATGATAAGCCAGAATAGATGCCAGCTGCAAGTTATTCTCAGCACAGACGTCAGACTACATTGTAGTGTATATTCTATGTGGTATTGTTTACAGTTACTAAAGCTTTCCTTTGATTCTGAGTGTCCCATATGGTCAGGAAAAGAATTTATTCTTCACAGAACTCCTTACCCTTTTGAAAGTGAGAGATTGGAAAATTCTGTGAGATGTTACTAGGTCCTCAGAGTAATTTATTAGATCGAAACTGAAAATTGCTCTGTACCTAAGCAATGACCTAAAAGAAAAGGCTTTGAATGGACATTCCTATCAGAAGTGTAACAATGGCTACAGAATGCTATAAAAAACCAAAACAAAACAAAAAAAAAAAAACCCTGCAAACAAGACAGCTCCCCCTCTTCTTGAACAGATTAGTTTGTGAACCACTGGGAACATGCAAAATAACAATTCTCTTTCCTTAATCTGTAGGAAGCTTCTGTACATGCTCCAAGTCAGTCACAGCTTTTGCATTTCCCAGTTTTTACAGTTTGCCTTATTTACATTTCATAGAATCATAGACTGGTTTGGGTTTAAGGGACCTTCAAGATCTTCCAGTTCCAACCCCCCAGCCAGGGCAAGGAACATATTCCACTAAACCAAGTTGCTCAAAGCCTCATCCAACCAGGACTTCAACACTTCCAGGGAACAACTGCACAAGTTGTTCAGTGTCTCACTACCCTCCTGGTAAAGAATTTCTTCCTAATATCTAATCTCAACCTATCCTGCTTCATCTGTAGGCCATTCCCCCTTGACCTATCACTACATGCCCTTGTAAAAAGTCCCTCTCAAACTCTCTCGTAGGCTCCCCTTAGGTATTGAAATGTGAATTTCTTCCAAATCACTTTTGAGGCCACTGGTTGGAATATTCTCCCCCCTCTTTGGAAGCCTCATCAAGCCAGTTGAATGCAAAACCAGCTTACCCAGTGCTGCTGGTGTATGCCTGCCCCAGCACACAGTCTTCAGGAGGTGCTTCTGGGTTAAACCAAAAGTCAGCAAAGCATTTGTTAGACTCCGACTTCAGAAGCGCAGAGCGCTCAAACCCGTAATCACTGAAAAACATCAACACCAAGTGTGTTACTATCCCCACTTCACTCAGCAGTCTAATTTGAGGTGGATGAGACTACATTTTCAAGAGTAAATAATTTTTTTTAGTGTTATTCTACCAGATGAACATACAAGTTGGTGAAGCCAGTTCTGTTTTAAGTCTAATTTCAATGGGAGTTGTGTACACTTGGGGGAAAAACTGGTTGTAATTACTTTGTCAGTTCTGCAAAATTAACTCCCTTGGTACCGTAGATTTTTTAAAGGTTTCCTTTGTCATTCAGACCAAATATTTCCTTGCCTTTTTTTTTTTCATTTGCAAATAGAAAGGGTTTGCTTGCCTTTTAAATTAATCCAATGGCCATTTTTCAAGCCTTGATCAATAGAGAAAAAATCAGGATTTGTTCAGTCAGGTGAAACAAATACTTAAAATGCAGCAATATTTTTAAACAAATGCAAAAGAAACCTGTTATTCAAATAACAGTTTGCCTATTTATTCATACATGGCTATGTGGGGAGAGGGGAAAAAGCAGTAAAATAAACCCATCTCAAACACTAAGTAACCATTTACTAGCAATAAATCAAAAGGTCCGCAGACAGACTCACCATAAGAAATCAGAGTTCACACATTCACAAACTTTGGATGTGAGAGCTGATGTGAAACTTCTCCCTTTAATGCACCATGATGAAATCTTCCTCTTTCGAAAGCTTCTCTGCTGGCCCATGATGCAACGATCACCCTGGATATCAAAGCACTGGACTTATTGCACCGTAGCCTATATCACACACACATGACCTTAAGTCGTCCCAAGAAAGGCTGATCTTGCTGCCTTGTATCAGCTCTCTCATATTCAAATATATAGGTACAGATAGCTCTCATATTCACTGCTGTCTGCTAACAGGTCATTACAAGGTTGTAACATAGGCTATACTTCCAGGGCAAAAATCCAAAAATGCACATGAAAACTCAAGTGCAATCTAAACCATGTTTCTTGTGTGCACAATGTAGGCACAGAGCTCTAACCGGCCATTTAAATATTCAGCGTGGCTGCACATAGCTGAAGTTCTCTCTAAATCACCATATCTCACATTGGCAGTCAACCTGATGTACCAAGCATGTGCATACAGGTAGAATGAAGGCTATCTTTACACACTCCACTGGTAATTGGGCAGCTGCAAGTACTCTGTCAAAGTCATTTTAGTAGTTTCTAATTTCTGAAAGACATTTCAATGCCAATATCCCAAAATACTGTTACTCTTTAGGCTCAGATCTGCATAACATTCTTAGTAAACACACAGCAGTCCCAAATGAGAAGTATAAAATTAGGCACGAGAACTAGCAAATGGGAGCTGCAGAGCTGGAGTAACACAGAGTAGTCTGCAAAAAATAAACCAACCCTGCAGAGAGCAAAGAACAAATGTACTGGAAGAAGCAAAACGTAATGATCAGAATGATTATGAATAAATATGACATATTCCATTTAATTTAAAAAACCCCCTCAGATTAGTCTCTTCAACCTATAGAGAGAATTTAACTTCCCAAAATTGGATTTGGCCAGAGCACCAGAATTAGTACAGCCTCAATGCATTACTGCAGAAATGGCATTGCCCAAAACAACTGGACCCCGTTACATGATTGGTCCACTGAGATCCTAAATTACTTCTGGAATGGACTTTACTTATGGCAATTTATATATGAGTACAGTATGTGGTCAGGAAGTTGGCAGAACATATGACTGCATGTTGAAATTGTTACAATGAATATTACACACTTCAGTTTATGGTATATGCTTCCCAATCTAGCAGGACCACCTATTATTATGGCAAGCCACCAGACATACTTCCACCTTTCCTAGGACACAGATTACACAACCAAAATGAACACAAAATCCTCTCCCATTTTAAACTAGTGGGAAATCAGCAAATACCAACATAAGGAGACCTAGCTGGGGATGTGGCATCCAAATTGAATTTGGAAATATTTTCCTAGAATGCAGTTCTATATGAATCTGAAAGCTATGGAAAAGTTTTGACAGTTAGCATAAGACCATGAATACCTGCAGATTTGTGAGCTCCCAAGACTCATAGTCATCATCAGTGCACTCCCTGGGGAAGGATGGTCTGAAGTCCACCTTCACCAGTTCCCAGTCCGAACGGTAGCTAATATGTCCAAAGACTCTGAATAAAAAGATCAAAAGTAAACTCTTATTGCAAAGAAATACCATACATCTGAGATTCAAAATTTCCGTTCTATCTTTTCTTTTCCACAGTTATAGTTTTGAGCCAAAAGGTCCCAGTTTAATTCTTCTTCCACTTTTATTCCTCTTTATGTATAACAAGTCTAGTTAGGAAACATTTGTCAATTTGTCAATTGTATATGAAACTTTACAATGAAAAAATATATCTCATATATTAGAGATTTTTTTTCTCTAGCAAACTACCCAGGAATTTTATTGGAAATAACCTTTTCTAATTTGGAACCCAACATTTTTGTCTATTATCTTGCTACATGAAACAGAGAGCTCTCAGATTTCAACAAGAAGCAGAACCAGGATCACCAGATTCAATTTCCAGCTCTGTCACTGATTCCTTGACATTCTAGTACAACTTCTTCAGTTGGTTTTGTTGTGTGTTTTTTTTGTTAATTTCTACACTTTTTAGATAGCAATTTGCTATTGTTTAAACTCACAGCAGTATAATGAAATTGTATCAATTTCTAAGGAATACAGTGCATCTATCAACTGTACTGAAGAACTCAGTCTTCTCTTCATTTCAGATAGCCCCTTGTATAGAGAAAACCAGCCCTAAACTGTACAATTTTTGTAGGGGAAAAATAAAAAAGGAAATCTTACTGCTTTAAAAACCAAGCTGCATATTCAAAGCAGCCAACATTTTCTAAATCAGAATCTTTATTTCCAAAACAAAATGGGTATGTATGACATCCAGCAACAAATTAGAAAGGATAAAGAGTCTATTTGGGCAAAAGTAAAATGCATTTGTGGTTTGTATCAGGCTTATGTGACTTACTTGCCAAAGAATTTAAGGTTGATTCTGAAGCCAACAATTTCTATGCAGTTCATACTGCCCAGAGTTCATATTCCAAGCTTTAGTAGCATTCTCCAAACTAATTCATTCCTTTTGTTTTGCCCTCAGTTTTGTCCAAATCCAGACACAGCAGGAATGGTACAGTTTTGTTAAAAGCATTCTGCTGTGCACAGACATTTCTCTTGTCCTGAACACCAGGTTCAAAGTGGAACTAGGGTAGACCAGAAGTGAGCCAATGGTCAGTTCTCTGCAGCCCAGAGGCAACATCATCACACTAAACATTTCTCCTGGTAAATGGACGGAGAGCTCTGAAGTCTACCAGTGAGGCTGAAAAGTAGTTCACAGAGACTAAAGACGTACAGTGATTTCTCCCCTTCCTTCCTGCTGTCTTTGCTTGCCATCCGTAGCAGAGAGGTGTAGATATCAATACATCATTGCCCACACTGCTCACACTGTAATGACCTAACAAGCCGTGCACGTAGGAAACCACACCAACAGCAGTGCACTTAATTAAACAG
Organism: Cephalopterus ornatus; assembly: GCA_013396775.1. NCBI lineage: Eukaryota > Metazoa > Chordata > Aves > Passeriformes > Cotingidae > Cephalopterus > Cephalopterus ornatus. Next base: position 373,585 of record VZRE01012620.1, read on the forward strand.
AAACATATGCACTTAGTTTGCCTGTCCTACTCTTTTCTTGTAAGGCTCTGAGATTAAAGGAGTTGGATCATCTAATTTCTTTCCTTCTAAATGCACCCATGGCTCAGAAGCAGAAGCAACACACAAAAATTAAAAAACATGGCTCAGTCCACATTAGTGTGCACATAGGTGTGTGGTCCCACTTCTCTCATTGAGACCTAAGGATTTGGTTCCTTTTTCTGGTTCAGCTGGATCCTGAGAGCTGCTGTCACCATATAATCTTACTCATTGGTAGTTACATACTCAATAAAGTGACTACTTAGGTGGTCTCATGCTTTTTCCACAACGCCTGTTTCAATATGACTGCATTTGCTGACAGACATGAAGTGTCTTTTGCATGCTAAATATCTGTACCTTTTTTTTAAAAATCTTTGTTTCTCCATACAAGGTACCACCAAAAGGCAGACTTCACCATGTGCTTATGCAACACCTACCTATCTCAGTGGTAGGTGCAATACCTACCTCAGTGAATGCTTCTCTAGACACCACAGAACTTTACAAATTTATTACATTTCTTTTATTAACCCATTTATCAACTAATATGTTCAAGTGCAAGAAGCCAAGTCCTGTTAAAGCTTCACTCCTGCCTCAAGGAAAGTATTTTCTACAGAACAAATGAAATTTTCTTCATTCATGTTAGCTATCTCAGGCAGATTAGCCATGAAAGGAGAAGAAAGGAAATGGTGGTTTGAGTTCAAGGCAGAACAGAACAATTAAATTCTCCTGAAAGCATAAAACATAATCTCTGAACTATTATTAATTATCTTTGAAACTTCATGAGGGTGATTCCAAATGACTATGGCAAGGGAAACATGTTGACTATATGTATAAATACAGACACACACACACACGCGCGCACGTGTGTGTGTATATATAACCATAGATATGAAACAGCAAAATGAAGCTCAGAGAGTTACAGCATTAATTTTGATATCCACAAAGATACCAAACAAATTATTGAGCTATCTACTTCTAAGCACCTTGGAGATAATTAAAATGATAACAAACAGCTACCATGGATTTGTCAAAACCAAATCATGTCAAACTAATGTAATTTCCTCCTTTTACAGGGTAACTGGCTTAGGAGATAAAGGAAAGAAGAAAATCTAGCATATTCTGACCTTTGTTAAAACTGTTATACATTTATGGCTGACATTGTCTCAATGTAGAAAAGAAAACATCAGTGCAGATAAAATCACTGTGAGGAGGAATGGGAGTACAAATCCAATTAGAAGAATCCATTTTGAAAAGGTAGTTATCAAACAGGGAATATTTTGAGATATGTATTACAAAGATATGATGGGTCCACAGTCAATATTTTCATTAACACTCATGATCAAATAAGAAACACAAAAAATTTTGCAGATAACACAGAAGGAAGGGAGTGGACATTGACTGATGGAAGCAATGTTCAGAAATCAATAAGATTAAATACTCCAAAACCAAGTGCAAAAAGTACTTTGGGGAAAAAAAAACCCCAAACTCACAACAAAGGTGCAAAACCAAGATGGAAAATAACTTTCAAATATCGAATAAAAGACTTGGGGAATTCTGGGAAATTAAACCAAGAATGCAGTGTTGCTCCAAAATAAGAAAGACTAATTCTAGGTTGTATTCAGAACTGAAAAACAGAAGACATGGAGGTAATTATTTTTATAAACTTGGCAAAAGTGGAGTCTCTGGAAGAATATCATGTCTAACTTTGGATATTTTATGCATATTTACACATCCAATAAAAATTAATTTGAAGAGGGGCAAAATGACTCATAAGCTGCTTAGAAAATACAACCAATGAAGAAAGATCGTGAGAATTGGGTTCTTCTCTGGACAAGATAGAGCTGAGAAGTACAACAAAATGCTTTCAGTCTTGTTATAGAGCAAAGAGCTGTCTTCAAAGAGACCTGGAGGAAGGGCAAGAAAGAGGAAGTACAAGGATAAATAAACTTAAAAGATACAGCCGCACAATTCTCTAATTCCTTCTCCTCAGTACTGGTGAGAATACATGTGGAGTACTGGGTCCACTTTCGGGCTCCCCAGAACACGAGAGAGATGGAAAGACTGGAGGGAGTCCAACAAAAAGCTGTGAAGGTGATGAAGGGGTTGGAGCATCTCTGCTATGAGGAGAGGTTGAGAGAAGTTGGACTGTTCAGCCTGAAGAAGAGAAGGCTCAGGGATATCTACTAAAACTTGAAAGGAGGGTGCAAAGAAGATGGAGTCAGATTCCCTTCAGTGGTGCCCACTGATAGGACCAGAGGCAACACCTTCAAACTGAAACACAGGAGGTTTTCTCTGAACACCAGGAAACAACATTTTTACTGTGAGGGTGATCAAGCACTGGCACAGGTGCCCAGAGAGGTTGTGGAGTCTCCACCCTTGGAGATATTCCAAAGTCATCTGGAAACAGTTCTGTGTGATAGGCTCTGGGTGGATTTTCATGAGCAAAGGACCAGAAGACCTCCTGAGGTCCCTTCCAACCTCAACAATTTTATGATTCTAGAATTCTGTAGAGGTAATAGTACAAGATACTGGAGTTGTTTATTCCTCCTCACCAGAGTGAGAAATTAGATACCATCAGGATTAGAGATAGACATTAGATAAACTAGACAAATATTGCCCAGTTCCATACCCTATAATGATAGAAAATTTATAGAAATTATTCTAGAAATTATGCAAAATCTACCAGAGTAATATGGAAGCTACACACAAACTATATGTGCATACAGCAAAGGCATTGCTTCAATGGGTGAACTGTAACCTTCTCTGTGGATTTTTAGCAGGGGATAGTAACTAACTTTTACTGCCTGTTGGTCCAGACTCTTGCAAAAAAACCCCAAACTAGCAAAAAATGTTATTTCCATTATGACTGTTCTGATTCTACAGACTGAAAACCAGGTTTTGACAGAGCACAGTAACTGCACCACTGCAAGTAAAATCCCATAGATTCAAGAAAGTGTCCCACTACAGTCACAAATCCCAATAAAAACGCAGTCATACCGCTTTGTAATTCATAGGGTAAATTTCCTAAGGAATCCAGCGCTTTACATGCATCCAGTTTAGCAAACTGTTTGAAAAAAAAGCTTAATGATTATTAATGCTGTGCTGCAGCAGCACATGTTGCTCTATAGTTGACAGTTTTGTAGACACATCAGATGAGTGCATTTATATGTTTTGCCAAATATCACTAGAATAAAAAAGGAAGCATTTTTTCAAAGCAACAAAGGCATGCATTAAGTAGGATTCGATGGATTAGACAAAAATATGAACTACAATAAAGCAATACATAACAGTGATCACAATCTAATTGCTCAGGTGCAAAATATATATGTCGAATAAAATTGTATGAATGGAAAAAACTGGAACAGTGCAGCAAGTGTAACTGATGACTAGAAGTTATATATCAAGATGATAGTAATTCATAAGCTACTAAAACCTTCCTCTTGATTAATTGTATTACATTAGAAAGCCATCAAATCAATTCTGTTGAAACCATAAAAGATGATGCTGTGATAAATAATTTTTGGAAGAAATTCCAATTACCTTCAAAATTAATTTACTTTTATTTGCAAGAATTTGGGATCCATAATTTTAACTTCAGTGTTTCAGTTGCCATAACAACTTTGTACATTTGTTCCTAGTTCATTTATGAGCCTGTAATTTTTTAATTTGATTGCATCATTTGATAGATAAGACAGTTTAATGCAGATTTTAAGCTAACTCATTTAAACTATTTGCTAGAGGATTGCTGGTTATTTCTGTTCCTGATAAAGCTCATAATTAGGGGGAGCTAATTTAACAGAAATTATATGCAACGATAATCTTTTCCAGTAAATGCACATTTCTATTCAACAGACCAGAGCATCCATGCAATAAATACTCCTGGTTCAGATGAGCAGTAAATAGCTGTGTCACCTGCTGTCTGTGTCACCTGCAAAGGCAACTGCAGCTATGAGGGTGCTGATGCTGGAGACTCCCGAAAACTTACCAGGTAAACATTCAGCTTCTATGACTTCAAGCAGGAGAAATGAGCCTGAGTTTGACAACATACTGCTCATCTTGGATGTCACAGACTTGGTTTTTTTAAGCACTATATTTGCCTTCCTCTTTAACTTTTGTGCTGTGTTCTTCTGGATTTTGTACTTAGCTTTTCATAGCATCAAAACATTCTTTGCCAGAGCAGATGGATTTTAGCTACAGTCACATACCATGGATCTCAACCCATATACATCTACACATCTTGAGCAACTTTTGTAGTATTATGGTGGTTTACCTTTGAGCTGTTAGCCATATTGTCTTCAGACAAAGAAAATAGCTTTGAGCAGCTCTTGTCTGGATCCTCAGAGCAGCACAGCTGTTTTATTCATGAATACCTGAGAACACTCAAAGGCCTTAGAGTGGTGGGAGTGGTCCTGCAGTACTTTCTCACCAAGGTCACAAAGACAGCATATGCAGAATTTATTCAGGTGTTTATTGTAGCAACTAAAATTGTGCAAGTTTTGCAGTCATACTGAAGACAACTGATAACAACTGTGTGATGCACAGTTACTTTCATTTGAAATCAGAAGTCTATCATTCTAGACTCACTGCTTTAATCTCCCAAGTGCTGCATTGGCTTTTTCTCTCCTCTGTATGACTTTGTCATCAACTGTGATGTTCACAGAATGCTGTCAAGGTAGCAGAGTGTCTGCAGAGTCCTGCTGACACACCCTGCTAACTTGACATGCCAGTTACGAATGGATCAGGACCTTTAGATTTTTTGGGAGAGCCTTCAAATGTATACAGCTACTGACAATAAAACCTAAGATTTGAAACAGGGTCAATTGAGGACCCCACATATAGGTGACATGCACAATCTCAATGGCTCTATCTTGGATAAAATGTCTAAATTCCTCAGGGCATCACCTAAGCAAAGATATACAAGCATTTACCTGAAATTCTTTATGGATATAAACCTCAATATCTAACAGTGAGTATGTGACCAAGCTGGGAAAGGAAACCGCACTCTCAAGAGATGTTAGTTAATTATTTTAGCTACTCTTTCTGTCTCCTATTCTTTTAAATGGAAGCAGTGACAGAGCTTTGCTAAAAAATGATATTTATATCTTGTTCTCCATATGAGGCTTCTTTTTCTGCAGCAAATCATATTAGTAGGAAACACAATTATCAGTGAACTTACTGTATTGTTAAAATATTTTTTAAACTGTCAGACCTCCCCGATAATTTTTATAACACAATTGCAATTTCAGATTAAATACTCAATCTACCTTACAGTTCACTAGATATCAAAGGACATTTACATTAAAACAGCAGCAACTTTCTCACTTGTCTTCTACATAAAAGGATTAATGTGTTAGAAATCTCGTCAATTTATGGTGAGCTCAAAGAGCTGAGTCCTTTGCTACACTTAGACCTTTACTACAAATGATGACAATATCACCAAAAAAGCAAATAAATGTGACAATCTTCTTTTTGTTCTGTCTGTTCTAGTTAATATTATTACAGTGCCTTTGAACATACAGCCAAGACACATGCCAAAATCTGTGCAGAAATCACCTAGCTGAGGGAGTAAAATGATGAAGTTGTGGCACAGAAGGATGTACGTTAGTGTAGCCACTGCCAACAGGTAGTGTTCTCCTTAACTCACAGAAGTAACACTATTAATGAAACATTTTCCAAGGAGGTATGGGTTGGCAGAGCAGGTTAGCCATGGCTATGTTCTACAATGGTATTTAAAGACTATTATTTTCAAAAAGAAGAAAACAACAGGTTAATCTTTATAGCCACACTTTCCTTCCAACAGTTGTCTTTGATTCCTTTACATCATTGTAAAATCAACAAAAATGTAAATAAGTCAAAGGGTTCATACTAGTAAAATGGATGAAAGTAATGTAATATTCAAGCTTCAGTCTGTTATACATCAAGCTTATAATTCAGCATATTTTTCTAATTCCCCAGAAGAACATAACAGAGGTCATGTTTCAGTGGCCCTCCTAAATTGCAGCTACAGAAATGATGAATGCTTCCACATGCAAAAGTAGACACCTGCCTACATAAAGCAATTCCACAAAAAGAGTACTTCTGTACACAACAGATCATGTGCAACTATACTGAGACATTTATGATTTAAATGTCTTAAACTATAAACACATGCATATACTTAATGCACTAAAGAGAAGAGTAGGGTTATTTGGGTGGGCTGTAGTCTTTGGTTTTTTTTAGTTTTTTGGTTTTTTGTCTTTTTTTTTTTTTTTTTTTTTTTTTTTTGTTTGTTTTTTTTTTTGGCTGACAAAACGAAAAATGAGGGGAGGAAACAATTTAGTTGAAATTGAACCAAAATATGTGTTTTTTTCATTGCTTCCTGCTCCCTAAAACTAGTAATTGCCATTCATTCTTTAATGCCAAAACATCTTGGTTTCAGATCATTTGGGAAAAAAGAATGGAAATGAATGCTTAGATTCTGAGAAGTGCTAGGGAGGAGCAGGATGAAGGTGTTCCCAGTTTATCCAGAAGCTTTGGATTCCATAATCTTTATGAATTGCTTCCAAAATTTTTTTCCAATGTATTTGGTAAGTTCCTGTCCAAGAACAACCTTTTAACATATAAGCTGTTTGGAAGAAAGTGCAGATTTAATGCCTAGCCTGATGCTTTATGCAGAAGTAAATACAAAGTAGAAGTGAACAAAATTGATTAAAGAGTAACATATGACACTGTAGAGGATAGCTTTGTGTCATTCAACTCCCTGCTGTCATCTTACTTAAGGATCAAATTAATCTGTGATACTTACAAAATTTTATAATTAATTCTTTAGACAATACTTTTTCTCCCCTACTCACATATTTAAAAATCAGGTCTCTTTTGTCACAACTGGAAATTCTTCATTCAGACTTCACCTAGTAGAGCCAGAGTTAATAGCCTATAGTCACTTAAATTCGTTTTGAGAGCAAATTATAGCAAAATAGAGTTAAAGTCCCCAGCTTAAATGAAGTAAAATGCTTAAAAAAAGTATTTGTTGGCTAAGTTTCTAATGTCTATTTATCTGAAACAGAAAGTAAAATCGAAGTGAAGTTAGAGCACTCAGCAACAGGGGCTCAAAAAGACACAAAGGCTCTATTCTGAATGAAAAAGTCACCTGTCACCCTTTTCCTGTCCTTCTCCCCTCCTTTAAATAAGGGCAAGGTGATAATATTCTTATAGAACATGGATTCCTAACCTTTCAGTTCCTCTCATTCAAATATATTACCAGGTCTGCCCTAAAAATGTTCTAAATATGGGCTTTAGAGTGACACTGAAAGCATCATGCTTCTGGGTACATTACGAAACTTTAAGGAAAGAAATTAAAAAAACAAAACTGGACTTCTTTTGAGCAGAGGGAGAGACAGGTCTTGGCTCCAAGGCAGTGACACTATAATGAACTGACTTCCTCTGCTAACATCTGTGTCCACAGAGATGACACCAAAAGCATTAAATTGCTACTAAACAGGCACCTGTACGCCTGCATGAGCTGATACCTAGATTAGATTGGAATAGAGGAACAAGTTTACTTTTTGCATGCTTTTTTCACGTTTCCTTCATCTATTGCCATACGTATATTCCTTCTCATGCAGAGAGCAGAATAACTGAGCAATGGTTCTCATACAAGAGATTAACTAGCTGCAAAGAAAAGCTAGAATTTACCCTGGGAAATCAGCTATTCTCTTAATTAATGAGGCTTTATCTACTCATCTATCTGCCTTTTATAAGTGCTGCAGCACGAGAAAGTTAGCCGTGAAGCATTCACAACACAGAGAAGTATCTCCACGTAGTAAGACACTCAAAGACAACAGGAAAGGTAGTGTGCTGCCATGAATGGAACAATAAGCCCCACAAACTGCATATAATGTTGACTGTTATTTATGTTGTTAAAGGCGAGGTTGACATTCCTAGCAGAATCAACAGCTGCAAAAATCCAGATGGCTCTCCCTAATATCTAACAGCTGTTAATATCCACCCGGTTATGAGTAATTTTAAACTAGACTATCTTCTTGTTTCCATTATCACCTGTGAACACAAAAGGACTGCAACAATGGACTTTCAAGACAGAAAGATGTGCATGCAGGGGCTATACAGTTCAGAGATGTCATGAAGTTCCCAGCAGCATCCTAAGTTGCTACTCTATGAGACATTAGGAAAAAAAAAATCCCTCTGGAAAAAATAAAATTACCCATGAGGAAGATTTTGATTCTGCCTGACATAAAGAAAAGCAGTCCTTTTATGTAACCTCTTATTGGCCTTTTAAAAGGGGCCATGGACTGTGGTACCATGGTTATTGTGCCTACTGGGTTTACACTGCAATCTAAATAACCTGGTTTGGGAAACACTCTGAGAAGCTGAAATGTGATTTAGGAGCAATTTTAACAGGCTTGAAAGTTTTATTACATTAACTAATTCCTCTGAAGAGGAAATCACTATTTCGGACACACAAAAATTCTTCCTTTTGCGCTATCAGGTAGTTACACAATTCAGTGTTATTAAGTAATTTTTCCCAAATATAAGATATTGTTAAGTATAAAACTCGGTTGCGGCAATTTTCATTCTTACAGAATTTAGCACAAAATAAAACCTACTAGACCATGCATTATTTTGACAAAAATATATCAATTATTGATATATTAGTTGAGAAAATCTCTTAGCAAAGACTACTTATTCATTTAAGTAAAAATAAATAGCAGATTTGAGCTCTTCATTTAGAAGATGATTTTCACAAAGATCAAGTTTCCTAAACTTTATGAATACTTTATTACTTATCTTTCCTAAAACTCCTAACTAGGTCTCTTTAGAATTTGATTTTTATACAGAATGAGTTTCCTAAAGTTTTTGAATACTTTACCACTTAAAACTCCTAAAAATCTTAACTAGGTCTTTTGCAGAGCACAATGGAATAAAATATATTTTCCTTGGCATTTGTGTGTACATATTTTGAATACCGCAGAGGATTTGGATGAATGATTTAGATTAATGTTGACTGGCAGATGACAACTCAGTTTTATGAAAACTTTTGACAAGGCAACATTTGGTTTTCTTCTCCGTTTTGGAGAAAACACAAAACTTTCCAAAATGAAGACTTAGGCAACCAGGTTCACATTCTCCGGCCTCTTCAGTAAAGCTTACCAGACCACTTCATTTTAGAATGGAAAAGAGTGACATTCCTCAGGGGTCAGTATTGGGACTGGTGCTGTTTAACATCTTTGCTGGTGACACGGACAGTGGGATCGAGTGCACCCTCAGCAAGTTTGCCAGTGACACCAAACTGTGTGGTGAGAAGGGATGCCATCCAGAGGGACCTTGACAGGCCTGAGAGGAGGGCCTGTGTAGAGTTGATTAAGTTCAACAAGGCTGAAGCACCTGTCCTGTGAAGATAGGCTGAAAGAGTTGGGGTTGTTCAGCCTGGAGAAGAGAAGGCTCCAGGGAGACCTTACAGTGCCTTCCAGTACCTGAAGTGAACCTACAAGAGAGCTGGAGGGGGACTTTTCACAAGGGAGTGTAGTGATAGAACAAGGGGGAATGGCCTTAAGATGAAGGAGGGTAGGTTGAGATCAGATACTAGGGAGAAATTCTTCACTGCGAGCATGGTGAGATACCAGAACAGGTTTCCTAGAGAAGTTGTGGATACCCCACCCCTGGAAGTGTTGAAGGCCTGGTTGGATGGGGCTTTGAGCAACTTGGTCTAGTGAAAGGTGTCCCTGCCCATGGCAGGGGCATTGGGCACCTTGAATGGCCCTTTCAACCCAAAGCATTCTGTGATTCTATGATTTTGTGACTTCGGATAAGTTAGGACAGAGCTGGAATTCAAATGCAAGTCAGGTCAATATCTCAGACACCATGCTGGAGGATGAGAAATCTCTTACAGATAGTCTTACCAGGTCCCTTAATATCTTTACCAGATAATTTGTTTACGGATTTTTTTTTCTTTTAATACAAATTAAAAACCTTTAAGGGAATCTCTAAGTTGACTTCAGTGGAACTAGGACTTTACCCTACTATAACAGTCATTTTTGTACAAGAAAAATATTCTTTGACTCCTTTGTGAGTTTATTCTCGAAGCTTTAAATAAAATACTGTCTGTTCCTCAATTTTGCTGCAGACTTTTCTGGTTATTACCTTCCCAGTTCAGAATTACGCTCTCTCTCCTAATTTATGCACATTTTGACATTGGACTCTATTCAAAGTCTTTATTCAAAAAAACTTCATACTAAAGGGAGAAAATCAAATTCCCATACTATTGAAAAATGTCAGAGTAGGTCCTTAGTAATGGATTTGGGGATTCCTCAAGGTCAAAGACACTACTAATTTATTTCCATTACCATACACAGGTTCATCTTACCATGTTCTACTCAAGAGAAATTTTCATCTAATAAAATGGAAAATATGGCATAGTTGATTCCTGGTTTTTTCCATGGAGTGTGTGTCGGGGGATGACATTACTCGCATATCACTGTAGATTAACTCAAGCACAACAACTTAGTGCAAGAATAAGTTTTCAGAGAAAATGAACTAAGCCAGACAGAACGAAAAAATGTCTTGACATAATGTCAGACTGAGCACCACTGGGCTGATAACATCACCCTTAAGATAAAACCACAATCAAAAGCAGCAGGAGAGACAAGGAAGTTGATACAACAGCATCAACACAACACATACTGCAGGTTTATTCTTCTCACTATCTTTAGATTCTGCCAGGAAGGTTGCAAGTGTTTTCAGGGCCAGTCTGTGATATTAAGTGTTTGATGCCCTCCATGTTCTGTAGAACTACCTAAAAAGTAAGATCCTAAAGCCTGGCATTGAGATGCTGGAGTCAGACTCTTGTTCTGCCTTTAGAAATATATGTCATATGACACTTTTTTGTCAATCTGGGCTCATGTACCAAAATTAGCTACAGTTTTATATATTTCAGATTGATGATTTTAAAAAGGCATCATGTTTTACAGGAGCTCTTTAGCCCATTCAGCCAGCATTTAAACACATCTTCACCGAATCACTGGTTTTAATGATACTTTATAAGAAAAAAACCAACCCAGATCATATAGTCATCACACATCATTTTATCTGCCAGTAAGTACAGTTTAGGATAAGCTTTTGATCCTTCTGCTTTTACTGAAGTCAATGGAAATCCCTCATTCAGAGGCATAAGTGTCTTCATGTGGCATATATTATACCATAAATAAACCTGTGTTTGAGAGAAGGGGAAGATGGTGGGATAATACTGCTCTTCTCTGGTCATAAATGAATAATGGAGGATAAATGAGGCAGTGGAGAAAGAAAGAAATAGCTAAGAGGCCAAATTCACCTCTGTGCAGTACAGTATTATGAAGTCAGCATGATGCTTTTGATGGGTAGGATTTCTGTTTTGCTAAGGATCCTTTACACAAGTCAACTTTGAGCTATTAATTTATTTTTCCCTGGGGAAAATGCTACTAGCCAAAGGTAGCTCTATCTGTAACTCCTAGGAGAAAAAGCTTGTCATGAACACACTGAGCTCCATTATAAAGGATCGCACAAACTGCTGTGATAGGAGCACGTACAACAATCTGCACATCTCTGAGTGCATTCCCCTTTCTGGCTGCAGCCAGCATGTGCTCTTTTCCCTAACTGGACAGGTGTTTCTTACTCTTAGACACTTCTAAAATATTAGCATTTTTCGTGGAGATGGAGCAAAACCTGCAGCTCAGATCCAAATGTCCCTGGCCCTTTGGAAAAAGACAGATAAACAGGGGCCTGAGTTACAGAATTTGGCTATTTTTAACTCTATTCACAGCATCTGCCTCAGTCACTGCACAGAATAAAAACAAGCATTTGTTAGCACAGTGCTTGGTTACACAAAGTACTGCAATGCTAGTTACTAGGACAACAATATAGTTGCTTACACTGTGAAGACAATAGATATTTAACATTTTTGATGTCTGACTAAAAATCTGTAGGGAAAAAAATAGAGGAAATAATTTTTTTTCCCCTACATTTTTCAGATTTGTATTGCAGTCTTGTTATTCCACTCTCCCTGGTGGTATCTTTGCAAGATTTCATATGAACATAATTCTTTTTTACAATCTGAAATACTGCATTCAGATAATTTCTAAGTCAGGTTACATACCAGGGCGGTTTGGACATCAGTGTAAGAGTCTGTGTGACTGCAAGAAGCAAAAGCCACTGACTCAAGGACTATCTCAAACATGCACAACTGAAAATATGCTCAAGTGCATAAGCAGAGAGAGCCCTGAGAGCAGAGATGAAACCAAAACCTTACGTCATGACCAGTGTCTCATCTCCAGGTTCACTAAGTAATCCATCTACAAAGACCGAAGTGCTGGTAAAATTATGTGTGCTCCAAGTCTGGCCTTCATCTATGCTGAACCTGTAAAAAAAGCAGAAATGGTTTTCATTTCTAACTATTACTATACAAAGCACAATTCACTTATTAAAAAAAAAAAAAAAAAACCTAACTAGTAAAGCCTAGGATTTGTGATCACAAAAATACAATATGCCTAGACAGTGTATCATATTAAAGATCTTTTTTCAGCATCATATCCAACAGTTCGCATTTTTATGAGAAGGTGTACGATAAATTTGCCACAACAGTAAAAATTCTCAGGGAGCTAAAAACTGAGCTCTGTCAACAAACTACCTTCCTACCTTCTGGGTTCAAAAGCAAGTTAATTTACACTTCATTCTTTCTAGTAGTCTCTGATTAGACTCCTGTTAAGCAGAGATCAGTGAAACATGAGAGACAAGAGTGCCCAACTGCTAAAACATGTAGGAGATGCAGTAACTGCAGGCACCAGGATGATGATGGTCCTTCACAGTTGCTACCAGCCACTTAAAAATTTGCAAAAGATGCTGATGAATCCACAAAACATATTTCAAATATTCTGTGCATCCAAAATTTAGGAATCAAAGTCTCCTGTACATTTCCTCCAGGTCTTTTGGATAGTAGGTTAGTGATGACTCTGTACCTGCTAACCAGGTACAGAGCCTAGTTCCTATTACTGTATACAATTCTTAAAAAATGAACCTAGTCACAAGTGATAAAGATCTCTTGCAGTTTTGTATGCTGAAAATCATAGTTCTGCATGCCATTACATAAGGTTACCATATTTTGCTGCACTATCACGCAGTCTAAAACTTGATATTTTACAGCAAAATGCTTTGCAGCAAACCTTTCCTTCTCAGCCAAAGAAGCTGAGAAGGCTGCATTATCACTATACAGCACGATCTGTGCACAGTACGAACTGTGTTTCCGGCAGACTGTATTCCATGGCACATAAGCGCACATGACTTTGCCTGTTGGCTCTCAAAGTCTACATTATACTGCTCTTGCCAGAGCGGATCAGGGCTATTCTCTAATTTCACTGTGGCCCTCGGAGAGGACAGAGACCTATTACAGTACCAATGAACTATCCTGACTGCATACCTAAACCACAAATGCATCATAGGTTGAGAATCATTGACATGCACTGCTGGTGTCAACCAGTAGAAGATAACAATCATGCTGAACATGTAGAATTCCAGAAAAACCTTTTAAGCTAAAAAAACCTACACTGATGCAAAAAAATTTTATCATTATTAATGTATTATGCCATGCTACCTTCAGCAACATGAAATAATCTTTATGAAAACATCCAACTGCATTTTATGGACTTAATGAATGTTAGATTAAGCTGACTCCACCTGTGTTTCATACATGATCATGTTAAAATGCTTATCTTTAACTCTGAACTTTGCCTGAGGTCTTGAATACACAATAGCTCTACTCTAATTGACTGTAGGATTACTTGAGTATTTTCAGAGGGATAGAGGTGTCTTTGATAGCCACAATAACTCCACCATGGTCCAAGTATAAGATATGGTGCTCTTCTTCAAAGACCTACAAGTCAGACAAAAAAAGGCCAGCTAAGCAAGTGTACAAAACAGCAGAAATAAAATGTACAAGCAAACAAGGATTAATAGACTTTTATGTTTTATAATGTCCACACTTTAAACTGAAAAGGACATAAAAGTCATGTTAACTCTTGTATTTGCTCCAGCTGTAAAAGGAAAGGAAGTTAAGTAGGTGAATCACAAAACGTTCAGGTTCAAATCACAGTCAGATTAAACTGCCTAAAGTGATTTTAGCCCATGCTGATTTTTCTCACAGTATGCGTTCTGCATTCCTTCCTATTATATATCACCAAGTGACCTATCACCTTACTTTGGTATTTGCCATATTCTGTGTATCTTGCAGAATAAAATGCTTTGTAGTTTAATTCTAAGAAAATTAGGAAAAGTATTGCTGTCCCTGACTTTCTCACATTTCCCAGAATCTGTAGAACTTGAAATAATTGGTACAAGCATGTTTACTGCATTTCCAGTGTCAGTGATTTATTTAAGTTCAAACACGTGATCTCCCATGGAGGCCACTCTGAGTTTTGAAACAAAATACATCTAATGCTGATTTAATGGTATAAACGATTAAAAATTTCCTAAATTATTTAAATTCCTTTTCTAGAAGTCATCAGTAGTACTAAAACAAATCCACAGGTAAATATCTTCCCTTCCTTACATCTGAAATCTGTTTTAAGACATGGTTTACTTGTGTTATTAACGTGTGAAAGTTCATTTAACACAAGAGCAAGTGGTAAGGTGAGAGCTATCACACACACTAGACAAACGTGGTCTCCTACATGCTTTGACAAATCAAAGGTAAAAACCATAAAGGTTAGCTTTATTTTGCCATGTGAATAAAAAAATATTGACAACACAAATGCTTCCTTTTTTTTTTTTTTTTTTTGGCAAAACTAAGTGCTATATTTAGAGGATTTATCAGCAAGACTGAACCAGAGCTGCAGTGAAAGTATCCTAAAGCATACTCACAATTACTTCAAAAAACAGCCAGCATTTAATTTGAGTTGAGAATTCAATCTTCCACTCATCTAGTAAGAACATATTTTATGGGAATCCTAGGGCTTCAAGTGTCTGATCAGTTTTTCAATGTTGCCAATTTACAGGCGAAACCCTGATACGAGGCATTTATAGTCCTATCTACTTATTCTACACAGCTGCATATTTTAGAAGAGAATTCGGTAAAGAACAGACATTAATTTTAGATGCACTTCAAAAGGATGAGATCAGCTGGAGTCAGAAAAGCAAGCAGAGTTTTGATCCTCCTCTAAACTTTGTTTGAACTTCCACTCAAATCAAAATGCAACAGTTTATGCTGAGACATGAAATCTCCCAAAGCTTCACCATCATAATGAAGATAAAGGAAGCCGGTATCTGTACCACTTTATCCAAACAAGGTTTTCCCAGAGAAGCAGCATGGCAGTTCCTCATGTACCATTTTAGTACCCTGCTTTAGCACAGCAGACACATTACATGCATATTAATATCATCGTTATATCATGCTTTTCTTGCACATACTTCAAACATTTTAAAACCAAACTGTATGAAATTCCTTATAAAAGTAACCCTTCATCTTCAGTACACTGAAAAGAATTAACAATTTAATGCATAAAAGTAAATATTTATCTCTACTTTCCGGAACTGAAAGCAAGACAAACAGTTTGCAAAGGATTTAGGCAAAGGTGGTCCCAGTGTCAGAACTGAAGTTCAAAACTGAGAACACACCTGTTCACAGCAAGCCACAAATTTTGATATTTTACACTCCACTAACTAAAGCCAGGCAATAAATGTGTTGTGATCCTTAGTAGTAGCCAGCCACTAAGGAACAAGATTTTTATAATCTATTTAGGTAATTTTTCAAGCATGTTATGTGCCTTATAATCGTAATATCAACTTCTATTCTCTCCCCCATCCCCTCTGCTCTAAATGTTTCTTTTTCTGTGTCTGTCCCAACAATTTGAGCAGCTGTTTCAAGTCAGATTATCTGTTGGGCGCAATTACTAAAGCTCCATGAAATCAGTTGAAATGATCCTAAAGAAATACATGCCACACAATTTTACTCTGCAATACAGAAGCTTCAAAAATAACCAAAAAGTCACTTCTTTCTCTCATCAAGTGTCATCCATTTCTAGATTCACATCTGGAAATGGAAGTTTTCCTACAACAGAACAAACCAGTTGGACCTTCCCAGAGTTAAAAGGCTGCAACTGCAGCCTGTTTTGCTGTGCTTAAAGTTGTTACCATCCACCTCCTGAGATGTCTGCAGGAAAACAAGTATTCTCACTTAAACGAAGGTTTTCCAAGATGCTTTGATGAAAAAGAATTTAACACAGAGAAATAATATTCCAACAAAAAAAGCACCAGACTAAAGTTCCAGAGATCTAGATTCAGTTCCTAGACATACAAGAGGCTTTCTGTTTATTAGCTTAACCGAGCATTATGCTGCTACAAGAGCTGCCTTGGTAGCAGATCAAATATGAAAAGTTTTTGCTGATCTTTTCCTTTCATTTATGCCATTTCTTTTGAAAGCCAGACCTTTTTCTTACTCTTTTTTGTCCTATTTCAAGTACAGTGTTGCAACAGGCGCTGTTGAAATAGCAACAGCAACCACAACTGTGAATAGAAATTAGTATTTAAAAAAAATAAAACCACTCATATGTATACACAAGGTCATCCTTAGCATTTAACAGAGTATCCTAACATTTCATTTTCATTAACACATTTTGTGACACTGTTTTCCTGGTATAATAGACAGAGAAACGTATATTTTCAAATAAACTTATCTGTTCCATGAGTTCACCTTAGGCTATGCCTTCATGGTCCACTTGGCACTTAGTTTAATAGTTGGACTCAATGATCTTACGGGTCTTTTCCAACCTAAACAATTCTACAACTCTATGATTCTGATTCTAAGCCTATGAAGTTCATGATAGTGTCAAGGTGAGATTCCCTTCTCCTACAGACCAGTTCGCGGCTGCTGCATGGATGTCTAACCTGCTTATCAATCAACTCCTAAACTACTGCTGTTTGCAGTGCAGTGCTGTACACTACACAGCTACAAATTTCAGTTTTTCTTAAAAAGAGAGTGATGGTTTCAAACTATTCCAACAAGCAGCTCAGGCACCATGCAACAGAAAGAACAACTAGAGCCAATCCAAGTGGTATTGTGGTTACTTATAATCACAATCCTTTTTTCACTTTTTGCATGAGCTGGCAGAGTCAGGACATAGGAACAACCACAAAACCACGGATGAAATGCAAAGAGTAAATTTATTCTCATTACCTGACCAACCAGGGGCTGAAGCAGCACCTGGGCAGAGACACACAAGTGGGAATTCAGGAATTGAAGAGCTCAGTCCATGATAAAGAATCACCCACCCTGTTGTTTTCATCTGTATTTCAGGGGTTTGCTCAGCCATAATTTACCACTCTGCTTTCATCTTTCAGGGGATCTCAAGCATGTGTGATAGTATGCCTCTAAGTCTATCACAGGCCTATGTTTTCTAAACATAGATGTTCTACTTGTCCAACACATAAGGCCAAACAACAATATATACACCAGAGCTGCACATCACCTGACTTTAAAATTTATAATTATTTATAATCCTCCTCACCAAACTTCCATTATTTCCCCAAACATTTCCATTTATCCCCAGTATTTACTTAATTTCACAAAACTCTCATTTAGTGATTTATTTCTATCTGTAAACACTGGCTGTGTTTATACATAAGTCTTCCTGAACTCTCCAATGACCACACCATATGCAAGCTATGGAAATATGGGTTCAGGTCAAATCATGGAATCATAGAATCATGAAGACCTCTAAGATCATTGAGTCCAACCAGAACCCTGAACACTTTGAAGTCCACTACTGAACCATGTTCCTAAGTGCCATATCCACATGTTATTTGAAGACTTCCAAGGTTGGTGACTCAACCACTTCCCTGGGAAGCTTGTTCCAATGCCTGACCATCTTTTCAGTGAGGAAATTTTTCCTAATATCCAGTCTAAACCTCTCTTGGTGCAAGATGAGGTGTTTCCCCTTGTCATATTGCTTATTACCTGGGAGGTGAGACCAAACTCCACCTGTTTAAAACCTCCTTTCAGGTAATTGTAGAGACCAAGAAGGACCCCCATGAGCCTTAAAATTATTTAAGTATATACAGCTGGTTAAAGAAATTATGGAAAGAAAATGATCAGCAGACTGTTGTTAAAGTGAGAATGTATTATAAACTCAGGGACTGGCTCCAGTTAAGAATCACAAACTGGATTTGCATCAACAATGTGATGCTTAGTGCAAGGAAATGGAGTGCCAGTAATGTCAAAACATCAAGGGCAATCATTTTGTTCTGTTTAGCACTGATAAAATTTGTAATTTTGCATTCAGTTTTACCATGCTTCAGGAGGGACATGTCATATTAGACAGTCCAACAAATGAGCAACAAAAAGAAAAAAATTTGATTCACTAGGAAAATCAGTGGATTCAAGTTTGCCATTTCGAAAGGCAAAATTCCTACAGTCTGGGTGGACCTGATAATCACCTTTCAACATCTAAAGAGTTATTCAAAGGTGACAGGAAACCACTCCTCTCTAAAGATAAGAAGAAATCACATTGTAGAATTTGTGAAACTGTAAGAACAAGAGCAAAAGGAACAGTCAGCTTATGTCAAATGTTCAGAAGAATCTATGAAGAATGGTGAAACACCATGTAGCCTGAATCTCCTACAGTGAAGGATTAATAGTTCTTGCAGAGAAGTTCCTAGTACATTTGATGTTGTCTCAGAGCACATGGTTGAATTACATGATCTTTGACCTTCCCCACAGTTCTATATTCCTATGAACCAATACTGCTATTATTTCAAAAAAGCTTTTAATTAATTCCTTGAACTGCCTTTTCTCCTAAGTCTCTTCTGTTTACTCTTCTGCACTGCTTTGTCTCTATACACAAGCACAGACTGCTCCTCTTCTAGTCTGTGAAGAGCCCTGCAACATCTCATGATTGTATGAGAAAGGTGCCAGGCACTCACTAATGACAACCACAAAGTCTCCAAGTCAGACACTTAAACTCAGATGAAGAGTTGTTCCAAAGCATGGGATTTGTTCTGCATTCACCAGCTCACAAGACCTGCAGTTTACTCAATTATTTAAATTCCCATATCACCTGACTGAAGCCTTCTGTCTCATTGTATGAACTCCAACAGAGAAAGGAAATGTAATGCTGTCATCTGGAAGAACTGTTTGGTCGTGAGCAGTGAGGCCATAAAATACATGCAATAATCTACAATTTAATTCTGATTGCAAATATTGGGATTGAGCAAGCTCTTTCAAAGGCTTTGAAGCAGTTTTAATTAAAATAAAGCTAGCAATGGCACCTTCCATTTCGACTGTCGCAATGAGGGATCAGTTTGTGGTTGGTTTTACAGCATGAATGGACCTTAGGGGCAAGTTGCAACACATATCATTTACCTGAGTGTCTTACAAATAAAAAGCAGTAAAATATGGATTTGATCCCCTTCACTCTTTTCTTCTTATTTTTAACTCCAGAAAAACTATAAAACTTTGGCAAATGCTAACAATAAATTATGAGAGAGACCTCAACAACACAGTACCCACTGTAAATCCTGGAAGACTTTTGCATTTAAACACCTATTTATCATATTCTAGGTTTCAAGAAGGAATTTGGCATAAAACTTTATCTTTTGAACATCAAAAGACATTCTCATGACAAAAATAACCTATTTCTCTTTAAAAGTCCTTTTAAAAGCAGAGTATTAATGGCATTCTACAACAGCAACATAACAAATTGTATTTTCTTCTTTTAACCTTAAATTCCCCGAGCTCAGTAACACCACTGAGAACATTTTCACACTTACCTGTTCTCAGAAAATAACTAAATTTGATTACAGCTGAACACTAAACCACTATTTTAGCTGAAATGAAATTGTTTTTTGAAATGCTTTAGTCCTTTGAGGGTGGTTTTTTTTTCGTGGATATACATTATAATTAAAATGTACATCACATTGTTCTTGTTGCTATATACATATATATAGAAAGTATTCCTATGATTAGGCATTGCTGAGTATATTGGGTTTGCACTGCTTCTCTGAGAAGCTGCCTGAAGCTTCCCCATGTCCAAACAGAGCCAACACCAGCCAGCTCCAGGATGGACTTGTCCTTGGCCAAAGCCAAGCCAGTCAGACAGCAGTAGCACCTCAGGGATCAGGTAATTAAGAAGGTGGGAAAACCTGCACGACAGCAACTGCAGCAGGAGAGAAGAGTCGAAAATATGTAAGTCAAACAGCCCTCAAGACATCCAGGTCAGTGCAGAAGGTGAGGGAGGAGGTGCTCCAGCTGCCAGAGCAGAGGTTCCCCCAAAGCACATGGTGAGGCAGCTCTGCTCCTGCAGTCAGTGAAGGTCCATGGTGGGGCAGAGATCCACCTGCAGCCCATGGAGCAGATGGATGCCTGAAGGAGGCTGTGACCCCACGGCAAATCCATGCTGGAGCAGGTTTGCTGGTAAGACTTGTGACCCCATGAGGGATGCACGCTGGAGCAGCCTGTTCCTGACGGACTGTACCCTGTGGAAGGGATCCATGCTGAAGCAGTTCATGAAGAACTACAACCCATGGGAAGGACTCATACTGGAGAAGTTCACAGAGAACTAATTCCTGTGGGATGGACCCCACACTGGAGCAGGGGAAGATGTGAGGAGTCCTCCCCATGAGGAGGAACACATGGTAGAGAAAACATATGGAGAACTGACTGCAAACCCTGTTCCCCATTCCCCTGTGCTGCTGGGGGGGGGGAGGTAATGAATCTGTGAATAAAGTTGATCTGGGAAGAAGGGAGGGGTGGGGGGAAGGTATTCTAAAATTTCTGTTTATTTCTCACTATACTACTCAGTTATTCATTGGCAATTAAATTAATCTTTCCCAAGTTGACTCTGTTTTGCCCATGACAGTAACTGGTGACTTATCTCGACCCTCAAGTTTTTTTTATATTCTCTCTCACCTGTCCAGCTGACAAGGGTAGTGATAAAGCAATTTTGATGAGCACCTGGCATTAAGCCAGGGTGAACCCACCACACTGAGATAAAGCAGTTTAGGATACACAATAAAAGCGCAATGCTTTAACTGATACTAGGCAGTGGAAGAAAAAGACATCCAGAATTCAGATAGCATTACTGCATCACTGCTCTCTTTCTAATACTTCGGTATGTGTACTCCCTGAATTTATTAAATCATACTAAAAGACATTCAAAGGTTTATTTTTTTTTTTTGAAAATCTGTTTTCACTCGGTTTCAATGAAAAAGTTTATGCTTAAATAGCAGTTTTCAGACTATGAAGCTGAAGAATTTCTGCCTTTGTACCTGAGCCATGTCTTTTAGCTTGGAATGTTTGTACTGCAAGATCTAGCCCAAGTCCACTTCATCATTAGCATAGGAAGATTATTTAAATTATTAAAAACCTAAACAGATGCTACGTTTCTTGCATAAGATACTTTTAAGATCTTTAAGAAGGGATTTGCAAAGACTCAAATTGATCAGGCTGTCAGGTCCCAATGAAATTCGAATATTTTCATCTCTTTAATCTCTTAGTTTCCAAGCAAAATGGAGATAATAGTAGCCTCCTTCAAAAGAGTGGATATCTAAAGATTAGTTAAGCATTATAAAATTCATCACATTTGGTACATTAAAATTATTTTCGGGTCCCTTGATGTTTCCTACCTGACGCCATGTGTTCCCACAGTCAGACGTTATGTACATCTCTTCTTTATACTCAACCAGCTGGGACCCCAGGTTACCTGTGTCAAAACAAGAGAAAACAAGTGTTGCACCCAAATGAGCAAGAAGATTGGATCTAGTCCTGAAGCCAGTCGCAGTAAGAAGTTTCCAAGTCAAAGCAAGAACTAAACTCAGGTGATCAGGCTTACTTCATTTCTGGTAGGACCAGCAAAATCCTTCTAAAAAAATACATGTACACTTTTAAAATTTTCCTTTCCATTACTATCTTGTCCATTGGTGGGAGCAATGAGGCCTGATTCAAATACTGAAATGCAGAAGACAAACCAACATTTTAGTTTTGTTGCTGCGTGCTGAGAAATTATTATAAAACAACACGTATTTAAGATGTAAGTATGAAACATCCATGAACTCCGAAGCTTTACCTTAACCTTAATCATATCCTGTAAAAGTATTCATGTTGAACTCAAAATGTTAAAATAAAATATTTTATCTGTAAGACTTGATGAAGTGGTAGCAAAATCTAGAATCTGGTGAAATATGGAACACTGAAAAGAGGGGACAGGGCTTTTGAAAAAGACTGTAACTCCAAAAGAATTGAAAGCAGAATGACTTGATTTATCTAAATATTGACTAGGAAGCTACTGAATATTTTAACAAAAAGTACTGAGGAGAATTCAGATTGCTGCAAATCTAACAGAAGTGTTAAACTTGTGGAAGATGATCATCGATGGAGTCCCAAATACTGAGATTCCCATCTTTTAATATGCGATATTTCAAACAGTAAACTATTAAACTACCAGGCAGTTTGCAGTGTTCTGGGGGAGAAGCAATCATGGTACAAGATTCTTTCTCAGTTATATTCTCCAGGGGATTTTGACTTAAAAATGTGGTTTTCATGTTTTTACAGTAGAAATAGGATGAAAGTTACCAGATCCTCTTAAACAGAAGAGGCGGTGAAAGAAAACACTTGAGATTAGGATAGCAGTATGAAATTCCACTTGTGTGTTATATAAATAGCTGATTTTAACCACTAAAACAGATCTATTTATGCAGAATGCGTTCACTAGTGCTGAAAGGTTCCCAAGAGGAATGACAGTGCTCACTGCCCAAAATATACGCACTATTTAGACCATCAAGGCTGCATGTCATCCACTATTTAGTGGTATAACTCTACATTATTTAACCCTAAATACATCCTGGACAGGATTAGGATATTTATTTTGAATCATGCAATTTATAGAAGTCACTTAATTTCTTTCAATTGCACCTAACATTTCAGAAGATGCCACTGCAGGCTTTTATAAAGTCTTAAATAAAATTTAACCACTCTGGGCAGATTATAGCTTTAATCTGGAGTGTAACAATCTGTGAGATCAAAAATGTGCCCAAACCATCTTGGACTCAAAGTGCAAGGATGACCCATATGACTGCAATCGGATGTGACAGTACTTACTCCAAGCGTCTTTACCCACAAACATCTTCCTCTTCAAAAAACAGCCCAGCCCTAATTCAGCACTGGGGCCTGTCCAGCACATGGACTCACCTTCCCAACACTCTGCCTGCCGAGTTGGTCCAAGCAGTGCGGATGGCAAGGGCCATCACATGGTTCACAGAAGGGTCATCATTTTTACATAAGGCTGTCTAGATTTTAGAAACAAAGGTCCTGATACCAGCACTCAAAATGAAACCTGACACAAACGACAGAAACGACACAAACGACAGAAAGCTACCACCACACCATCAGTGTTAAAGACAAAAGAGCGTAGACCCAACTAAAGGCTAAATTTTTTAAAAAAACAGATTCAAACTTTGGTTTTATTCTGCCCAGTACTTGGAATATTGCATTTTTTGTTTACACTCATGTTGCATTCATTTAGGCAGATCTTCTAGTATAAGAGAAAAGAACACCAACAGTGAAACATGACAAAGTCATAGAATCATAAAATCATAGAATATACTGAGTTGGAGGGGACCCACAAGGATCATAGAGTCCAACTCTTAACCCTTCACAGGACCACCTCAGGAGTCACACCATGTGCCTGAGAGCATTGTCCAAATGCTTCTTAAACTCTGTCAGTCTTGGTGCTGTGACCACTTCCCTGGGGAGCCTGTTTCAGTGCCCAACCACCCTCTGGGTGAAGAACCTTCTTCTAATATCCAACCTAAACCTCCCAGGAATATTACCTAATGAGACAGTTCCAAAAGGAAAGCTTCATACCTGAATTCAGTTATACTTTCTCTCCAAATACAGCTTTAAGATTAAGCTGCTCACTAGGAGATATGGACGAGAAATCACCTTCTCAGGGTTAAAGGTAAGGAAGGGAGACTTGATTCACTGCTTTTAAAATACACATTTCTTTCGCTATCCTTACTTTCCTCTGTATAGTTTTCACTGATATATGCATCTGCAAATGGGTATATTCTTGTGCTTCTGCAGTTATTCATGGAATGTTTTCTATGGGACAGCTGAGGACAGAAATATTTGCTTGCTAGAATCTAAAGTATTGCTGTCAGTCTACACCTTTTTTTGCATAGATATCTTTAATGAATGCAGTGTTAGTTTTGCTCCTGGATAAATGCTGTTTATTCTACCTCTTTTCACCACTTACTGAAATCTACTTGCATGAGTAGGTCTTTATTTCAGGAATTGCTATGGATCTGCACTTTAAAGAGTTCAGTGGTAAATTGCCTTGCTAATGGAAAATTAGTCTGTAAACTAAACAGCATCAGCTTGTGCTTCATTAAAAAGCCTTTTCTATCCAGCTGATATGGTAATGACTGAAATATATTAGCAACAGTGCTTAAATTGCAGCTCTGTTAAAAGATAGACATGACTTCTCCTAGTTCTGGTTTTACTTTCACTGCCTTTTCTTGATAAATGAGCAAAAGGAGTTGGTGGGCTCATTTATAATTCCATTCTGGCAAACAACTGATGAACAATAGCACAGAGTCTGGGGTACTCCTTTGGGAAAAGGGACTTAAGTGCTGTTTGACCCTTGAAAGCACTCCATCCCCAGGCCAAGGGTGAAAGCCCAGCAGTGGTGCACGCAGGAACTGATACAATGTTTAACTGTGTCATAAATGAAGGCTGTAACTTTCATGACTTCCAGATTTTCTGGGAGACACAATTATATGACATAATTTTGCAAGTTTTATAAAGTCAGGTTTTCAAGCAGATTAAGAAAACCTTTCTGTAAGCAATGATGAAACTTTTCAATGCAGTTGGAGTCTGCTTTGTGGGTCCTGCAGAAGATGTCTTGCTGAAAAACAGTGCCAGTGGATTTAGAAAGAAAAGGCAGTTGAGGCCAAACACAGAAAACCTGCAGCACTAGGGAAGACAGGGAGGCTCCTGCAAAGCATAGGGGGCTATTTGCTGTGGGAAGCAGCCCTGAAGCCAAATCTGAGAGGTGACAGGCAGAAGGAAATTTCCAGGAACACATGGGGATGTGTGATAACATTCTTAAGCCACAGATATCACTGAAAGCTGTTGGGCTGAAAAAGTAGGACTGGAATAAAACGAAGTTCTTCACAGAACTAAGTGAACTCCATACAGCTTTATTAGCAAACCTTTCTATTTAACATGTCACACAAGAATTATGAGTTTTCTCTATTTTAAGTTACATTGTTTTAACTTTTATTTTTTAATACTCTAATAAAAAAATAATGTCAACGATGTGGAACATTTTGTACTTTTTGAGATTTAAAATAAAGCACATAATTTTAGGCTCTAGCTACCTCACAGTGTGTCATGTTATTGGATTACCCAGCTAACTAAGCAAAGAACATGAAATGGCACCTCATAAACCCCTTTACATCAGCTTCAATTCACATCAAATTAAATGCAAAAAATCCTGACACTAATAACATTGCAAATAAACAAATGCAAAGCCACTGCAGCACTCAAACTGGAACTGAGACATTCTGAATGTTTCCACGCCGTATCTGAGAATTATGAAACATATTTGTGGAAAGTGTGGCAGCCAATAACACACGTGAACAACTGCCATTGTGATCAAGTGACACAGAAGAGGAGAAACAAATTATGCTCACCCAAGACTGGAAGGCAACACCTACAATATTTAAGTACCATTCCCACCCCCCAAGTGTTTGGAATGTACCACATACCCACAAACATCGGTGTCCTTTTTGCCTAGGGAGCCACACCAAAATCTGTGCTTCTTATTATAGCTGTAAATATCTGCAGTAACTCCTCAGGTGTGCCACTACAACATGGAAATTTTTTTATCATTTTAGTACCTCTGTGTTAGATCTCAAAATTCATCTGAGTTAACAAGTAAATGCAATCTAATACACTGAAGGCAACTCAGGTTCATACTGAAAAAGTTACTGTGTCTTGAGTGGGTAATCAACTGCCGGCATGTGGTGGTTTGGGCTGGGGTAGAGTTAATTTTCTCCATAGCAGCTAGTACGGGGCTGTGTTTTGGATTTGTACTGAAGTTGATGATACAGGGGTGTTTTTGTCACTGCTGAGCAGCGCTTACAAGAAGTCAAGGCCTTTTGTAGTCCTCACCCCACTCCACCAGCGGGGAGTCTGGCAGTGCACAAGATATTGGAAATGGACACAGCCGAGACAGCTGACCTCAGCTGACCCAAGGGATATTCCAGGCCATATGTCACCCCGTTCAGCAAGAAAATGGGGGAGAGGTTGGTGTGGGGGTCACTGCTCAGGGAAAGACTGGGCATCAGCTGGTTGGAAGTGAGCCACTGTTTTGATTTGCATCACTTGTCTTTCTTGGGTTTTATTTCTCTCTCTTTGTTATTTTCCTTTTTATTACAATTATTACTATTTTATTTCAATTATTAAGCTGTTCTTATCTTAATCCACGAGTTTCCTCACTTACTTTTCCAATCTCTTCCCCCCATCCCACTGGAGGGGGAGTGAGCCTGTGTGGTGCTTAGTTGCCAGCTGGGCTTAAACCATGACAAGGCTTTATTAGCCAGAGCTATAAAAGGTATCATTTTAACATCGCTTTTGATCTAAATGACCTGAAAACTCCTCTGACACATGACAGAGTGTTTCCCATCCAGTTTCACGAAGTTTTGTTTGTAATACAGAAGATTCTCAAGTTTGTCTCATACTATTTTATATTCTTTTTGTAACTAAATGACAGGAGCAGGAAAGAAGACTCTCACACGTGTGTCTTCTCCAAACCAATGCCTGAGGGACCATATACACCTGAATTGTCCTTAAACACTCCTCCAAAGGTTTTTGTCACCAACACAGCCACAATACTATGTTACATCGATTCTTGACCTGAGTCAGTATGACTGTTGTTATGCTCTGACAGCTTGCTGCTTCTATTCAGGAAGCAAAAGGAAATGGCCTGCATTTTTGATTTTTTTATTAAGGGTGGTAATTTTTCATTTCTGTTACTTGCATTCTTATAAACCTTTCCAAACTGTGCTTTGGGATACAGGAAATTCTATTTCTCTTTTTTACTCATCCTGAGTAAAGACTGATTTGAAGTAACTGGGTAAAACCACACGTTCCATCCTTGCAAGGGTGGCAGTCCCAAAAAACAGAACACAGAGGCATTAACTACGGTTTCATATAGTTCTCCAAGCTGTCTGTGACTTTGCACATGACAGTTTATCACAGGGATGTGAAAGAAAGCAATATATTTTAGTGATGACTGATGTCCAGCCAAGCTCTATAGAAAGCTGGTAAAGCTGTGAAAAACACAGATCTCAAGAGAGTAATTAAAAATCTTCTTTGTTCAGGCATTTTGGAAGGTTCCGACTGGGTCCAGTGACAGGACCCGAGGGAATGCCCTGAAGTTGTGTCAGGGGAGGTTTAGGTTGGATATTAGAAAAAGGTTCTCCCCTCAGAGGGTGGTTGGGCACAGGAACAGGCTCCCCAGGGCAGTGGTCACAGCACCAAACCTGACAGACTTCAAGTAGCGTTTGGATGATACTCTCAAGCACATGGTGTGACCCTTGGGAATGGTCCTGTGCAGTTAAGAGTTGGACTCGATGATCCTTGTGGGTCCCTTCCAACTCAGCATATTCTGTGAAATATAGGAGATTACTTTCATTTACTATTTACCATTAATTTGCACGTTTTAAGTGCTACTTATCACTGTGTTTACCCATATTTTTATATGTGACTTCAGACATGCTTACTGTGAGAAGAAATAATCCCCATATGCAACACCTAGATAATCCTTCTAATATGGAAAATCTTTTCAAGTCACTTAAATTTAGCATACATGCAGACCTACCTACTCCAAAAAGAGATATGTGCCTTGCTTGAATTATTGGTAATTAATACAGTCATAACATCCCTTCAGGCAACGCACAATAAGCTAAAATTTCATGGTTTGTAAGCTTGTTGTCCCAGTGTAGAACAAATATACAACCAATTTGTATTTAAATGTCCCGGACAGACAGTTTTTGCCTCCCAAGCTGAAGATGTGTTCAGCTGAGGAAGTGGGGAATCAGAACTGAGGAACATTTTGAGTCAGAAAAATTCAAAGGAATTTCAGGATATTCACTTCTAAATGCACTGGAAAATGGTCAATCATCTCCCTGTTCCCTCATCCTTTTTTATAGAGCCATCTCAATATACTACTTTTGTGAAAAATGATAGAAATTCATCACAATGTATGCAATGTATTTGGGCCTGACATGACAAAAAAATAAACAGAACCTTTCCAGCACTTCCTCAATTTGTGTGAATGTACAGAATTTACTGCTTACTTGATTTGCCATCTGGATAGGAAGCTAAACAGGTAATTATTGTAAACTAGCACCTGAAAAAGCTATCCTTCTGTAACCATTTTTCATAGAAAAGTCCTTCGCAAGTTTATAGTAAAAATTTGCACATGAACTGACACACATTTCATAGCTGATGCTGTGAGAAATAGAAGTTGTTGCCAAGATTAAAACTCACGATCAAATGTAAATGCAAATCCCTATTACATTTCTTAAAGAGAGCAAAGCGGTTATTTAAAAGAACACTTTTGTATACAGCTATAAAATTTAATATTCTGTCCACACAATTTATATATATACATAAGCTAAAATTATGCATTCCTGAAAACTATTTATTCAACTTTAATAGAGTGGAATTTTTATTTGTAAATACGAGTTTAAAAAGATGCAATTTTAAAATCCTATTACTGTATTTTCCCAAATGCTCTAGGTGTTAATGCTGTTCACTATTTATTTTTTTTAATTAAAACAATATTCAGTAGTCTCTGAGCTCCGATTTTCAAGCACAGTATCAAAAAACTGTCCTTAAGTCACAGGTTAGCTTTTCCATTACCACAGGCAGCTGTGTTGTAAAAGCTTCCTACAAAGAAGCCAAACTCCATAGTAAAGGAATTTTTTTCTCTTTTTCATTGATAGTCACCCTGCTATAATTGAGAGTATAGACCTCATGGTTCTCATAGTTAGAATCCATATGTCTAGCTCTTATCCACTTGTTTGTGTTACTTGTTTCTACCCCATGGTTATACTTTCAGGAAAAAAAAACATATATTCTTCATTGTCCTTTATTTTTCTCAGCTAATGGGGTTCTTGTAGATATTCTCTATTTCCATCAACTGCCAAGTAGGCCTTCTTAGCACTTGCTCACTGGTCCTGAAAATCAATTATCAGAATTGTACACATTCTTATTAATAAGGTCGCTGTACAGTATTTTGACAGAGTATTAATATTTTCCTCTCTCTGTTGGCAATTATTTACCTACTTCGCCCTCAGACTACATTTCCGTTTTTTCAGCACAAGGCACTGGTAGTTCCTAGACATGGTATGATCAGATGACATTCATAGATCTTTATCATCTTCAGTCATTTCCAGAAGATGTGCTTTCCCTAAATCTAACAGTAAAATTCCAATAGTGTGTGATGCGGCCCAAATAATCTGATTTCTGCATGTGCGAAGAACATGGTACTTCTGTTGATTTGCATAGGATTATCAGTTTCAAGGGTCAGGCCAAAGGAAATTCAAGTTCACTGTATGTAAAGCATTTCTGATAAGAAGTATAAGTTTACAAGGATATCAGGTTTGCCAGATAAGACTGAACATATGCACTGAATCCAGATGACCTGAGCATGCAAATGATGTAAATGCAAGTCAAAATCAGAGTTGATTCGGGTCATCTGTTGGCAAGGGGATGCAGCTGCTCTATAAAATTTTTAAGGCTCCAAAAGAAGTCCCTTCTCTCTGTTTGCAGTTGCATGACCTACGAGAAAAAGGATGCACTACTCTCGGGCAAATTTTTCCCAGTTTCACGCCATTGCTCACAGGTTTTTGGCCAGCTACTATGCTATTCCCATGGTGCTCCACAACCATGTCAGATTTAACATATTATCTGGATGTTATCAAAAACACTCCCTCATGATCATGTTGAGGAAAACTGTTGACAAGTCTACCTACCTGGCACAGTGAGACAATGTCACAGTGATAAAATCTTACCCCATTCTAGAAAGGAGTTAAGGGCAAAATAAGCTTCTACAACCTGCCCTCCCTAATATCACCTCAGAGAAGAGTGGACTTAAAAAACCCGTACAAATCCCCATCAAAAGAAAACAACATCTTGACAAATATCAGTTCAACACATCAGATTATAGTGCAAGAAGAAAGAAAACCAAAATAGAAGTAACGGACTAATTAATTAAATCTCATTGCTTAATTTGCTGCTGGAAAGCATTTAGGCACAATATGATGGGGCTAAAATTAAGAACCTACTTTTGGAATACCTTTATGTAAAAAGAAGACATCTGAAATGGACATTATTTTTTTAAACATTTGAATTCATAAAATGTGAATTGAACACGTATTAGAAATCTATCTACAAGGACACTGTATAAATTCCTAGTCTCATTCGTATCAATAAAAACATAGCAGCATTTCACCAGGTAGGTCTGTCTCCAGTAAAATACTTTAAACTCCCTTTACACTGGGGAGAAACTTGAAATCTTCAGTTACATGGAAGTACTGGCAGCTGTCATTCTCTTTAAACATCAAATATGCTCACCTTGATATTCTCAGGAAATTTTCAATTTAATGAACTCTTTATAAGAGACTAATGTAAGCTAAAGCAGAAGCCATTATTCATTAAAAACATATATACTTCTACGAAAAGAGGATGTGGCATTCCACCTAAACATAATCCATAACATAAGAATAAAATAATGCAATTTAAAAAAGCACTTAGAACAGTTAATGATTTGGTAATTTTGAAACAAAGAAGATGAAATAAAATTAATAGATGGATTAAAAGGATACAAAGTGAAACAGAGTTACGTGAATCTTTTTCTTGATGAGCTCAACACGGCAGTGGAATTTCTTTCATCAAATACCACTTCAGAGTGACATGACTCCATATGTATGTTATAATGGAGAAGCCACAAGCAGCATTGTTCCCAACACAGAGACACATATGCCCCTTTCAGTTCATCTCTCTTTAGGCAGAAAGGAACTAATAAAAATTACCAGACAAATTATCTTTATCTAGGCTTAAAAACAAAGGCTTGGTCCCCGTTTACATCAGTTTTGCTGGGCAATTCATGATGCTGGAGGCCCTACGTGTCACTTCCAGAGAAAAAGAATTCAGGATATGTCCTCCAGCCACCATCACACCTCCACACTGCACTAATAAGGAAGGAGTACTACACAGCACAGCAAAGCATAATGTATCCAGGAATTTGTTATAGATTTGCCTGAAAAGATACAGCTCTGGGCCTTCAATTAACTTTTATTTAATTGTTCAATCAAGAGATTTCCTAAAGGATTATTCTCCAGGAAAACCTTAGGTTGACAATGTTTATAGCATCATATTCTTATAAAGCAAAAGTTCTACAAAGAACCACTGCCACATTTCAGGTCTTAAAACATAATGTCATGTACTTACCTGCCCCCATTATGAGCCCTGGGGCAGTGTCCTTCGTGTGGACTGTTCCCGACACATAGGGATTGTCTGCCCACCGGAGATGGAGGTGAAGGTAGCAATCAGGCTTTTGAGGGAAGAAGAAGACAACAGGTTTTACGAATAATGGCTAGCAGTTATTCTCCTACAATAACGAAAGCCCAGACAGAGAGCAGCTTCAGCAATGTTTGTCTTCATAGAGAAAAAGAATGGCTGTTTCCCATGGTGCCAAATTCCAGTCTGAAATATCAACCTTCACTTTCTAACAAGAATCTCTGGTGATGTCTGTGTAGTGTGCCACTGTCTCAACAAAGACTTCCAAAGTCAAAGAAGTCAGTGTGAAATCATCGTATAAAACTCAGAATAATTGCTTAAAAATGCTATTTAACAGCAACAAATATTGCATGTTTGTTGGTCCCAGGTAACTGGTAAAATGACGTTTGAAAACAACTGCTTGGACTGAAAATGTCTGTTTTAGTAAAAAAGTGATATGAAAAATAGCTTAATGACTTTTGGACACATAATCTCTCCTTGCTCAGCAGCTTACTGCTTCTTGCCGTTTGTGCAGTGGCACTCAAAGGTCACACTGTTCACAGCAATTCCAGCCATGAGCTTTACCAGGAGCGGGGTGCCAGCATTGCCTGGGAGCCCCTGCCACTGTAATCTTTCCACTTGTCTCAAAATGATCTGGATCAAGCCCTGCAGACTTGAACCTTGTAGCACAGTCTTGAACTCTTCAAATGGGAGCCAGCAGCTCCAGCCCTCCACTTCTGCTATGTGGAGAGGGAACAAAGCTCTGACAGTGGCAGGACCACAAGCGTTTATTTTGCCCACCAATGCAGAGCTTTGAGCAGCCAGGAGCAGGGAGTCAGGGAGAAAAATAGAAAGTTTTCAGTACAGCCTTGCAAATAACAAAACACTATGGGTAGTTGGGACATCTAAACAAACGGAAATAACATTTTCTTACAAAAAGAAAGGACTTTTTCATGCACGTTACTGTGGTATTTAT
This sequence comes from Cephalopterus ornatus, assembly GCA_013396775.1. Taxonomy (NCBI): domain Eukaryota; kingdom Metazoa; phylum Chordata; class Aves; order Passeriformes; family Cotingidae; genus Cephalopterus; species Cephalopterus ornatus. The sequence goes on from VZRE01012620.1 coordinate 406,179, forward strand.
TTTCAAGCAACTGTAAGAAGTTCCCTTGAACTGGGAACCAAAGGTTACCTTGATTTAATATGAAAAAAATATGAAAGATGGAAAGAGAAAAATTGTTGGTAAACTCTATTTAACTCATTATGTGACCCTTCTATCCAGACACAAATGACTGTTGTCATGATTATTCTGAACTGGGTTGTGTGGTTGACGCACAAGAAAAAACGTCCTCTTTGTGTCAAAGTGACCTAAAATACAAAATGCAGTGCAACAGAGAGCCCTGACTACTCACTCTACAAGATGACTGGATTGATAGCCTGTGAAGCCATAGCTCATGCAATACCAGTAGATTTGCTTACTAGTTTGGCTGGTAAACTCAGCATAAAGCTCTTGGGCTATTGGAACTATTGCACATCCTACCATACAGATAATTCTTGTGCACTTTATAGAGAAGATAGACCAAAAAGAACCACTTACAGGTTTGCAGTTTGTCGGTTTGCCATTCATATCAATGTCTGGAGGGTTTAGAAAATCCCAGTCACGGCCTTTGTTGTAGGTTATCAGAGTTGTAACTTTCCCATCAATTTTCTGGTTGGCCAAAAAGACTCCTTTTACACCTCTGACCTGAAGCATACAGGAGAGAAGTTAATATCCAGCACATACGCATTTTTTTTCAACAAGGATTATCCCTGATTAGCTGCTCTTTTGTGGCTCTGAACTGTATCTCAGGTAGTTTCTCCTGGAAACTGAACAGAAAGTGAATGATACCTTAAAAATATAGAAGGAAGGCAAAAAGATAAGAGGAAAGGGAGAAAGGGGGAAGGGGAGAACAATTACAAACTGATTTGTATTTTTAAGTCTATTTAAAAAGTATATGCAATTCTCTCAGTGTCAAAAGGCTAATCAAATTACGTGTGGTTTATACAGCAAAATACAAAAATTACAATACCATATCCTTTAAAATAACACTGAATTAGGAAGCACAATTGTCTTTTGTAGGAAATACAAGCAGATCATCTGAGGAAGAAACACCGAGGGCTGAATCAACCTCTTTAGTATCTGAAATGCTTCCACACCCAGTCTGCCTCCACACATTTACCCTCCCTTCACCTGTTTAACATCTGAGGAAAAAATAAAAACAAAATAAAATTAAAAAAAAAAGGTTTACAGACTCACTCTTCTCTTGGGCTGTTATTTTATTTCAAAACAGCCTGTATTAGGAAATTATTACAACTCAAAGTGTCAAAGTTAATGGGGATAATTTTTAGAAGCAACCTGACAGTAATTGCACCTTAATATGTTTAGTTCTAGCCCTAACATTTATGTTATTAAGATATTAACATATATTCCACCCAAGGGCATGAGATAAGATCTTGTATTAAAATTGAAGGTTTCCTTAGGAGTGCTCTTATTTCCCTTGTGATTACTTATGAGACCTCTTGAATTTTTAAAAAAAAACTGGAAATGTATATCAATTCATATACCATTTCCAGCACAGTAGAGCTTGCTGATCTCGTTGGGTGCTGACACTTAAAAAAACCAAAGTATTCATTACAAATAAATGCACAAGACAGCTAGCTCTTTGAATGATCAGGAATATTTGCCTCTTGATGACATGATGCATTCTTGAACTTTAATTTTTTATTTGAAATATTTACTGTTCTCGTTTTTTTCCAACTACCAGTTATTAACTCCACTTAACAGAAGTCTGCATTGAGGGTGAAGATAAGGCATCCCTACCATCAGGCTGCAGATTTGATACTCATTGTTTATAAATATTGGAACTGGCCCAAACCTACAAAGAATAAAAATGTTCTGCTGGTAACAGCTTAGAACTTGGAAAAATATTTAAGTTTATACAACAAAATTCTGTACAGTCATTTTAATACGCTGCTCTTGCATGAGTTCCTTCTTCCTTAAATCCCATGCAAGTGTGGTTGGCTTACTTATCCAGGATGCTGGAAGCTCAGAACCACCTCCAAGTCAAACACACCATAAAAGTCAACTACTTAGCAGTGCAGATGAAAAAGGAAAGGAAGCGAAAAAACGAGGAACCTGCTTTCCTTAGTTTAAAAGCATTTTCATCTTGCTGGGGCTTTTTTACATATTTTACCTTTGAGAAACAGCACAGCCACGAAAAGCCTGGCAGTTCAAACATTTACGTGGCAAGGCAGACTTGGGGTAAAATTTCTACACGTGTCTTTCTTCCAGTGAACACAATATTAAATATTTAAACAATAATTAGGTCAGAGACTGCAGCTGAGGCTTCCCTCTTCATTTGTGGATGGCAAAAACAGTGCTGCATCATGAATATTTTTGTTTCCTCTCTCCCTTTTCCCCCCTCATTCTTGTTTAATGAATATTTAATCATTCAATGTAATCATCAAATGGGAGTCAGGATAAAATTTTTCTCCATTCTCACTCTCATCTCTAATCTAACCAAGCTCTAGGGTAACTTCTCCTCTCTAGAATATGGGACATAAGTGTTTGAATCTATCAAACACTGAAAGGTTATGAAAACATTTCTTCTAGTGTCTCAGTTAACTTCTCTCACTGCTGTTTTAAAAGATAAAAGCTGACCAGCACTTCACAGCAGTTGTATTTTGGATGAAAGACGAAAATTCTGCTTGAAATAATAAATAGGTTTCAGGCATCTATTTTCTGAGCAAGTTCAGAAGTATGATGTTCAGAGTGGTGCGTTACCCTAAAAATCAATAACTACTACAAAATTATGGTGTGTAAAAAATGGCAGCTTTAAAACACCCCACCCCTGCTGCAGCATTTTCTATTTCATTTATCCCGTGGCCTATGCAAATACACACCTGACTCTTTCTGTAAATATTGTAAATGCTTTATGTCAGATCTACCTTCTGTATTAGATTGTGATGCCAATGCACGCAATTTCTTCTGTACTTTCTACTCCTTTACTCAGCTCCCTAATCTAAAATTGGGAGATTAGTATCTTTCTATGAAGAAGGGAAAAGATTCATATTAACAATAAGATGGTACGTAAAAGAAGACATTTCAACATTGTGCAGTGCTCAGTTACTCTCATGAACAGTCCAGCAGCTACTCAAGACAGATAATCACAAGGAAATTCAAAAGCACCTTTCCATTGATTTTCTTTGGACTTTTAGGTTAACTTTCAGAGCACCTATTTTCTACAACACCTTATAAACCTATTTTCTGAGCAGCGTTTCTGCTGTGACACATTAACTGCTGATCGTTACGTTTCTGATTTTACAGTCAAACAATATTCTGTACTATTTGGTAGCAAGAAGAACAGTTCAGATGACCAAACAGTGTTTATTAGCAGCAGTTACTGAAATGCAGAAATTACTGCTATATAATGTATGTTTGTGATTAAAATTTAAATATATATGATTTTTTGTTTGGGGAAAAAAGGCATGAAGAATGTCTACTGCAACTTGTGTAGCTCTTATCTATATGAGGAGTCACAACAAGAACAAATCTAGAAGTATACATTACTATGCCCATTCTGCAAATTTGTGACTGATTCACTAGATACAATTTCAAGGACATGATCCTTGTATACAGTCCCATATTTCAAGGGCATGCTCCTTTTGGTCAGTCAATCAAGACTTAACTTTTTTTTGGTTACATATTTGGGAATTATTTGAGAATTATTGCCCTTTCACACATGCAACATGAAAAGAAATATGGTGCAAAAAAAGACAAAGCATATAAAAGAAAATTAATACAGAAATGCAGACATCTACTAGATTTTATAGCAGATTTACAAGTAAAAGATGAAGTGGGGTCAGCAGAGGATAATGAAGATTAATAGTGCAAATTTTAAGGAGAATTATACACTGGTGGAAAGAGAAATTGTCAGCCATTGAGGACAGTCTCTGTTCTGCACTGAAGATTCCTCTTCCCAAGATGGGATACTTGCATTAAAATGCCCAGAAAGAAAACCCAGATTGGACCAAAAAAAATCCCATCCTCAAGGGCTGCAATATCTGTTCTATTTATTAGCCATTTTATCCTGGGTAAATAACCCATACATCATGAGCACTTGATCACATTCTAGTAAACAAGAGGAACACTAATTATTTCTCATACAAGCTATCTGGAACCTGTAGGCTTTCTTACTGTAAGCAAATAAAACTGTTCTCCTATACTGTAGCTCTATTTCAAAAACAGCTCAAAAAAATTGAATTGTGTGGCTCCTTCAATACTCTTCATCATGTGTCTTTTTTTTTTAATGTAGCCCTACAAATTGATCCAGCACACACAATAACCTAGAATCACATTATCTAATATGCCTGCAGTAACATTTGGAAATTATGAAATAATCAGTGTAACTGAATTAAGTTAATAACTCTTGTAGACAAAAGGACAGCCAGGGGTAGCATCTCTGTACAACTTATCTGAAATTGCATGCTACAGGTGATGCAAGGAGTAGAGATTGCACCTGGCTGCATTTTAGCTTTGTGTCCACAGGAGTGAGCAGGAGTAAAAGGCTGCAAACTAATGCTGTCAATGAATCACCCTGTGGGAATGTGGCTACACACCGTGTGTAGCTTCACTCATTAGGAAGCCTCATTTCTAAAAAAGGTAGAGCCTAGAAAATATTCATTGGTAATGAGAAACCTCTTAGTTTTACTACAGATATTTAGAAAGAAAAGGCAAAAGAAAGATGGAGGAGATAAGGAGGAAAAAACCACTTTCATTTTTCCTCACCAAGAAGAGTCTAATTACAGCTATTTAACAGCTCTGTGAGTGTGTGCTTTGTATCCAGAATTACTACAAACCTTTGCCAGACGACTTGGGTTGGGTTTTTTGTTTTGTTTTGTTTTTATTTTAACACCAGGCAGATTAAAGTGTAATGAGGGACAAACTGGGTCAGACCAAAGCTCCACTAGTTTAATATGTGCTACACGTAAGAACAGAACCAGAGGAAATGTACACCTTATTACACTGAAATACATTACACTAAAATTCCATTCTATCAACAGGAATGGAGTTGATAACACTCTGTGGTACTCTTCCAAAAGATTATATTCTTTAGTATTTTATTTTGCCAAGTACACTGATGCTAAAATACAAGATAAATTTGTTTACGGGAGAGTTTATCTCACAGAAAATGTTGTTGGCACAAGACACCTATCAAAAGCAAGTGGATTTGCTGCCCAATATCTAATTTTGTTGATTTTTCGCCTTTCAGAGCTGACACAACCCAGCACAAGGCTCACAGGATTTCTATGTAAAACCCTACTGGCTAAAGGGTGTCCTGCTCTAAACCAGGCAATGCATCGCCCAGTCACCTGAAAGAAAAAAGGTGTACATAGGCAGCTGCGTAACTTCTGACTTCAATAATAAACTGTGCTGCTGTCTTCACTTTTCAGTATCTTAAAAAAACAATTTGGGGCTTGCACATCCATGGAATCCCATCCCAAGAATCTAGTTCTTAGAGCACACAGCGCATCAGTAGGGCAAGAGGGAAACATGTAAGTAGTAATGATGTGCTATCAATAAGAAAATAATTCTAGACTTTTTACATTAAATACAACTGCCAAAATTAATTATACTCATAATCGAAATATTAATGAAAAACCCCTTCACACAGACTACACACAATGGAAGAGGTAAAGATCTACCTCCAGGATATCTATCAGGACATTCTCTTCTGGCTGCTTCGTGCTCCGGACGTTCTCCAGCAGGATAGAGTAGTAAACACCTTGTGGGTCAGACTGGTACAGGTTGTATGTGTCTGTCTGGTACCACTCCTGAACAGCCACAAAAACCTGGTTTTCATCTGTACTGATTATTTGTAAATCCTGTAGGAAAACAAGATACAAAATTACTAATTTTTCCATTATTCCTATTTTACAAACACTAAGTTGGGCAGGAGAAGGGAAACATCTGAACATTTAATAACAATAATCTAGTACAATACTAATTAACATGCTATATCCCACTGCTCCAAGGTGGTTCCGCACTGTCTTTTGACTGCAGTCCAAACCAGCCTAGTAAAGACCAAAATGGTGGATGTGCAAAAGCTGAGATCTGCTTTGACTTTAATGGGAAATGACTTCTTGAAAAGAAGGAAAAAAAAAAAAAAAGGAAAGGAAAGGAAAGAAAAGGAAAGGAAAAAAAAGAAGCGAATGACTGAAACAACATTAACAAAGCTAATCTATCAAATAATCCTCAGGTATCTAGAGAACTAAGAACTAGATAAAAAATAGCATAACACAAAGAGGATAAGATATAATTTACAACAGTTACACACAGGAAGTAGTGCCTATCATGCACACAGCTCATATATTATAGTACATAACAGTAATTTATCTGTCTCTGTATATAGAACCACTTAAATATTCAACAGTAATAATATGAGAGTTAATATTCTGCATTCATTACCCAAGAATTTCAGGAATGGGTTTTGTAACAGCTTGCTTTCAGTTTTCCCAGCTTCTTCACTCTAAACATCTCATATAAAAAATGCACAGCTGGGCAAAATAATTTAACACTAATATTAAACAGAAGAAATAAATCAGGAAGTAGCAACACTGTACTAAGCTTAGCAAACAGAATAAAAGGATGTGAGTTTGCAACAGGATATGGCAGCATAATGGCAGATGTTGGGACCACATGAGAAATAATATCTAGTCACAGAGAATGAAAGCTTGTAAACTCTTTATGACCTTGGTACTTAATTGGGATACTGTATCCAGTTCTGGTCACCTTATTACTGGAAAAACACTAAGGCAATGGGTTGAATTGGCTTAAAAAAAAATGAAGTAAAGCAAGAAAACTACTTTGTAGAGTTCTAAGAGAGAAATACACCAAATTCTTAAGAATCCAGTAAGACTGAAGAAAATGTGAGTAACAGAGCAACACCGAATACTCACCAAAGCGTGGCAGTCATAGTTTAGGAAACATGTATGATGTGACTGAGGCACTCAGATTTAAAAAAACATGAACAGAAGTAAAATAATACAATGGATTTTTAAAAAGAACAGAAGATGGTTATTAAACACTAATAATTTAGTTAAAGTACTTTTGCATATGTGACACATCTCAACACAAAAGAACGTAAGTGAAGTTTTCTATCAATGACAGCTCAATGCTGTTTTTAAATACTTTCATATTGAACTCTGTACTAAAGTAGATTAGCATTTTTGTTTAGCATCCCCGGAGTAGTTCTCTTTTTTCTTATACTCAAAAGTTATTCAGAAGCAGAGAGTGTGGCAGAATTGCCAGCAAAACACAGCAACTACTCCCGAAAGGTTCTTTTAAAAGCCTCTTAAATGAACAGAACATTTCACCTCTGGTCTTAAACCAGGAAAACATGAAGCTTGGTAGCCCACACTACACCACATCACATTTTGTACTAAATTCACCTCTTCTTTTGCAGTGCAAGGAAAGTTCCCAGGACTATCTGATAATAAGGATGGAAGTGAAGCAGAATCAAAAAGAATGAAGAAAGAGTTGTGGGTTTCTGTGTGAAAACCTCTAGAAAACCTTTAACCACCTGTGAAGCCAGGAGCTTTCAGCAAAATTATCATCTACATTATTATAATGAAACATTTATACAGTGCCACAGGCAAATGCAACACTCCAGGGAATGTAGGCAAGGTGCTTTCCATGGTGGGGTGACAGTGGTTGCACAGGTGGCACATGGTGGCAGAGGTGAGAGCTGGGGGACGGGCACAGCTGTGGGGCTCCTCTGCCAGGGGGGGGTAGGAGCAGCTAAGCCATCAGAAGCAGTGTGCAGAGAGCCAAAACGTGTAGTGCACAAGGACAGGAAGATTAATTTTGGGCAGACTATAGGGGTTAGGAGAAGAAAAGAGGGGTTGGACTGCAGAAGTTCACTGCAGCAAATGAGAGTTCACTTTTCTCTTGGCAGTGACTTACCAATAAAAAAGTTTGTCTGCTCAGACTGCTGGATGACAACTTTGCTGAGGCAAGACCTTAACAGATCCTGGTTTTAGCAAGTGAAATTGCCCTTGCACTGCCTTGAACTTTGTTCTTTCCATTCAGAATTTACACTTCAGATTTCCAGTTCACCCTTATAGCTATTTTCCTTTCACAGTGATTTCTTTTCCTTCAAGAAGCAAAGCAGTCCTTCAGTTATACTACCTTGCAAAAATCCTGCCCAGCACTTTCTGCCCAGCATTTTCTGACATAATCCTCTGGGAAAAGTAATTGACAATGTAAAAAGACCCACAAATTTCATGCCCAATTCTTAAACTTATGTTTCAAATTCCTGGATGATGCAAACTGCTGAAAACCAAGCTCAAACAAAGCTAAATGGTCATGTCAATCTTGTACTATTCCTATACTAAAAGGTGAATTTAAAAAGAAGAAGAAGAAGAAATTGATTTACAAATACAGGGGATGAGTTATCAGTGTGCCAAGTCCAACACTTCATCCCAACTACCCACTGGGTAGAACAGAGGAGAAGCAATGAAGAGGGGACATCAGCCAATATTGCTAGACAGAACTTACTGTCACTGAAGAGTTAACTAGAAAAGACATCTGAGAAAAAAAAGAAATATCTTGATGGAGGGAATGCAAGTTTTTATTGCTTTATCTAATTCATGGACGCAGATACAACCTCAGGCTGTAACCTCAGCAGATCCTATAAGGAAAGCATTTATTCTTTTATGATTTCACGCTTGGACTACTGCAATTGCCTTCTTGCTGGCCCTCCTGCTTTCTCTCTCCGCATTCTGCAGGATACTCAAAGTCCCACTGATCATCTAATTTTTCTATAATTATGCTATTCACACACAATTTATTCAAATTCATTTATAAAGACCTTCTTTACTGATATTAGAGATCTTCAGGATTTGGAACATTCCTTGCTGTCTCTATGGAGATTTTTGTTTATCTCCAGGCTGTATTTTTGTATACATTCATTGTTTGAGCTCTTGTGCTTTCCTTTCATTTCCAAGTTCAAATGAGAGTCCATGTCCTTCCAGATGTCCCAAGGAAGAATCTTTTTCCCGATTTGCCATAGCAGCCATGCTGTTTCCTCTGTGGCATGCTCATTCCTCCATGGACGTCCCTTCTCTCACCTCTAATACTTCAATTTTGTCTTATCAAGTCTGCCATGCCTGCCCTGTTCCATGTTTTACTGACCCAACTATCAATGCTCTTGCCATTTTTACTTTTCTCTCTCTCTGTTTTTGCAAAGATCACCAATTGGTATCAACAACAGACTGTGATTCCCAAATACCAGTATTCTCCATCTACTTTTATCTCCTCTTCTTAGGTTGTAAGCTTTTGTACAGATCTGACATGCTACCAGCTGTATTGTCCAAACCTTTTTTTTTTTTTTTAACCTCTAAGCCCTCATGAGATTTCTCTGTTCTGTTTACTATGGTGCTTTTTGTGCAGTGTATTTTGCGAATTCCTTTGTCACAATGTTTCCTTCATCCTTCTCTCTTCACTGGGTGATGTTATACCACATTAAGCACAAAAATCTGCATGTTTATCACCAAAAATCTGTGGAACAACTCGTAGGTCCAAGGCAGTAGACTGACCCAGGGCCAGGGCCAGGTCTACCTATAGATGCAACCAAAGAAGTGCTCTAAAATCCACTATCCAATCAAGTCCACTGAATCATTTCCCTGTGGTTGGATGAGAGTAGCTGGAAAACAGCCCTTGAATACTGTAAACAACGACCCCAAGAAAAGCAGGATTAAATGTCTTCTAAGTCTACTCGGAGTTAAATTCTGGATATAAACTACATCTAAGGAGATATAGATTAGACATGAGAATACCATTGTCTAGTAGGGTCTGGTAATACACACTGAGGAAAAACGTTAAGGAAGGTGATTTTCATTCTCTGACTTTTTAAAAACAGATCAGAAAAACATATGTCAGGACTGGTTTAGCCAGATAACCATGCTTTGGCAAAAGACCTTTCAAGATCTTCTCCATGTCTATTGTCTATGATCCTGTGAAAATAGAGGTAAATAAAACCATACCTTCTTGAGATTACTTGAAATGTTACACAATACAATTAGAAATATCATTAAAAGACAGGATTTGGTTTTTTGGGTTTTCTTTTTGAGGGTTTACTTGCTGCTTTGGGGTATTTTTTTGTGTTTGTTGTTGTTGGTTGGTTGTGGTCTTGTTTTTAATTCAAGAGCTATAATTTCATAACTATGTTAAAGAAAGTAAACATTTTCCAGACAAATAACTATTTCAGTCTGATAATGGAATTAGAATTAAGGACAGCTGGAGATCTGTTGAATCAGAATTACTTTTCTATAGAAAATGCTAAATGAATCATGGAAGTGATCAAAGACTGCATATTAAAAATTGGCATGATTAAACAAGGCATCCAGTGACAGGTCATATCACTCCTGCTCTCTCAGGGACTTGTAAACTGCTGTGTTTGTACCTTACATCAGCAGCAGAAAACATAATTAACAAACAAATAAACACAAAGACAGTTTCAAAGTGATACTGAAAACAATTAGACAAATACAGAAGGCCAACTTGTGCCAAAGGATGAGCACCACTTCAAAGAAACTTCATATCACATTTGTAGACCTGTTCTGTTAAATAAAATAAATGAGTCTGAGGGTGTACACACGGCACTGAATGAACTGTACATATTCACCCATGACCTGGAGAACAAGCATGCAAGAACTTTCCCAGTAAGTACAGAGCCACAATCAAATTTTACTTCTAGAAAACACCCATACTGCTTAAGAATTATTTGTTTACTTCTAACCCAGAGATACAAACAAAATTATCTGCTTTTAATGCAGTCAAGTCTGTTTTCATTGAAGGCTGAACGAACACCCAATCAAAAGTCAGTCAAGAAGACCAAAACTATTAAACAGTTAACAGAGTTGGGTTTTGGGGGAGTTGTGCACAGCAGAGAGGAAGGAAAGAAGTTTAAAGGAGGAAAGGAAGAGAAATGCATTATTTTCATTGTATACAGCCCCACACCATCTACATTTAGTAACTGAGCAGCCTGTAAGTCTGCAAATACTTTAGAGAATTTTATATTCAAGAAATGCTCAATATGCTTTACCATATTACTGTGATAAGAGACCCTACCACACAAATAACTACAACTACAGCCTGAAGACAAAAGGATATAAAAGATGACAGGGATTGTAGAGCAAGCCAGTGCTCCTTTGTCTAAAATGTGCTGATGACATAGAAAATATCATTAAGTGAAAACACAGTAAGCCAGGTTCAGCATAGCCAGTATATGCTATGCAGGCAGGATGTGGTGCTTCAGTCAAAAAGGCAAATAAAAGAGAGCCTCAAAATACTTATAGTTTTCGGTCCAATGTCAGAATTTTGCCCCTTTGCAATCTTTTAATGCTGTGGTTGAGCAAAACGTTAACATGAAGCAAGTGATGAATTAAACAGAGAATCATGAGGAGTAAATGTATCAGAGGTGCAACAGATGTAAGCACTCAAGGATGTGTAGTCTCAGCCTTGACCTCCAGATGTACCACATTTATACCCCTATAATCTCTCCAGCACAATCAAGGTAACTGGATGGCACATATCCCAAAGATAATCCTCCTAATCTTCCTTGCCTGGCCGAGTAAAACAGGCAAAGGAGAGAAATCAATATAAAGTTGCACCGCAAAAAAATAACAGTTCCTTGAACCCACTTTGGATGGGTTTGTACAACCAGGGAGCCAGACAGCTGCTACAGCTCAGGTTCACTGGCTACTGCCATGACACTGCCTAGGAAAGGAATACTTGTCCTGCATCAAATGCCACTGCCACCTGCATTTCTACTTTGTTCTCCTTTATTCTTTGTTCAACAGCCATTCCAAGGGACTTTCACAAGAATGGAAAAGTAGTCCTGCTGCAGCTGCAAACTGCTCTTCTGCCTGGCACACAGGAACAACCCCAGCCAAAGCCTCCCAGGGTGGCAAGTGGCAGAGGTAGTGAAAGGGCTTCCCAAGTGGAAAAACAATTACAGGGAGTCTATAAGCCTTGCTAAATGCACTGTAGATATTGCTAAATGCAATACAGACTCAATAGTTTGCAATCCAGCCATCATGCAGCCAAATGCTCAAGGTAGCTTTGCTGGCAGGAAGGGCTGCAGGAATCTCTTCTACCATTTCTGCTGTTAAGGAATGGACCCATTCAAGGATAGTCTTATATCTTACTGAATGATACAGAAAAGTTTGCAAGTAACCCTGTGGTTAAGGCAGTGAGGCCTTAACTGAGGCTGAGGCAAGGAAGAGGTAGGCCTGTTTTAAGGTGACTAGGTGATAATCAAAAAGAATAGATGGATCTGATAAAAGGCAGATATGGGAAATTCATATTACCATGAATAAATTACAGACTTTAACCTATTTCTAAGGCAACAGGATTTTTTTCTTTTGTTTTTATTCAGTTTCCCCCTATAATCCCTTTTATCTTGGTTGCCTGAAAAATTTTACATTATCACCTATTTCACAAGATTGAAAATATATACAGAGATAAAAATAGATGAAAGAAGTTTTTTCCACACCATATCTTTTCAAAACTAAACTTTCCAAATTCCATTAGGATACTACAGACAATAGAGCTCTCTCATCATTAAAATTTTGTAGCTGGCATGAACAAATGCAGAATCAATCAGTGCCTTCTATCAGTCCATAAAAGGAGATCGCTATCACTGGAGTTTATTTAACAGAGGTGGGAGGGGAACTCAGAATAATTCAGTTCTCCCAAACTGCAATAGTAAAACTGCCATAACTTGTAGCAAATTCCTTAGTTTGGTCGGGAATTTTGTTAACAATTTTTTTTTTGCTTAAACTCCTGACATGAACTAGTTCCCAGTTTTATTGTTACCCACATTGGAGTATGACTCAAAATCCTGAACAAGGACCAGACCCAATGTACTCTACCCTCTCCACACTGCACTTCTCCAGGCAAGGGCAATGACAGCGGCAGAAATGTTTATGCAATACAAGTGTGCTGACACTGGACAGGGCTTCAGCTTGTGCCCCTGAGCACACTTGCTCTCCCTGCAGCGGCAGCTGAACCACTGCTCCAGGATCTAAACAGCCCAAAGAAGATTTCTGGGTCCACCTGGAACACTCCTGCATGCCTAATCAGCCAACTTGACACACAAATGCAATCCTGCTGCTCTTGGCTTGATTTTGGTATTGCCTTCCTACAGGTTACTAACTACTGATCTAGTTTTAGCAGCACAGAACAAGCAATCTTGGTAAAAAGGAATATAGTATAAAAGTAAAAACCAATTCATTTTTAAAGAACAGAGTGAAAATTCCTATTCTGTTTTGGGGAGCATAGAGATAACCTTTAATTTGGTTTCACCAGCCTCTGCCACCACCCTACCCAGCAGCAGCTGGCACCTGACCCCTGTCAAATGCAGGAGACAGCTGTGTGATTCCATGAAATGTCAGTAATGTGCTATTAAAAAAAAATAAATCTATAAATGGCACAGAAAAAAGCTTAACAAAAAGTCTGAATCCTGTTCATTAGATGTCCCCCAATAGCTCTGCTCTGTGTTCATGTACAGCGCTACGATGTGTTACAAAAAGGTCATCCCAGTGGCACTGTGGAGTTGGCGCCTAGAAACTTAGAAGAGGTTAAGTTTGGATGGAAGCTGCTTTTAGCAGCCATTCATTCACAAGTAAGAAGGACTGTAGATGTGTCCAAAGACAAACTGTCCTTTTCCAGGTTTCTCTTTGGGGGTACATTTGGGCAAATACAAACACAAATGCAAATTAAAATAATATAAAACAATTGAATAATTTTTTTGCAGATTTTCAAACTCTTCATATTGAAAGGAAAATGAGACATCAATAACATTTTCTAATTACTCAATCTGAAAATGCTCGTTCTATCTCGATATGTAAAATCACTGTGATACACATCTATGCAGCAAAAGAATAATATCAGAAGAGCTCAGCCCTGCTCCCTCAGGCTGGCATTCCAGCCCAGCTCTCCTAATGTTGTTACACACGTCCTTGACCAGTCTGTAGATTCTTTTGCCTTGGCTACAGATTTCCTGTAGTTTTCCTGATTGCAGTATGCAATCACTGCCCAAAAATTCTGTCCTGTGATGTGAAGCACTTTACAGAGACCACTTGGAAAGAGATTTTTTTGACACCTCATTCCATTCTTTTGACAAAAATGAAATATAGCCTATTACAGTCATGCTTCGTCTCCTAGTTAGGCAGAATCTAATACTTAAAACCCTCTGAAACTCAGATCTTTCAAAAGCTACTGTTTTTAATCAGTCTTTAAAATAAAAGGCCCTTTGTAAATTCATCCATTCTGTTTATCTCCTACCACCATAAAAGAAGCAACTCCACAGTCACGTGATCTGGATGTACTTTTAATGCGCCAGCGTCTTTGCTGATATCCTGCTTCTTTGCAAAATTTCATCAGTAATTTGTTTCATATGAGTCTTTTCCATTCTGTTAAAATAGAAGATCCATTTCTACTGCATTTGAACGATTCTCACTGGAATACAGCATGATGAAACATTTTAGAACCATGTTCTTATTTACTTCTGTATCTAAAATTTCCACTATAATGTGAAGGCACCAAATCACTTAAAAAAACATATCTTTTTCAGAAAAGGTCAACATTTTTCACATTCACCACTGTTCTAACGGATGTCTGGCTTCATGGCCCTCTTTGTGAAAATTTCAACTTTGTTGTATGCAGATAGCAAAGAAACTTCTCCTGGAGCCACTGTCAAAAAGCTGAAGAAATAACATTTACTTTATTCCACTCATCGGGTATTGCCTGAACTAGGAAGAGCATAAAAACATTCCTTTCCAAATGACATAGTCACCCTGTTTCTAGGTAGCTACTAACTATCTAAAATGAAACCATTAACTTCTGATTTATTTATTCTGTCAAGCCTGGAATAATTGGCCTATCAAATTAAAACAAAATAAAACAAAAACAAAAACCCAAACAAATAAACAAAAAACATATTTTCCAAGGCAAAGAATCCAGCATGCTGCACTGTTTCAAACAATCCAGACTACATCTGACAGAAATACCAGGAAGCTGTGACTGACACTTTTTGACTATGTCAGAAGCTCCTCGTTTACTCTTTGCTTTCCTGCCTTGCTCCTTACTTGTTTTCTTCTGCCCCAGCATGGGGCAGTAGTCCCTTGGGGTGTCCTCATTTTTTATTCTTTAACATTTAAAACTGGATATTCTCCTGCTGTTTTCCTAATTACAGTTTCCCCCAAGAAACCATAAAGGCTGCTTTGAGGGCCTTAAAAATACTGAAATAATTTTGTGGAAGGATTGATCTGTATGCCAGTCCCTGGTTATATATTTCTTGACAACACAGATAGAGAGATAAATAGATGATAGCCATTTCTATAGTGCTAATAGAAGCATATCCAGGTTTCGTATTCTCGTTCAACTAGTATCTGAGGATTTGATTTGAGATGCTGTTAATATGTTGTACATTTAAAACCAGAAGTCTTTAAATCACCATATGGAATGACACAAAAATAAAATCCAAGATTAAAAAAATTATATTAAGCACATTCTTTTGTTTAAAACAATAGCAGCAGAAGGAAGGATGTTGCACTCTACTGTCCTTCATTAGATGAGCAATGAATTAAACCTGTGAAATTCAAAGCATGTAAAGAAAACATGTCTTAGTTCTCTTCTGAGTAAGTGACAGAATCACACAGAATCACATGAAAACACAAGAACCACGGGAGACCTCTAGATCCATCTCCTGATGGTAGCAGCGTGAGCTGTGAGGCCAGAGCAGGTTACTGAGGGTTTTATCCAGCTGAGTCTTTAAAATTCCAAGTAATTTTTCTTCAGGACTGCAGAAGCCTTCTACCTTCTAACTGTATAGTTAGGAAATAAAGTGTATGCAGCACAAAAAATTCAACTGCATCAGTTAGACCATATTTAAATATCTGTCTGTGTTAAAGTGTTGATTTACTATGCAAATATAGAAACCCTGTCACTAGGAAGTTATGTTAGACTGAAAGAACCTCTCAACAAGTCTTGCAATTTCATTAAGCAATTAAAGTCCATATTGGGATTCTTTAGTGAAATAGAGCACCATCAAGTGGCAAAATTCTCTTATATTACTATTCATGCTTATACCAGAAAACACCATGTGGAATTAAACTGTAATTGGTTCTTGAAAGAACACTTGCTCTACACCATTACATTGCCATTGTCTGTGTAGCACTGGAAGCAAAGCTCAAAAACTGTTGCAGTAACTGATGACAAATAAGCTACACTATGTTCTTGTCCTCTATGGTTTACAAATATTACATTAATAGAATAAAAATAAAAATAGTAGGGTAAGAATATACCACAAATGGGATTCGGAAATCCTTAGAAGCAGAATACCTCAGAATAACGAGGTTTAAAAAAGAGAAGACTAAAATTAGTTTAGGTAGAAAGAGAAGATAGCAAATGCAAAAAGAGAAAGGAAAACATTTATACTTACTTTTGGCAATGCATATTTTGGCAACTTCATCTGTACAAAGCCATTTCGACGGTAAGACACATAATACTTGGTCCGATTTGCTGATGTTGTCTGTACAAAGGAGAAACAGAACCCTGTGATAGCTTATGCTAAACCTTAAAACCTGAGATGGAAGTTTTTCTTTTAACCTGTGACTGAAATACATAGCTATTACTTTTATTGCATGCAAATATTCTGCGCAGTAAATTATTCTTCTCTTTAGAAAGAAAAAAGTTATTTACTTCCTTGTTTTGCCATTTCAGCAGTTTTGGGTGATACCTGAGACTTCAGCACCTCACTGTCCCCACTCCTTATCAATATCTTTGTACCCAGTGGCCTCCCATATCTTTGCCCTGTTGTAGAAGTCGGAGCAGCAGCACCCTTTAGGTGAGAGGTAGAGAGGAGGTACACTGGCCATGAACACCAGGTACCCCCAGGGCAAGTAGTACTCCACAGCACACTTCAAAGCAGAGCACAAAACACTGAATAAATCACGCTAACATTATGTAAAGCATTTACTCTACCTGACTAATATTTTCTATACAGGATAAAACATTTCCCAGTGCAAGATGCTGACATGTCACGTGGAAGATAAGGATGCAATTTTGAATCCATTGGTTGGTCAGTTTTAAACTCAGTGATAAGTTTTGAAGACACAATTATATGCTTAAATAGAGAGGTAAAACATGCATTTAAATGACTTGCATGTATGAAACTGAAGACAGATTAGGTTTACTTAGGGCTCTTGAAGATTTTCACTAAAGAAAGCCAAGAGAAATGTGTATTGAAAGGAACACTGCTGTATGACTATCACCCACAAAGAAACCCCACAACACCCACAAATATTGTTCCAAATTGTTGCAAATATTGTTACAAATATTGTTCCAAAGCACCAAAAAGAATATTCTAAATAAGCGTAGCTGAAAATTCTCAATTAACAGCCTCACATGTTTTTCTAATCAGAAATATAACACCAAAATCTGTGCTGGTATATAAATCAGCATAATTTCAACTTAGCCACTTGAGCATCATCAGGTGATATTAGCAAAGATTTTAGCCTTTCTTAATTAATATTTCACCTTTTTTTTTTTTTCCACATTTCCCCTGCCCAGAAGATCAGCTAGTCAATGGCTATTTAGTAGTTTTCACTGAGTTTATAAAGGTTGGCTGCTTTGAAGAAATGCATTGGTCAAAAGAAAAAAAAGGAAGAAATTAAACAAAATGTCAAAAATTTTTCTCTGGTTGCCCATGACAAATTAGATTGTGAAACAAGAGCATGAACAGACTCATCTTCTTTCTTTGGCTTAGGAAATCCATTTAAAATCCTACCCCAATCTTACTGTTTTTCTCCTCAACTTTTGTGTTTGAAAAGGGAACCTGATTTGGAAGACAGCCAATCCTGAAGCATACAAACTTGATGTGGCTTGGTAAAAATAGAATTGATGTATGACAGCAGGTCCACCTTCCTGAATATTTTAAAGACAACAAAGTATTCCAAAGTATTTAATACTGTAAGCATTTTCACTCTTCCTTTAAACCCATTTCAAATGTGATGCTTTTTAGGAATGTCATTTGTTAAATGATGATGGTTCGAACTAAAAGCCTCGCCATTTGTTTAACTAGTGTTAAGTGGCAGTCTTACCTATCTTTTCATGGTCTTCTTTTAAATACATTTTTTTAATGTCACTCATTTTGAATGACTGGAGATGATGCATGGCAGAGAAGAACTGGAGTGGAAGAACCCAGTGATATCAAGCCTCACTGAGATTAAATGCTAGTCTATGCTTAAAAACATTGTTGAAACTTTAATCTCCTACTAAAATCACTCTGAAACTGACTGTCATTGCAAACTAGAAAAAAAAAGGAATACTAGAAAGTTTCTGATCTTTGTGGATACAGACATACTAAAGAAATGGGGTTGAGATCATCCTCTAAGATGGTAAAAATCTCAGATTTGGGACAGGTTTAGCAGTGCAGACCTGCAATGCTCTGATTTACATCTGCACAGCTCAGGGGATGTGGGCAATGCCAGAGGCAGGAAGACGGCCTCAAACTCTCCTCTCTTTTTGCACAGATGGTTCTGTCCCATCCTCTCTCTGACAGGCATTGCTGGGGATATCACAAGGAGTCCCTGGTCCAACTATAACTTATACAGCAATATTTTAGTGTCATGATAAAAGAATTTCTACATGGCTTCCAAAGTGTGCTGTTTCTCAGATGTACAGCTGCTGTGAGGTTTCACTGGAACAGGCAAATACCACATCACACCTCTGGGGTGATTGCACTTCAGATGTGACTGTAGGATCCCAGAGTTATCTTCTAATGTCCAGTAACACAGATATGGCTAACTGAAAACCAATTTAGCAATAAAATTTGCATTACATACTGTGGTTTACTGCAGTTAAGTCTGAAAGCAGAAGACTGGAGATGTTTCCCCTTTATGTGGAACACATGAACATCTCATCTACCGGCACCAGCATGTGCCAAATCTACAGAGAGCACATTACAATCCTTTTGATTGTAGCAACTGTCTGTTACTTACATGTCCATTTCCACATTGCACTTCCATTTTGTGTCTGCTCATGCTTGGCATGACATGGAACAACAGCTCAAGATGCAGGTGTACAAGACGTTCAGCAAAACAAAATGCTTGATGAGGAAGATGCCAGTGTTCTGCTGAGCACAGCAGTCTGTAAGTTCACATGGTGAGAAACAGTTCTCTCTGTCTGCACACCATGGAATGGATTTTAGAGTGTGCCTGGGGGGAGCCACAGATAATAACACCTTTGAGCAAAATGAGTGCCAGTAGTGTTAGATCTGATATGAAAAATGCCTACTTTAACCCAAAAATTCTTTCCCAAAGCCATTTTTTCTGTTTCTTTGTAGTGCTAATTGTTCTAAGCCAAGCTGGCCCTTGAAACCGCTGTGCCAAACAAGAGGAGGACAGATCCGTTGTGTCCCTTACTAATTTACAGATTGTTGTTGAAGAAAGAGCCTCAAGGGGGGAAAACTGCAAGGAAGGCATTCTGATGCACACTGAGGCAGTAGTGGGGAGACCTATCCATTGTCACAATATTGCTTTCCTGCGAAAGTCAATAAATAGACAAGCCTTGCAGCAAACAAATCATATCAAACTAAGGCAAAAATCATAGCCAACCACAAGCAACTTCCCCAGTAAAATCTAACAAAACAAGGAAGACGTAACTGTTCTCTGAGAAGTTTGCAGCTCTGATAGATTGAAATCACAACCAGTGCCAAGCACATAAAACAAAATTTTCAAGTGTGCCTGAGCTGTACTGGTGCCATAAGCCTGACAAAGTTCCAGCCCATATTTCTGCACACAGACCCTGTAGTTTGGGAATGAAATAACCCCTATGTAATTTGGACCACCATGAGTTGTAGACGAGGCACTTAGGGCCATGGTTTAGTGGTGGACTTGGCAGTGTTAGGTTTATGGTTGGGCTCATTCTTAAGGGTCTTTTCCAACCTAAATCATGCTATGATTCTATACTAGTTTGCTTCAGGATCCCAGCTATGACCATTTCACTCTTTTGCTTCCTAAACACAGTCATGTAAGCTCTTTCCTGGCAAAACCTCTTCAGAGGAGAATCCTTATGAAGAAGCTATGCAACCAGTCTGTCAGTGGTTGTCCTCAGATGCTTTTATCAGTAACCTTTTTGTCCTTTTTGTTCTACCAAGGTACTAGAAAGAACCCAGAAGAGATTGTAAGCATAAGAACAAAAGGGCTGCATTTTGCTTAACACACAAGAGTGTTTATAGAAAGTAACTTTGAACCACACAATCTGCTTGGAAATTTTCATATAGTTAAAGGGCAAAGGGTTGCACGAACTAAAGATGCCTTTTTTTTCCCTTTCTTTTTCTTTAATGATAAAGGAATGCTTTGTTCCACGTAAAAATTCATAAATCACCATTCATACTCTGGAACAGGTTTCTCCCTGCTCCTCACAGTGTTGCTGCACTATTTAAAATTTTATTTTTGATTTGAGAATGAGCTCTCTCTCCCGAAAGTGGCAGTACCTGAAGAAATATGTAGTCATCCTGCACAGTCAGGGAATCCCGATCAGTACTACCACCAAATGGGACTGTCATTGTCTTATCAGAACAATTTTGAATCTGGCAAGTGATGTAGCGATAACCTGAGGGAAGACAGATAGAAACATATGACAGGGCTATCAAGGGAAAAAGAAGCAAGCAGTATTAAATGTTATTCGTGTAGGAAAAATGCTGCCTTTGCCAGGTGAGTTAGTTGTAGAATTATTATATTAAACCCTCATACAACAGTTTTTCAATCTCCAATGTACTGAGAATATATTAACTGCTTACAGTTCAGATCATTCCCTGGAGGCAGCCTGTTATTATCCAAATTTTGCTGGTCCAGAGAGATTAAGGGTTAGATGAATGAGCCATTCATGGGTGGGGATAATAGAAGGAGCCTCTTTTCTCACTTAACCTATGCACAGAGCCAAATTATTCACTTGGAGAAATGGTAGCCTGACACAACATAACTGAAATCAATAGATCAACTCCAGTATAAAATTGTGATGAATGAGAAAAGAATCAGGCTTCGTTTAATAGACAGCATGCAGAACTTTAAAGGCTACTTTCAAAGCTCTGTAAGAATCTTCAGAGACACTATTAACATGCTATTGGAACTGCTCTGTTGGGGCAGGATTTCTATATTCAGAATTAATACTTTGCTGAAAAAGCCTGGACTGATTTATAATCAGTGGAGGCTGCAGCCTTTTTCTTCCTCTCCAGTTAGCAAGGACTATCCTCTCTAGCTGGGTTCTTAGAACAGCATCATTGCATCTTTGATACAATCTGCTCTTATCTGAGGGAGCAAGGGCCAACAATTGTATCTTACACCAGCTGTGGCTTAGAGATCTTCTCCTAGATTCAAGCTCTTGTATAACTCACTCTTTGTCTCAAGCTTCTGAGCACAAAGTACTTGAGTGACTTTCCCAAGCACAGTGAGGAAAATGTTATATACACAACCTTGTGCCCAGATCACTAATTCTACCCATGCTCCAGGTACACATGAGAGAGAGCAAACAACGCACCCCCATGTCCTTCACTACTTTTGCAGAAGGACAGGAAATGCATTCCACACTGTGTGACTTTTAATTAGACAAGGTCAAACCAGTATACTGGATACAATTATTTTTTTTTTTAAATCTGAATGTGTTTAAGAGGCAGTTAGAGTCAATTCAGGTTCTCCTGATTATGTGCAAATCATCACTACCAGGACGTTTGAGCTAGTGCATTTAAAAATCTTGCAGATATTCGTAATTCACATCACAAGAATTATAGCTCTTTGTCAGACAGGCAGTGCAAAGATGCAGTTTCCACTAAAATCAGTGGCAGTGCTTGTACTGACCATAAGTGCACAAAGTCAGTTTCTTGAGAACCCAGCCAGGAAATATTTCATGATTCTTTTCTGCTGCTTCTGTTAAATAAAAAAAACCCCAAAGAAACCTGTCCATCCAGGTCCTAAAGAATTTTTTACACTGTTTCTAAAGAAAGCAGCTGAGGAACCTGTCACCATGTCTCAGAAATCTCACTGCTAAAAGATTTAGAAACTTTGTCATCCAGCTTTTAACATGATAACTTGGATTTTTTTGATAGGG
The DNA here is from genome assembly GCA_013396775.1 of Cephalopterus ornatus. NCBI lineage: Eukaryota > Metazoa > Chordata > Aves > Passeriformes > Cotingidae > Cephalopterus > Cephalopterus ornatus. The sequence continues at coordinate 428,250 of VZRE01012620.1, forward strand.
CTGAAATGAAGAAAAGTTACAGGATCAGGACATTTTAAACTGTACAATCTTTACAACTCCTTTTTAAGACTGCACAGGAACTTAGATGATCAGATTCAAGGAATTACATCACCTTTCGAGAGTAATTGGTAACAAGAAACTACACCAGATTTTGGAAACATGGTGACTCTTCAGTACAGCACATCCTGACCACCAGTCTGCTTTTTCATTTTGAAGACTCAGAGTACACTGCATACTGTAACATGAGGAAATTCTAGGAGCTGGTGGTTAGTGCAGGAGACCTGACATATGCAATGATTCACATAAACAGACGCTTACCCAGCACTAACACTGCATTGCCAGTTTTATTTGCAAATCAGGAAAAACTGTTCAATGTTTAACTGCCAGAATAAATTGCACCATTAATGGGCATTTTCAACAGAGCATAGCAGCTTGACATCAACTCGTCTTACAGGGGAAAACAAGTAGATTTTAAATTATACTATATTTTTATATAACAGGACAGTTTTGCTGACTACATACAAACAGAGAAAGCATCTGACTTGTACAGTTTCTCTTCTGACTAGTTTTAAAAACAAACCTAAAAGTACCTCTAAAACAAAGAGAAATTACTATACACTAGGGTATCAATTGATAACATTTTCATTTGCATACCTCCACTGGGGTCCTGGATTTCCATATGAACTAAATCAGGGTCTGCGTCAACTCCAGCAACGGCCCTGAGAACATAATATAATCAAATTATGTAGAGCCAGCTACAGAATAGTAATTATGTGGATGGAAGAAAAGAGAGGCTTTTATACTAACCAGCTTTAACATTCTAGCTGGGAAATTGAAATAAACCCCATTTATAATGTCCCATTACTAACATCTAGAAGGAAATTATTTTTTCTGTACTTGTCAATGTTTTTTTTAAATTTCTTTAGAATCTCTTTTACTAATCTATGCATAAAAATAGGATAAATTGAAAAAAAACCAGAAAATGTATGAAATTGGAAAAAACCCTTCATAATAATGAATTGATATATGTACACACAGAGATATGCACACAGTCATAGGCATTGGCAAGTACTATAGCATCTTTTTACAATTACATTTGACATTTGAGACTAAAAAGCTGAAAAAGACTTAGATTCCTTTCTGATTAGAAATATCTTACGCTTGACACACGGTTTCCATAACAAATTGATATATCTTTGGTTAGTACATTCAAGAGAAGAGTAGGTTCTGCCTTTACAAAGAAAGTGAAGAATAATTTTGAGAAAAATATCCTGAGAAGGAAATTCAGACAGAATTGATCAAGATGCTGTTTAACTTTGAAAAGCTGTAATGGGAATACAGGCTGATTTTCTCCTAATATCTCTCACGTCAAATATGCTCAGCCAAAAGATGAGTTTTCTACCCTCAGGGCTTCCATCCCAGCCTGGGAATGGCAGCCCCAGCTGTGCTTTTTTTCTGGCCCTTCTATTGTCATTAGTCAGGCAGATTCTGCAGAGAAAGCTCTGAGCCGACAGTTGTGTGTCACCAAGTGAGGCAGAATCCGGCCCCACTCCCAGAGTCACATCACTCTTCCCAAGGCTCTTCACTGGCACGGCAGGAGTCCATCGAGTCAGCAGATGTGATTTGAAGACACACAAAGGAGATACCTTGAGTGATAAAGTGCAGCTAGATGCAGATATTAAAAAAGCCCATTAAGATACTTAAGAGAAAATGATAATTTCGATACAATTATTAACAATCAAAAGCAATAAAGCTATACTTCAGATTGAAATTACATCATTTTAAAATTATTTTAATAGGAGTAATTCATGAGGGGCAGGTAAAACTCAGACTCAGTAATTGGTGGCTCCTTGGGAACACAGGCCAGGGGGAAGAGACTGGATAATTTCTACTGCTACATAAAAACCAGAAATAATCACATATGATGTTTTCCCCATATAAGATAAATGATCAGTACAAAAAAGGATGGGGAGGGTGAGGGAGGAGCCCCTCCAAGACATAAGATGTCACGGAAACTTCAGTGGGATTTTTTTTTTTTTAGTAAATGCATGGAAAAATCTTGTATTTAATAAGAATATGGTCTCTCAAACACAGACTATTTTAGAATTTTGGAGGCAATACATTGGGTCAGGTAATATTTTAGAATCAGTGAGGTATGATAAGAATATATTTGAGCCGAGGGAAGGAATGTGTGAACTTTTTTGCTGTGTGTGCTGTTATCTATCTTTCTAGATATCCACAACACCAAATCAAACCTGCTACCAACTCTGCAGTCAGCAATTTGAGGGAAAAAATGTTTGCTGAGTATTTTACTTTTTGTGTTGGACCTCATGCAGCTGAACCATAGAAATTTTTAGGATGAACTTTCTGAGGCTCAGCCTGACATACTAATAAGCATCAATAATGCAAAGGAAGTTTTTAGGTACTTCTGTATCTATTATTTATCACACATGATTTCATAAACACAGTTTGATGTATTTGTCAATATCTTTACCTTCTCATCTTTCTTTTAACAGACCAGAATTAAAATGATCTCACTTCTATCATGCTCCTCCTAACAGTGGCAGCTGACACAAGTAGATTCTAATCTTGTTTCCAGTGTAATCTTTTAGTGCAAGAAGATGTAGCTGATCTGTTTTAACTAACATTTCAGAACAAAACTTTCCAACCCAGACTACATTTCTTCTTTAGACTTTTATTTGAGTAGATGTGAATAAATCACAAGGAAGGGTTTTTTCTTTAATCCAGCCAGGAAAATAATACCTCTTTCCCCCTGAAGTTCAGACATTTCCCCTACCCCTTTTTAAAATTATCCTTTACTAACCAGGCAAAGTTACCTCTAAAAGGCAACTCCTCTATTCCTAAACCAGCTGGATCGCCTCCCACAGTGTCCACTGACTATAAAGGAGGTTTAGGATGACAGGTCCATATTTCAGATTGACAAGCATTTCTTCTCATTGCTCTACCAGATTACATCACTCCACTCTGTGTCCCTAGTCTTGCCTCTACTTTGCCCCATTGAACTTGCCCAGTCCTAGCTTTGGGAATTGTCTGATTTAAAGGTGACCCTGCAAAGATGTAAGCCACCAGGCTGCCAAAAGGAATAATTATTAAGCTATACCTGTAGATGTCTAACTTTACCCAAGTCTAAATGAGTGGTGGTGGTGCACCTCAGGAGTTGAGATGCATGCTCTGAGTGTAGTTTATCCATTCCAAAAGGCACAAATTAAGCAGAATATTTAAAAACTATGACTTGTGTTTTTCATTATTTTAATTGTACGATGAGCTCTAAAAGCAGAGATTCTGTTTACTCAATGAAGACATTACACCCTTAAAGTCTCCTTTTGAATGTCAGCTACAGAATTCAGTTTCTGAACTCCAAAGTCCCTTTACCCAGCTTTATAAACACTTAAGAATAGTCCTTTCTTATTATTGAAAAAAAAAGACCAAATCTATTGCAGCTGCTAAGAAAATCTTCAGAAGAGAGTATAACTAATATAGAAAATTTGAAGCTATATCCCTGAAGAATAAACTAATCTCATTTCAGTGGACTCCTCTGCCAACAGTACTTAAAAGATAATACTGTTATTTCACTTGTGCTTAAATCATGAACCAAAGGGAAAGTTGTATGATACTCTGCAGGCTAAACACAATCTAGGTCCCTCTGGTCACATGATACAGCTTTCTTAAAATGAAGGGGAAACAAGGCACATATGTGAACAAAAACAGCATATGATCCACTAAAAGAAAAGCTCAATTACCATGGTTTTTTTCATATTGAGGGAGAAATGCAAGACAAATTTTTTTTTGCATTTTCATTTACAAACTTGCTACTACCAGAACATAAATGCATTGTACCAATGTGAGGATTGTGTCCACACATCCACTCACAAGCACAAGTTTACAGTTACCTGGTTGGCTTTAGGATAGGACTTCTTGTGTCTTATAAAGCACAGATGCAGTGGACCCTGATAATCTGACAGTTTCTTCCTTTTTGGTTGACATTTCAGCATAATTTTTTTTTTCCCCCAAATAGAACAAGCACTTTCTCAGGAACTATCTATTTTTCTCAATTTCAGTAGGGTTTTTGGTTTGGTAAAAATTCCTCCACTCTTTTTCTCACAGTATTTTGCAATGAAAGTGTTCACATCTCAGCAGTCTGGGACCATTTCTTTATTTAGTTGTTTTACTTAGGTAAATTCAGGGCTTTCTGGTTTTAGTTATTTCAGTGTTGTGCATTCAACCACCGAGTTTTCCAACGAAATTCAGACTAACTTTTAGATCAGACAAGTCTTCCCCTAGGAAAAGAAATATTTCTTGACCAAGTATGCTGCGCTGGATAAAGCAAGTGCAGCACATACCAGCACTTCAGATCACGTAATAGCGTGGTTATAACACTCCAGAATTAAAATAGCCTGACTTGATTGCAGGGTGCTGCCAATACAAGCAACCTCAATATGCTTCTTCCCTTTCCTGTGAACACAAGGGCCCATTATCTCCCTTGCGCTTGTCTGACACCATGTTGAGCCTCTTGGAAAAACTAGGGCTGCAGAATGTAATTTTAGAACTTTTTGGATTAGTTTTTCGTTTCTTAAATCACCGTATCATGACAACAGTTGCGTGCTAATCCCTCAGAAGAAAAGCAGCAAGAAAGCTGCTACTGGCGGCACAAAGGTGGAATTGCCACCATCCCGGTGCAGTCTTTGTCTTTGTCTAACCTCAGTTATGTTGTAAAGCTGCATTTAACAAAACACAGAGAGAAACAGGGGGAAATCAGGGCATCCATGTTTCCATTTGGGCCTGAATTTGGTCTCCTGAAGGATATTGTGGAGCCCTTTCTCATGCATATGGTTTTTCAGACATCATGTCTCTGCTGCTACTTCCTTCTCTGGGGGAGGACTCCTCACACTCTTCCCCTGCTCCATCATGGGTCCCTCCCACAGGATGCAGTCCTTCAGGAACAGGCTGCTCCAGCGTGAGTCCTCTGTGGGTCACAAGTCCTGCCACCAAACTTGCTCCGTGTGGGCTCCTCTCTCCACAGGGCCACAGGTCCTGACAGGAGCCTCTTCCAATGTGGGGTTGCCATGGGGTCACAGCCTACCTTGGACATTCATTTGCTCCACCATGGACCACCGTGGGCTGCAGGGTGACAGCCTGCTTCATCATGGCCTTCACCAAGGGCTGCAGGGGAATCTGTTCTCTGGCCACTGTAGCACCTCCTCCCCCTCCTTCTTCACTGACCGGGTGTCTGCAGAGCTGTTCATCTCACATATTCTCACTCCTTTCTCTCACATCTGTTGTGCATTTTTTACCTTTTCTTACACAGATTATCACAGAGGCAATACCAGCATCACTCACAGGTTCAGCTTGGGCCAGCAGTGTGTCCCTCCTGGAGCCAGCTGGAACTGGCTCTGTCTGATATGGAGGCAGCTCCGGGTCTCTTCTCACAGGAGTCCTGAACTCTCCTGCTACCAAAGCTTGCCACATAAACCAAGTAAGTCACACACATCATCACACAGATAGAAACAGAAACAAAACCCATTCCAAGTCATTAAGTCAAACATAAGAATAACTGCCCACACAGATTCTTGGCTTCCCACACAAGAGCCTTCCACATGAAATTCAATGCTAAAGGCTCAGTGAAATCCTCTTTGCATTTCTGTCCTTCAGGGCATAACATCGCTGAAATCCCCTCTTTCACCTGACACTTGAATAGCGAGGAACCCACTACATTTGACGTAAATGGGTAAAGCTGTGAGGGATTATCCATATGGGATTTCAGGATGGAAACAGAACTTTGGTCCCCTGAGAACAACTGCTCTACCCAAATAAACCCATCATTTTTTATTTTTATGTTCTCACCTCTCATGAAAATGGAGAACCTGTAGCTAAAAATAAGAGTAACAGATACCCATAGCAGAGGATGCACATAACCTAGTGAGCTGGGGATAAAGCATTCCTAAGGCTCTAGACAGAGTCATAAAAGAAATGTGTCAGGCCTAATTCTCTGGTAATTACCAATTCATTACTTACTGTCCCGGGGTATATTAGTGCTGATGTAGACAGCTGATTCACAATCTATTCTTTGCTTATGTATTACTAAGTTCTATTTTGAGAAATCAAAAGGATTTCTCAATGGTGCATAAGCCTTGGAGACTGAAAAGAATAGCAGCAGAGCCAGAGGAATCCCAAACTGCACTACTCTTTCTTCTTCCACATAATAACCACTCCTTTTTTAAAATGGGTTTCGTATATAAACCCAGTTATACACCATGTGATAGGTGGTGTTTAATGTTTGGCTGGAATAGGTCGTATCTCTTTGCATTCCCTCCTAAAAATGCACCAAGAACTGGAAAAGGTATTTATAAAGGATGGGTATTATAGCATCCCTTAAACAGAAATTGTCACACTGGGGCCAGTGGAGTTTGGATGCAGAAGTAAAACTGGTCACAGCAATCAAAGTTTCTTTATTTTACAGAAAAAGAATTTTCTCAAAACTGAAGAAAAATAACATTAAAACATTCAACATTAAAAAGGGGGTGATTCTAATCTTCCTAATTAATATTTACACAGAAATAAAAGATATATATTCTAAACATAGATACAAAATAATTCATTTTTTTAATCACAGTGTTACTTAGTATCTTATTATATCATTAGTTTCAAATCTGCCTTTCATGCTTTTGCCTTATAGCACTTTTGTTTCTAGAATAGAATAAACTTTTTCAGTTGGAAGGCACCTACAACAACCATTTAGTCCCACTGCCTGACCCATTCAGCACTGACCAAAAGTTAAAGCATGTTGTAAATGCTGTTGTCCAAATGCCCCTTTAACAGCCTTGGGGCATCAACCATCTCTCTGGGAAGCCTGCTTTGCCTTCTAAAATGCTAAGAGCAGGCAAACTCCTGTGAAGGATTAGTCAACTTTCTTTTCCAAAAGAATAAATGAAACAAATAGGGAAAACAGCTAGGATGCTGCAAGGAAAGAGCACACTGTATCACAGATAGGAAGAAAATATTCTGTGCTCCTAAATTAGAGATAGTATAATACACTTTCCATTGATACCAATAACATTTTCATTGGTTCCACTATCGTGAAAAATCAAATTCCACGTATTAAATCTGCAAAGCTATTTAAGGAATGATCGAGAACACTTGAAAAGCAAATAAACCCTAGAAGATGATATTAATATATTACTTATAAACCTACAGTACAAAATCTGAACGTAAATATTTCAAATACTCTGTCTCTAATGACCTCCTTTAATACAAATACATACCAAATTCCATTAAATTAATTGTATTTATATTTTCATGCAGTAAAAAAAAAAGCTTCTTCATGAAGCGCATGAAGATTTGGCTGCTTCTGCAAGCACAAGAAAAAATTGTTTTTACAAAACACAACAAAATATTATCACTGATAACATTTGTAGTTACCAGACTGCAATAAAAATCTTAGGCTATATTATTGACCTCAGCGGCAAAGCTCAATTGAAATCAAAGAAGAAACATCTGCTAAAGACCTGCCCAGTGAAATGTTCTTGGCACAACCAGCCAGTATCAGCAAGAGACATCCCCTCATTTATCATGAGATGTACAATTAGTTGGACACACATCTTTAGCGCATCAGATATTATACACTTTGTGTCTTTACAGTCAAGGTATGACAAAGCTCATGTCCTTACATCTGTTGAAAACTACACAAATACTTGTTTCTATCTAGCAGTCAGATAATTTGGGTGATAAAGGCCACAAAATACCAGAAAGTCTCATCTGACAAACAGACACTGCCCGGAAGGCCATCATGTCCAATCCTCCACTCTCAGCAGACACCTTATATATTGCAAATTTCCATATGATATTAGAAGTAAAATATATTTATATATCTTTATTTCTATGTAAGTTTAGGAGAAGGATCATTTGGTAGTGACACACTAAACATCTGCTTCCAAATCCTTGCTGCTGGCTGTTAGTATTTGAGAGAAATCAGTATGCTCTATACATATAAAAGAGGAAAACAACCCCCTAGAAAATATATCTAATGCCCATAAATGTACAGACTCTTAGAATTTATTATTCCTATTTGTGAAGAATGTGACATTTATGAACAACAAGGACTTTGAAGTGCTACATTGGAATTATTCCTAACAAAAATCTAGGACACTTTCCTGATTGTATCTGAATGATATAAGGAAACATAAGGATTCTGAAACAGCAAAATACAGACTTCTAATTAAACACGCACTTTCTGGCTTTAATCCCTAGATACAGAGAACAAGGACAGATTATTTGAGTTGGAGAAAAACTGACACGTATTTCAATGGTTTGCTATATTTTTCATAATTTAAGTATGCTAAGTGTCAGGTAAGAAAAACATCAATAAACAAGTTTGTGAGAGAGAGGGTTCCACTTTTATTTCTCACCTGTTAATGACATTATTTGTTTTCAGACTTAATGCATTTATAAAAAAAAATATTAAAGACAGATAACTACATGCCCTCATGATTTACATCCTATATAATCTTGCTAGGGAAGAAACCGGTTATAAAGTGGACATGACCCACGGTGTTACTTCTGAACGATTATTACATTCTTTCACATGGTACTTAAGAGACCTGCAAAGTGCATGGCCTATAAAAGTCCACCTGCTGTGTAGAATTAAGTTGTTCAATAAGGCTACACTCTGCAGGAGCAAGTAGCAGAAGGTGTCTGCTCAACTCAACTATTTCATCAGAAAAATCTGAGACAAACTGAAGTAAATCAGGTGAGTGTTACTACAAGCCAACCATGGGCTGGTGCTCTAAAAGTATGGGCGGTGAGTAGGTTGCAGATTGAAAACGAGGCACTTGGAAGTGTGACAAAAACTTCCTTGTTGTGCACAGGGATAATTACAGCAACAGGGCAGCAGGGCAGGTTAGCTCTTGAGCTCCCAGCTCTTTCAAAGAGGGTTTAAGCTGCCCATGTGTCTTTGCCCTGGAATAACAATCTTCCCCTTGCCCAGGCTCAGCAGCAGCAGCAGCAGCAGCACACATGCCAGCACGCCCTCGGACTCACCAAATCATGCCTTGGGCAGTGGCCAATGTATACGCAGATACCATAACACTTCTGCATGCTTTGTAACCTGCAGGTTGAGCAGGTTGGGGTTTTGCTTGCCTTGTTTTCCCCCAAGTATGGCCGTGATGAGTATTTATTTCAACACAAGAGTAGAACCACTGCCTGATGAACGAGGAGGATCACAGCATGAAAGCCAAACACATCAAAAATCTTGCACGCAAGACCAGGTTTATCAATTTCGATACTGGCAGCACCTCCAGCAAACCACAAAATATCACTAAAAGTCAGATATGGCTCCATAGACACATGGAAAATTATCCTTTACACAACTGCCAAGGATCAGAGTGCATCCAGAACTAAGTCATTTAGGGAATGCAAGTGTCTAGCAGATTATAACTTATTCTTGTAATAAAAAATATATACTTGCACAATGAAGTAAAATGTGAAAGGGGGAACCAAGCACAAAATGGACCAATTTTAAAAGTAAACTAATTAAAACACCATCAAAAGTTTCATTTTGGTGTAAGAGAAGCTATACGTTTTTCAAAATAATTTCATTGGTTACAAAAAGGGCATTGACTTACTTTTCAAACATTTTGTCGACCTGTTTAAATCACTTCTTAAACATTTAGTGAGACTGCACAATATTTAAGCTGAAAATTAAATAGTTTGATATATATGTCCTCAAAAAAGGACACATATTTTTCACCAGTTTCCTTATTAGTGCAAGTGTTTATATGACTCCAGTTAATAGGTATGATCCAACCTCTCCTAAAAAAATGTTATAGATTTTTCTCCGCAAAAAGACTGCTCTCCTTTCTAAAGATCAATTTCACCAGTAAATGCAGAGCAGTTTCATTCAATATTGCAGCTTTCTTTAAATCTTGGTCTCCTTAGGTCCAGACCTATAACCCTTCCACGTGCTGATACCTGGTATGATCATTGGCATGAATTTGCAACAGAGGACACAGACACACCAACATAATCTGCAAAAGATGTCAGGGCTCATACTATCCCCACCAGTATCTCTGGAAAGATCTTTCTTGATTAGAACAAAATACTTTTGCTGTTCATTTTATTATTTGGAAAATGACAGACTTCTTACCAAAAAATATGATCTTTAGAAACTCGTTCCTGCAGAAGGATCCATTTCTTCCCCAAGTCAGTAGATACACAGACCTAAGAAAAAAGAGAAAAAAAGAGAAAAATGAGATGATAGGAAACTGCAAATGTACATCTTTAAAGACAGATCCCATGTCACTATTAAATGAAAGATTGTACATCAATTAAAAGAAAAACAAAAACCAAGGAGGTCTGTACAATATTTTTCAGAGTAACAACCTTTCATAGAGAAAATATTTTGAAATATAATCTTTAATTTAAAAAACTCTGTGACAATGTCTTCTTATTTACCATGAAAACAATTCACAGTTCAGTTGGGGTCAAATTCTTTTTTACATCATCATGGTTAGTCAAGAGGGATGGTAGAAGGGCACTTCGCTTCCCATTCATTGACCAAACAAGAAAAAATGTTCCCTTTACACCAGCAAAAATACTAAGCCAGGAAATCAGTGGATTTAAAACTCGGCTAAAATAGGACCAAAAGATATTAAAGAAACACTTAAGAGATTTGATGAGAAGAGATGTACTTAAGGGATTGTTTCATGGATACCAATTTGTGGCCCATGAGAAGTGTACCCTCAGCAGAGAGGCAGAAGATGGCCTGGACAAGGAGGACTCCAGCTCCACCTTCCATATGAATAATTGACCCCTGGCAAGAAAACAAATGCTAATGATATGGATGGATATAGAGGGCAGATGAAAGTTGTTTTTCTCCCAGACTAAAGTGGGATATAAAATAGCTATTAAAAAATCCCCCTCCTTTAGCATTTGCCTTCATCATGTGTTTCCTCTAGTTAAAATAGGAAGCTTCTATCAGACTTCTAAAAAGATAGATTTAAAGCCCCCCGCTGTCTGCATGCATTTCTTATTTGATCCAATTTACATAAGATGGGTTTTCTCTTGATATCTCTAATAAGGAAAAAAAGGCAAGTAAAACTCTTCTTCTCTGATGGGGGAATAAGTCACCAGTCCAGACACGGACTGTTCTGGGGGAAAGTGTCTTCTAAGGACTAGTAAGAAATGATTTTGTTTTAAAATGACGAGTTCAATGACAAGAGATGAAAAAACCCCACTGTTATGTATTATGTTCTACTACAGAAAACCAGCAATATTAACATATATAAAGATAAAGGTTGAGGTAACTTAGCACAAATTTTATGGGTAAATTTACCGAAGTTCAAATTAGATATAAAAGCGTATTTATTAGAGATAAAAGCGTATTTCCCAGTTACTCTGCACTTCCAATGGCTTTCTTCCATTTCACACTCAATTAAAGCTGGTAGATCACAGAGTAGGAAACTACAGTGAGGATTCAGACTGCTTACTTTGGCGTTGACCCAGTCAGTGCAGACAGAAATGATCAAGGATCAAGAACTCTTCATCCTCAGAGCTAAATGACGGGGCTGCAGAGCCAGGATCCTGATTTGCTTAAGTTTCTAGTATTAGCTTTATTGCTCTGAGCAACCTCCTGGAAGGGACAAATGTGGGCTTTGAATGGGCTAGATGGTGCAGGATGAAGAACCTAAGCTGCTTACTTCTTCAAACATATGTCACCACAGGCAATACAGAAAAGATAACCCTTGGTTTTACCATCCTTCTAAAAGGTCCTTGCTTATCGAGGTACCTGCTTAAATCTGGGAGAGATGATCACTTAATGTGCTACCCGAACCATGATGTCTAAGTTGCAAAGAAAGCCAAGAATTCAGAGGTTCCTTGCAAGAGGGCAAAGTGCTACTTAGGATAAAGGACAACACTGGCATGTGAACAAAGGGATATAGTTTTGTCATCAGTGATTTTCAGAAGAAAAAGAGAGAAGATTCTTGCCTTTATAGAACAGTGATGTCTGTACAGTAGGGGCCAAAAATATCAAATGAAATGCACATTCCCCCCACCTCCCAAACCCAAACTACCTCCTTACACACACATCTAAGATCAAAGTCTGGGAGCTTATGAATGAACAGTCTGGCTTACTGCAGGGCAAGCCCTGGTAAACTTACTGCAAGGGAGCAAGAAGTAGGACTATTAAGTCATACTCAAACTGAAATGAAATTTTAACTGACACAGTATTTGAAATAAATAAAAAAATAACATGCAACTAACTTATGCGTCCATTGAACTACCTACAGTAAAAAAAAAATGACCCATGTGCTCAGTTTTTCCACAGGGACATATGATAGTACTACTAAATGAGATCAAATATAGGGTGAAAACAGTTATATTAGTGGACAGCTAAAATCTCTGGCTTCAGCAAACACATCTAATAGATCTTGTAATTCTGTTTGTTCCCATCCATGTAATAAATGTGAGGAATCACATTTGAAAAAAAATTTGAAAATACTTTTCTGTTTTGTCATTTTTTCATCCTTTCAGCTTCCAAATGAATGATTAAAATCTACAGCATCCCTGATGAGGTTTAAAAAAAATCTAGAAACATTTATGTAGACTCAGTGAATAGCTGATTGTTATTCATTGTAACTGAGGAGTAGCCAGAAAAAGAGCACATAGATTTGAGGTAGTAAATGGATTAATCCAACAACATTGACTGGATTTGCATTAATTTATAGTGTCAGCTAGAGGCTAGAGCTCTATTTAAACAGAATCTAGGGTTCTGAATGAATGAACAATGCATATTTTGCAATATGAAATAAGCCCTGAATAGAATCAAAAGTTGTGCAAAAGGCTGTGATGCTGCAGTTGACAGAGAAGCCTTGCTGATTGCTATTTATGAAGGACTTGGTCCTGTATTCCTTGTAGTGCCTCTGTAAGAAATCATTTCAGTAACAGGAGGTAACAGTTTCTCCTGAGTTTTAGATTGTGTTACATTATTATACTACTTTCTTTTAGGAAAGGTAAAGTTACTTGACTCAAAAATCCAGAGCACACTTGTCTCCTCAGGGCAACTTCAAATCAACACTATCTCTCAGGATCATTGATTTTAGTACAGTGACCTTTTCTTGTGTCAAGTGGCAATTCTGTTTTTCAACTACTTCTATGCCAACATCACTTTATCTTCCTCTCCCTTCTAGGCCAAGTATATCAGATTTTATACAAAATATAAGCAGTTTACTGACCCAGTTATAGTCAAAGGCATCCTTCATTCATACAAATCTTAGGTAATGATGTAGGACTTGTCCAGTAAGTCTTCTTGGTTGACTCCTTTTAGTGTCATATTGAAAGCCTGAGAAAAGTCTGTCAGATTACCTAACCCTTCCTGCTAGTCCTGCAGAGTTATTCTTTATTGAATATTTTGACGGGGTTTTTTGTCCAGTCACATTTAAGCATGGAAAATTACAGCATCACTCCCTTTGGATGACTATACAAGTCTAAAATGCCCGACAAGCTCCCTTAACATGCTTAATTCATCAAAACACAAACCAAATGCTTCATTTTGTATTTCTGCCTTCTTCTCTCTTCTGAAAAATACTTTTACCCACTTTGGGGCTAGTCAGCTTGTTCAATACACTTTGGACTCATACTTCAGTGTTCTGCCAATCTGTAACTATGTAGAGTTCAGTAATTATATCTACCATCAGGAAAAAAAGTCAAATTGATAAAAAAGGTTTTCATAACATAGACTTTCTATTACTTCAGGCTTCCCTGAAGTATTTTATTTACATAATATTCATTCAAGTTATTTGTAATTGTGTTACAATTTCAAACTGAAGCTAAGTAAAATATTTAGTATAATCTATGACTTAGTTTGGTTTCTTCTGGTTTTTATTCTAGTTCTATTATTATTTGCAAATGCCTATAAACATGAATTGGTTTGGGATCAGCTGTTAACTTATACATCCCAGGATGTATCCCAAAGGATGATAACACCACTGGAATCAGTGCAGTATTTTGCTGTAGCATGTGCAAATTTCTCTGACTAATCTCACCACCTAAATATACACCTTCTGCGAAGTCTGACTGGTTTAAAACAGGAGTAATGATGGAGGTGAGTCAAGACCACTCCCCAGGACCAGAATTACAGTGAGTTTGCAGCAGCAGTTTTGGCACTGTGAAAAGGAGATGAGATGAGATGAGCTGAGCTCCACAATCCCCAGTGCTTAGCTCAACCCATCCATAACTTTACAAAAATGACTTTACAATTTAACCAGAAGAAATCTGAAAGTGGTTCAAAGTTTACAAACATGAACAACTCCTCAATCTGATAGTGGTATAAACACATCATAAGAGAGACAATTAGTCAACATTTCTACTGATTCCCCAAATCCTGTTCTGCTGTACGAGTGTGCAGTTTATTTTGTATGACTTTATTTCACATCCTATGAACAGCCTTTGGAGGCACTATTTCAGCTTCATTAACTTTCTACTATACCATAAATTTTTTATGCTCACTTTCAAGGGAGGAGCACATTTCACAAGTATTATTTAACTGTATTATGCAGGAGGATAAATATTCCCAATATCCATATCAACTGGAAATGCCAGGATTGAAATTACCATAAAAACAAAGATTTGGACATGAAAATAATAATTATTTAAATAAAGCTCAAAACCACTATATGATTCCCTTCTGGGCAACTGGTGTTTCATAAACCCCAACACTAATCAGCATATCAAAACTTTCTGTGTCCTCTTAACAAAGTAACTCTTAAATTTCAAAAAAAAAGCCATATCTTCAACCTTTACCTTTCCTTCCTTGGTGTAAGCAAGTATTTTATCTTCTTCTTTTGGGTGAAAAAGGAGGGTTTCCACAAAGAAAGTAATGGGTTGTTTCTGGAAAGTGGCTCCTTCATCTGTGCTTATGAAAAGGCTTTGGTCACGGTCATTGTGGGAAGAACTTACAAGAATTATCTAAAAGACAAAAACAACAACATACATTCAGAAGACTGTTTCTCTGTAACAGAAAACACAGCCTTATTTTTCTTGTGTAAATGACAAATTTTCTACATACCTTACCTACCAAAATTCTGTGGACAAGAAACTCAAAAGTATCTAAGAGCTATGGACTGCAAGATCTTATTAATCTTGCCTGACCAAATCCACTAATGTTAAATTCTACAGCTTCTCTTGCAAATCACACCAAACTGATCACACTCCTCACCTCTGCTCAGAATGACTGCCTTGGCTTTTGGTGTTTTTGAAAGGTTCATGAGGCCACATGAGAAAATCTCCAGACTAACAAAAAAAAAACCCAATTAGTAATGACTCATTTTTAACGTGTCCGTATAAATACACCTCTTTGCCTAGTGAGGCTACTAAATGTAAAAATAATCATTTCCATAATTATATCAGGTGAAAGAACTAGTTAATAACATCTCTCCTTTCCTTCACCATTCTCCTCTTGCTGTCATATTTTGGATAAAGAGGCAGTTCACTTCGATGCAGAAAAACACGCCAATAAATTATTTGCATTTCCTTCTCAGGTCCAAATTATGTCTTGACTCAAACAAAGTAGTATCTTGAGCTGTGTCCTCATGTGACCTTCATGTCAAGCTTTCAACAACAAAGAAACTCTCCCCACATAATTCAGTCAGAACTTCACTCTTTTCAACTTCTTCACCTTTCGCAGTCGGTCAGCATGTTATAGCATGGTTCTAAAACTGCCAATGTGAGGATCCAGTTATGATTCTTTTTCCAGATCAAATGGGTCCACTTGGCATTCAAAAAGGTGCCTTTATCAACTGATAGCCTGCAAACAAAATGGATTTTCAAAGTCCAGCTGGGCTCTCTCTAGCTCACACTTCAAAAACAATTAAAAAAAAAATCCGGAAATCAAAATGTATTTAGAATATTCAGCAAATGTTGCAGAAAACACCACAGAATACTGATCACTGTGATACAATGACTGTAAATTGCTTTCAGAGATAAATAGCAATGAGTTATGCAAACAGAATTACAATAATGTGAATACAGAGAAGGAAAGAGATTAGAAAAAACAGTATAATTTTTATGTAGTCACTTTCTTGGATGAAAGCTGAAGTTAAAATTTTGAAATTTCAAATGAATTATACAGATATGACAGCTGTATGAGCTTTTACTACAATTGGTCTTGGAGGAAAAACTATAAATACAACATTTGTAGATGCTCCAATTTGACAGGTTACTTAAGTGTGTGCACTTGTACTTGAAGCACACACACAGTTTCACTACTTTCTGAAGGGCTTTTGTATATCTCAAATGGGGCACATACTGAAGTACCTTGCTGAACAAGAGAGAGAATTGCATGTACTTCAGGGTTCATGGTCCACTGCTGAAATCCCACACTAAAGCATATATTAAGCCAAAACTACTTCTATCAGTTGTGTGACTAGGTCAGTAAGAAGAGCAAAATAATAACCCATCATGTTGCTATAATCTTGTATTTTTTAATGATATAATTTACCCAAGAGTAGGAATAGAAAGCCTCTGTAAATGACACCTTCACACATGTCATCTCTTACTCCTACTGAAACAAGAATCAGGCCTAAAAGACACAAAGTCTCTGAGCAGTTCTTCGTACCAGATTTTTCTGATTCACTACTGTATCCAATGGCTTCCTGTCTCTTGGAAAGTGCTTCAAACAGGGTCTGTTTAATTTATTACTATCTACAGTCCACCAGTAGCTGCTGGTGGCCTTGATACAACATTCCAGGACACTTGTAACACACTCACTTAGTAGGTTTTCTGCAGAGGGCATGGCATCAAACTGAAATGGAATGTGGCTGTGATATGCTGCCCTGTCCCTTTGCCTGCATCACCACGTGGAGTGAGGAAACATTTATGCCCAACACGGAGATTTGTACTTTCCTTGCCAGACTCCCATCTGCAATTCACGCTCAAAATATCTATTTTACCTGGAAATAGATAAATTCAATCTATCTGCCTGCTGAGAGAGCTATATAATGCTCATTCCTGTTGATTCATGACCAGCACACAGACAGAAGGACCAGGTTCTGTCCACCAGCAAGGCTGCAATGTGAGCTCCACAATTCCTGATGAACCTTGTGTCGAGGCACGTCCTGGTATCTGAATGCTGGCACAAAGCTGGTCCTGAGCCCCATGCTTAGGTTGCAGCATGTACAAGCTCTTCCATGAAGTTACACCACTAGAAGCAGTACGGTAGTAATTCCATACGGGAAGCTTCGTACCTTTGGATAAAGTCTTCTAGTGCAAGTAACACTTTCTGTAAATATCATTATACTCATTCTGTTCAGTTAACATGTTTAAAAAAGTATACAAGACAACAAATCAGTATAGCATAGGCTTCAGAAAAGACACAAACTGCACTTGCACAAAACAGTAATCTCTGGACTACAGTGCTATTGTCTTTGGTTTTTGGTTTTTCTTTTTTTGGTTGGTTGGGGTTTTTTGTTGGTTTTGTTTTCTCCTGATCCTATAAACCTTACACTTGTAAAAATACCAAAATACTGGCTTCCAAATCATAATGGAATGAGATCCATAAAATTGGGAGTGGTGTTCACTGTTAATGAGGCTTAAATATAGGTATGTCTAAATTTCATAACGTAGATCCAACAGCATCTTGTAGAGAACATAATTTTAGAAACTGAAGTCAAAAGAAAAATGCTAGCTATAATGAAATGCAAACACACTGTGATATCTGCTAATGCTGTCCTTCAAAAACATTATGTGTCTTTTGAAGTTAAATCTATCAGAAAAAAAATAGCCTAAAGATTGGAGATTTCTGAGCGTATATGCCAGGGTCCCTAACTATTCTTTTATTCACACACACATCATAATTCATTTAATGAAATATTTTTGAATTTCACACAGTGTTCTGATTTATATTTCAATAGTTTAAACTGATCATTATGTGTCAGGCATACAGATTTCCTTCCCACAGCTAACACACTGGGTGCTCAGACTTGCCTGCTGGCTAACACTGCTTATTCAGGAAAATGCTCCAGAGTAAATATTGTACCCACATTTAATGCTTTCCATAACAAGTTTTATTTACTTTGTAAGTGGAACAAGTAGCAAAACCTTCCTGCAAGCAACTGATGAAGGGATGCAACTGGGACATACTATCTGGAGAGCTGACTAGCAGTGATTGCTGAGGGTTTTAACTCAAAATAAACAACTACTTCCCTGAATAACTGTGTATTCAAAAATCAGAACAGATTTTAAGTACAGCTAAATTTCACTCAAGCTTCTTTTAAACAATTTTTTACATATAATCTGTCCCCCCTGTGAGATTCTCCTAATATTTTTTAGCAAATTGTAAATTTATATTATGCTGTTTATCTCTGACCTCACTACTTAATCTCCCATCAGCTAAATAAACCACACTAACAGATGTGTATACAGTCAGATTAGATGTAAATCTACAACTCCTAAAAGTTAAGGTGAAAAAATATTTCAAGGAGATAAACAATACGATGAATTGTAATTAAAAGGAGTAAAAATAGTATCTGTAATAGATGAATTAAAAAAAATCTAATAAAAACAAAAAATACTCCATCATGACAACATATTAATTAAACCATTCCAAAACTAAAAAAAAGCCATGTTTTTCCTCATTTCAGGAAAAGTTAGGGAGGCAGGAGTTAATAGAAAAACCAAATAAATCTGAAAATAACGTAATTAAATCCATTTATTTAATCTCCCTCTCAGGACTGATTGGCCAATGTGCATGTCTAACCATTCCTGCTATGAGTGGAATCACAATCTGAGCCCCAAAGGATGAAAAGATTCTGATGGCTTAGGCTACAGTACTTTGCATATCAGACTTCTTCCACTGTTACCATGAAGACTTGGAATAATCATAGTGATTACTTGGGAGTCTTAACTGTAGATTTGGCAGCAATTCAAAGCTATGCTGCAATTTCAAGTGGCAATAAACAGAAGATATTAACATGCATCATTTGCACTGCGTCTGAAATACAAACCCCCTCCCCTCAGTTTAGGTCCAATCAAAATTTAAACTCAAGACAAATTTGATCTTAATCAGCACTTTCTCTAAAACAAGGCAATCTTCCAACATATTACAATCATGATATCTCTTTCAGCTTTAGCAACTGATCTTAATTTTAATTGTAGGTTTTATTTTCCTTTCTGTTTCGCTAGTATTAAAAAAGGAAAAAACGAAAAGTCAAAATATCCATGATGAATAAATTTTTAGACTCACAGCATCTGACTTGCTACAGGAGATTTTTGCAATAAATGGTGTGAGAAACACTATTTTTTAATTTTATAATCCTACATAAAGTCAGAAACCAAGGCACCTCATATTCCTCAGCATTCTATACTGACCTTGAAGGAAGAAACCTCCTTTGGGCAGAGTAAGAAATCAAAATATAGGAACTCTTCATTTAAGCACACAGCAGACACGTTCTGAGAAGCCAAGCATGCCCAGGAAGAACCTAAACCTCCTCAGCCACCTTCAGCAGGCTGAACTCCCACTGGACACAGTGGATTCAGCTATGGGGATACAATCCTAGAGAATGTTGGTCGCACTCCAGCAAAAACCTTAATGACATGAACTTACGAGTTCATCCCCACTGAGATCAAATAATTGCATAGAACACTTCCAGGGATGGGTCATCAACAACTTCTCTGAACAACAACTTCTACAGCACCTCACCATCTTCACAGTAAATTTCTTCCTAATATTTAAACTAAATCTACTCTCCTTCAGCCATTAAGAACATGCAGCACTAATGCCTAGATAAAGGTTCTCAGCTAAAGTGGACACAAGGCTGCTGGGCACAGGGTATCACCAAACTCCTGGTGACATCACATAAACCTGCATTCCTACATGTGTTTGGAAGGAAAATATTCTTTGTGCCAGTACTGCCAATCTCAGGGCAGTATTCACAGAGCTTCACAGCACTGCAGTCACACCCTCAGCATTTTTCAGATTAAATAACTCATCTGTATTTCTTGGTTTTACAATTTATGTTATTTATGTGTTATTAGATATACTTGGCTGATACAGAAATCACTAAAGCTCCTGGTCCCAACTGTAAATGAGATGTTGCTTCTCAGGCAGCGTTCATAAAACACACAAGGTGGACTGCCAAGGGTTATGATTTTTATCTTGGATGGTATGAAAGACCTGATAACTCCAGAGTGGCAAAGCTGAAGAATGAAATATAGTCCCTTTATTCTCAGAGTGGTAAGAAACAATGTCTAAAGAATCAATCCAAGATAATTCCAAGCAGAGAGTAAAATAAAATGCCTTCCAGACAGTTTAATCTTGAAGATCATCCCTAGAAGTTGCATTACAAAATCACTCCTCAACAAATATTAGTTATCAGTGAATCTAATAGGCCAGCTTTTGTGTGCACCTGAACTGTGTGGAATACATATAGAAATACATGTACAGAACATGCACATACATGCCAGAATAGTATTTTACTTTCACGGTAAATATTCACAACTTCCTCTAGAATTCTTACTTTCTTTTGAAGAGCCTCTTTCAAGCTGTCACACAGAAGCATTTCGAAACAGCAACTAGTCTCTAAGAGAACCACCATAAGGGAAGGGAAAATGGGAATGTTAAGGATGACTCCTGGGAAATATTCACTACAGCAACCACATAATCTCAGGACACAGTCAAAGGCCATCTGAAGCAATCCTGGTGGAGCTAATGGAAAGCATGTATTACAGTTTCATCTCCCTTGTGTTGGGGTCAGCTCATTAATCATTTGGAATATCTCAACTGAAGCTGTAATATTTTTTATCTACCACCAGCAACTTATTAGGCACTTTAGGATATGGAGTGAATATTTAGAGGTCAGGATCTTAAAATAAGGTGGCTAGCAACTGGAGCAGATGGTAACACGTGAGATATACTGAAGAGGGAATGAACATCAGAGTTAGCACCTTAGCAGAAAAATGTGTTCAGAGCAACTGGACAGAGAACAACTGGCTCACACTGCAACTAGGCAAGCCTGAAATAATATTATCTGATCATAAAAGAAAATAGTTTTGAAATAGTTGGCTTTCTTTTAAGGCATTTACTATAGTGAAAGCAAGTTTAAGGGTGGTTACATATCATAATAATGAATGCCCACAGAGAAACACTTACAGAAGTTCTGACAGATATTGATGAACAGACTCAAAATCCTGCCCTGTTGCATTCGTTGGCAACCCACATATATCTAAATCTGCCAGGTTTCTTGAACTGAACACCTCAAAGGTGCTGATGATGCCAACTCTCTGGGGGATACCAATTACAGCTCAATACTTCAGTCTCCTTATTTAGAGAAGGGTAGGATATGCAAGCTGATCATTACCTCTTCCTCCACAGGAACAAATCTCATCCACCTACAACCTGCTGGAACCAAAAAATTGTTGCCACTTGACTACCATGGCAGGCCAAATTTTCATGAGAAATGTTCTCCTCAAAAACATTTCAGAGCAGTAACTTGTGCCACCAGCCTGAGAATTCTAAACAACTGGCACACGCTAAGCGAATTTGTATTTCTGCAATGTACTGAGCAAGGTGCAAATATGCCAAAGGTCGCAGCAGAGGGAGAGGAGAAACAGAATTCAGTATCTTCGTAGACATTCTTTCTTCAATAGCTAATTTTTCTAGTGGTATTTGCACCTATCTTGCAGAGTTAAGATACACATACATTGTTTATCTCCTGCAAAATACATTGGCACTGCTATGAGCAAGTAGTTAATTAATAAGTAATACCTTTAATATACGCAGTGGATCTCCTAGCACAGGCTGAACTTACACCGACAAGAATAGCAGCTTTATTAGGTACCTAAGGGTGACATAAAGAAATCTAATACTATTTGTTGCAGATACTACATTTTTGGGGGGGTCTTTGTTTCAAGCAAAAACAGAAGAGTCCTTTGCAAAGTCCAATGTCAGCCTGGCTTTTAGTAATTTTTCAGCAAAAGTGATCATTTAATGTAGCTTTTTTGTACAGGCCTACATCTAAAGTGACCAGAAGTTAATGTTGAGATGCTTTGAGGGATGATCACCATATCGATATCTTCACATATTCAGATGGTTTAGTTTAAAACTATGCAGTCCAGTATGCCAAGAACTGAATCAGACAGTCTTTTCCAGCATGCTCTAAATCAGCAGTTCGAGTGGGGAACAGCACTGGGGAAGAAATAGCGCCAATTCTTGTCACAGCAGGAGAATGTTCCCTAACCTGGTTTTATATTGCCCATAAAATAAGAACATTTTCTGTGTCTCAGGGAAAAAAAAGGGAGTTGAATTACACAGCAGAAATTGGCAAGTTTCACTGTTTCTCACCAGTATCTCCACAAATATTAGTATTTGTTGGACACAACAGGCACATACTGATCTTTCTAGCTTGGGCGTTCACAGACTAATCTAATTCAAGAAGTTATTTTGCAGACCTCCAACAGACCTGCAAATATTTTCTGTCTGAATACATCACAGAGCAAAAATATAAAACAATGCTTCCCGAACAGGATAATGGATGCATGACAAATGACTGCATATGTGATTTGATCTAAGTTAATGACGAAACAGGTCAAACAGTTCCTACTCATCAGCCACTAATTCGCCAACAGCAAAAACTGCCCTAAGCTCAAACAGAAATTATATGGATGGTAATTAGTGGATAGATAGAAAACATGAAGAAAGACAATTGTGGCGGCTAAAATTATCAGTCATATGGGATTGATCAGGACCTCATCATCTTGTATAATAGGTGAACACTTGTCTGTCATAAAAATTTTAAAGGTGAGCCTTGTGGTCTTTTATTATGAATAGCAGGTCGATTATAAGGCTGTATAAAAATTTTCTCGGAAAATTAGAAAGGGGAGCTCTCAAAACTTCACTCTGGTGAATCTCACTTTGCACAAGTTTTCCCCTCCAATCCCAAATACTGATCAGGTGTTATCACAGGCAAAGGCCTTCCCATAATGTTCCCAAGACATCCCTAACACCAGCTGAGGCATCAACTTCAAGCAGATCTATTGCTTTCTCTCAGTTTTATAGAGCTTTCATTATGGAGATCAATGTACTTAACAACTCCATTAAAAGTCATAAAAATTAAGGAGCATTTTCCAAACTTGGAGAGGGGAATTGGAGGGAGGGAAGGGGGAGGAAGTGTAGACACATTTGTAAATACACACAGGTTCATGCCACCAAATGGGCTACCTGCAAAGTTGCTGAAGCAGCTGACTGTAAGCACTGAGAGCTTTAAAAGCCTCCATGTTGCAGAGAAGTTCCTGAATACTGGAAAACAGTAAACATGCTCATCTTAGCATCGTCTACAAAGTGTTTCAGATGTATCTCGCACTGTATTTTGTATTTGCCCATTTCCATATCTAAAGGGGCAGCTGGCACTAGGAAGTGAGCTGTTAGAGTCCTTCCCTTCAGGAAGCACCTAATTCCTTTTGAGAAGTGTAGGTGCTCCCCTAAAGGAGGTCTGGGTATAGCTTAAGATTGAAGAGCTCTTCTCTCCTAGACCACAGGGGAAAACACAAATGACGGGAAAGAGCTGAACTGAGCGAGTCTTTCATACAGAAGTCACAACAGATTATGTGGTTTTGAAGGAGAAAATGGAAGAGAGAGAAAAAAGGGAAACACAGCAGCAGAGGCAAGTGCTGGAAAAACAGTAATTATTTTTCACTTGAATTTGGCCATATCTCCATTATGTAGGCTACAAAGCTTAATTATAAAAGCTCTTGCTATTGAAATATTTCCCCTTATCTTTGATATCCAGTCCAAATGGACTGGAAAAAAACCCCTTGAAAAGCAGAAAGGAAATGTCTTTTAAAGTAATTTTTGGTCCCATTAGGGTGAATCTCATTAATAGAAAAAGGACTTCACTGAAGAATAGAGCTTTTCTATTCAGAGGCATACAGTACTGCTGTGCCTGAATCTAGCAGCACTGTAGATAATAAACCTTTCTCCATCAGGGCTTAGATTTTTGCAGTTGTAAAGTATCCATTTTTATTGAGGTAGGGTTTCAGTAAATGCACATACCTGGTACTCATTGTCCTAGTTTTCTCTGGGTGTACTTGGGATTGCTGTTGATTGGAGCTTTTGGAAGATGAAGTCTAAAACATATTGCCTATTGAAAAGCATCATTTTGCCATAACTGAAATGTATTGCTGAAAACTTACATCAGATTTACCAGCATGATTCCTAAGGCCCAGGAAAGAATTAGGGGGAGAGGTTATTCCCTCTGGAGCCGCTCTACTTTATGCACAGATAGAAAATATTTATTGGGACAGAGACACTGACTTCGCTGATCAGTTGTTAGAGCACTCATATGTTGGTGAGACCACAAGTCCTGGTCTCTTCCCAGATGAATGCTGTGATTATTAAAACTTAGGCAATTCTGTACTTATTCTTATATATATGAGAGAGAAAAGGCTGCACATCACTCAGACCAAGTCAGAAATAGAAATAACATTGTCTTGCTCATTTACTACATTGGTAAAATTTAGGGGCAAGTGTTATTGTTTCTATGTTTGTTCCCAAGAATGCTATTTTGACTCTTTTCCAGTACATTTTAATGAATAGTTGAAAAGTGAATATAAAAGTATATTAAATGAATGCACAAACATTTCTACCAATCCCCTTTCTCTCTTTTATTAACATTTAATCCTCCTTAAAAGTCAGTCATTAAATTAGGGGTTTGTTTATATGTTTGTTTGTTTTAAACATAATATTTTACTGAAAATGAGAAGTTGAAGAGCTTGGACCCTGGAAATGTGTTTAGAGACAGAGAAGGCAGCTAGGATGATTTTCAGGAGATTTCTCTCTTGGCAAGAATAGCAAACATGCTAGAGATTCAGCCACAAATTATGGCCGATATGGAAGAAGAAATTCTGGGCAATATTGTTATTTTCCCTTCTAAGACACACGGCTGCACAGAGTTCTAAAAACATGAGACTGAAGTTAGTCTTGGAGTGCCAATTCTGTTCCCTGTCAGCAGGAACTCTGCAAACTGACCATTTTGCAGACCCTGGGACTGATGCCATCTAAAGCAGAATCCAAACAAAACATTAGTCTTACCACTGCTTTGGCACTTAGAAGACTTTGCAGTGGTTCTTGAGGCTGTAACATGAATGTCTTATGAGACTTTACGTATATCACAGTTTCTCTGCATTTCCCATCAATGCCAACAAGTTGGGAATAAAAATACATATGTGCTTGCAGGTGGTGTTAAAAGGGAAAGAGAGGAACTAAAAAAAAAACAGATAAATCCAGAAACGGTAACAAAATATTGAAGGAGATACATCAGCAGTAACAATCATATTTCAACAAAGAAAAGACTGAAAAAAACCCCTGCCATTTTCCTCAAAATATCCATATTTTTCCTATTTTGATTTCATTAGCATAATGTACCAGATACCATACAAGCCACTGGATTGTCTTGAGCATATTAGAAGTAAATACAAAAGCTACTGCAAGTGGCTCCATGTTAACAAAATTAATTCTAGGAGTAAATAAAAAGGCACCTCTCCCTCTTACACATCCCCCTTCTCCAATTTTATTAATGAAATTAGTAATGGAAAAATGTACATATTAATACCAGGAGCGGTTCTTAAATGAAAAACAAAACAAAACAATAAAACTATTGCAATGCAACTTTAAACTTTTTGTTTAAAGTACCATCCACTTCCAACAACTGAATAATAAATGTCTTCCCTTTACTGCACATTAAGACCACACTACACCGATGTTTCCAGTGGTCTCAGTTTCTTAGAGGTATTGGTTTCAAAATTTGCTTTTTGGTTTCAGTGGCGGTTTTTTGTGCCTGTGTTTGGTTTTATTTGTTTGTTTGTTTTGAGTTGTTGCTGTTGTTGATGTTTCCTGTTGGCATTAGCCATACACATGACCCAATCTAAATTCTTATGTCTATAAAATCCTTTCCAATATAGCTATCAAGGGCACCTTGTCCTTCACCTCTTAAGTTTTAATCCATTGCAGCCCTGGACCATAGCTAGCCCCTGATAAAAAGAGTAAGAAAACTTATGGTCTTTTTTATCAACCGTATTTGGGATAATGCTCCTAAAAACTTGTAAGCTCCATCAAATCACCATAATACAACACAACTGAGTGGAGTGAGCTGGCCATAAAGGATGAGACATAAAAAATGAAACACTGGGAGATACGAAGAGCCTCTTTCACATAATTAAAAGTTAATTAAATTCTTAGTATAATCTATATCCAGAAAAAAATGGCCTTTTGTCATTTCTACAAGTGAGTTTCCTGAAAGAAGCACTCATCTGAGATTGCAGCCCATTCCAGAAAAGTAAATAGAAATCACACAATAATAAACAGCCTGTCCCAGCTGGCATACTAATTTACTAACAGGTTTTGATAATTTATTGCAAGTTAAACAGTTCAGTGACAGGCAGGGGAAAAAAAGGGGGGAAAAAAAGGGTTATTTACTTTCTTGCCTGACAGTGTCTCACAGTCAAATCTACCTTGCTTCATCAGCTTGCTCTGAGGCATTTCTTTGAGAGAATTAATAAGCAGACAGGAAAAAGTTTGTAGAGAAATAGGCTAAACTGATTTATTGCCACTGAAAACAAAAGGGCCTATGGAACGTAAAAGATGGTAAATTTACAAAAAAATATAATAAATTAAAAAAACCAAACCAACAAACCTTCCCCAAAACCAACAGAAAAAAATAAACCTAATTCAAGAAGAAAGATTACCCAGGTGGATGGCTAGTCTTCCCAAACTACCTCCAAACAGACCTTCGTGGTCTGTGAAATAATTTGCCTTTGATAACTAAAAGATATTGTATGTTTATACAAAGGATCCTAAAGCAAAATGCTTCAGAAAGTAATAACCAAAATTTATCAGAATTTTGAGTGTACAAATCCAGGTGGTGATTTGGGATGCAGAAAAAATACTGATGTTAGGATTCATAAACAAAGGAGCAAGAAGACCCAACAATCCGAAATGTGCTCAGCACGCCTAGAGTCCTAGCTAAGTTTTCAAAGGGCTTCAGCACATCCATTTCTCTGTCAGCTTGATTACAAGTCGCCCAAGGCTTCAAGTCAGCTTGATTACAAGTCTCCCTGCTTCACATCTGGACAGTGCCGGGCTCAATCATACCTTTGCCTGTAGGTGCAATCATGATAAAAGTAAATAAATACAGCTGCAGAAACCAGACTGGTCACACCAAGTGCTGAGAGATGCAGAATGTTTTTTTTTAACCCCTAAATGAGAACTTAGCAATTTAAAAAAAAAAAAATCAATTATTTATGGAAAGTTAATTCAAATGAGCTACACACTGCCCTGATTTGCACTGTCATATTCAGAAACCAGCTCCACTAATTTCATTCACAGTATTGTGCTGCTGATACACTACTGGTGTGATGTGCAAACTGCTCAGCATCAGCATCAGAAATTCCCAATTGCAGCATCTCCTTTTATGCTTTCCACAATTTACAGAGAATTTAAATCTATGCCTACAGAGAAGCCTGGGTCTGCTTAGTCTCCTATTCTGAGCATCTTTTCCAAAGTTGATCACTACGAAGAGTTTTCAGTATCCTGGAGCTACGAATGTTACTTTACAAACAACCATGGCCGTGGGTATTAATGAAAGGTTAGTTGTGATCCAGGCTGTTAAAACAGCTGCAGACAAGGAGGAAGAGAGTAAAAGGGAACAACTCATGTTCATGTCCCAACAACCTGTTGTGGCACCATTCCTACAGACAATAATCACTGCAAGCAATGAAGAAGCTGAACTGTTCGCCTGGAAAACATGCTCTGACTGAGAAATGTCAGATTGCAAACAGCTGGTTGAAACAGGATGAAACAAGAAGTTGAAGCTATGTTTTTGGAGTGGCCCATACCATATCATTTGTGGGGAATGCTAAAAACCTGCAAACTCTCAACAACACGCCACCCTGCCAAACCTCAGGTAAGACCTGTTCATCTGGTTCCCATGTCTCTCTCGGTGACATCATGGGACTCTCAGGTGCCTCTGCTGAACGGGTTACAGGGTTTAACAGAAATCCAACCAGGCAGGGCAGCTGCAGCATGATGCAAGTATTTTTTTAACATGAAACAATTGTTGATATCTTTCTTATCCACATTCAAATTCACAGTGAGTACATTTAGTCTTTGGTTTTCAAAAGAATTTGTGAATTCAGGTTTAGGCCACATCCTACGGAACCTACATCCACTATAAATAAACACTTTGCAGAGAACTGGGACCATAAGGTGCAACACAGTGCAGATTTGGTTTCCATCTAGAACTAGTTCTAGAATAAAACAATGCCACCAAAAAAAGGTCTTACATTGAGACATTTTTCAGAAACACACAGAACAGCTAAATTTTGCAGCCTACCCTCATGTTCACATTAGAACATTAACCAGAGGTTGATTATATCTGTTTTTTACCAGTAAAATGAACATGAATAGTCTTTACACGTCTCCAAGGCTCTGGAAGCATTATGTTACAATATGCATTTCAAGTTTTTATTGCCATTAGTGCCCAGGATTTACCATGCTCAGGCTAGGAATTTGTGTATTTTGTTCCTCCAACCTCCAGGTACATCTTTTGACTTCCCTGTGTTATTCCTATCTAAGTGAAACTGCAGGTTGACAAACTATCACTGAAGGAGGAGAATGAGCTGTGTAGGTTACAGGCAATTTAAATACGCACCTCTATCAAAAGTTGCAGTTAAGGTGATTTCTGTGATGACATATATCTTTAGCAGATCTGGCCTCCCAGGAAAGCATTTGATGCTCTGTAGTTCTCATTATGTAGCACAATAGCAATGGTTGATCCTGTGATACTCTAGCTTCCCATATAATGAAAAATGGTTTGGTTTTATGTCAATATTTTGTCTACACTTGTCTTCAGAATTTAGGAATGACTTGGATTTTTTTGCACCTCTTCCCAAATCCCAAGTGCTGTATTTTTAGCCAAAATAATCAGTTGTTTATTAATCCATACTCACTATGTTAAATATAAGGGGAAAAAACCCACCTTCAAAAGTTTGATTCAGGGCACTTTTTGCAATGTAGTGATGGTAACAGAAGAATTTGCTGTGGATGCTGTAACACAGTGCAAGCTGACAAGCTACAGTAACTGTTTCCCAAAGCACATCGCACTCTGCAAACACAGATCACAGCTGCAAAAACCACACAGCTTTTTCTCAACAGAAGATTTGTAATAAAACTACATGCTCACAAAGCTTTCCCCCTCAACAAAAGACCCTAAAGTTATGCCAACTCTCCAACATAGAGATGAGTCTCTGCACCCTCTCTGCTGAAGGCTGCACTCTAGAAAAGCAGCAGCAAAAAGGCCTTCTCTGGTCATAGACCAGTATATTACGACAAAGTGCTACATCCGTAGTTTAAATAAGATTCACCAGAGGGTGATTCCTGGAGCCCAACAAGGATGTGGCTGTGATGGACAGGCACCAAAACCAGGCATTATGGAACTAGGATCCCAAGCTGTATTTGACATTCTCTCAGCAATTCACTGTAAGACCTGGGGACTGTTTACCTCACCTCTGCGTGCTTTATAATATCCATTAACATAATGGAGGTAAATACTTATGTGCATTATGGGACTTATGTGATGGAATTAAAATATGCCTTAACATCAAACTGTCCTTTGCTGTAAGTACTTCAGAATATCCATACTTATACTCCTCAAAATAGTAGCCCCTCGACAAGGAAACAAAAGTATGGTGAAGAAAAAGAAACATCACTTGTGCTGTCCAAAGGGATCTCAAAAGCAGAATTTCCACTAAGTAAGTGAATCTTCTACCCATTCAACTTCATAGCTCCCTCTAGAAATGATGGAGCCAAATATGAAGACCGTTAAATCTGCTGAAGCTCAGTCTAACACATAAATCTTTACCCCAAGAAATAAAATCTCTTGCTATAAAATGTGTTTCAATCACATTTGCCAGTGAAAAAATTGGGGCTAGAGCAATGAAGTCCAAGGTCTGCTTTGATCTTTCAAAAACACAGAGTTGGAGGTCTACACAATCCTTGTTCACTTTAATATATGAGGTGTTTTAGTGAAATAAGTAATCCTTTCTTATGTAAGAAGAGGCTGCAGAATCAGGATTGCTGTACCCCCTGTTGAAGTAAAACAATTTGTGCTGGGCATCTTGATTTTCAGAGGTGTAAGAATTCAGACCTTGCAGCTGGTTTATCCTCCATTGCACACCAGTGTTCTGTGACTTTCATATTATCAAGTACTCAATCCGTGTGAAAAGATAACACTTGTTTTACCATCCATTTCCCCCTCCTTCCCTGCCATTTCTGATCAGAAAGTTAGCTAATTTATGTATTTTTAGACATAGTAATCAGCATCTGCAGTCTCACCACTCTGAAGGAAGAGCAGAATCACAGCATTCACCATTATAAATAAAAAAATCTGAATGGGCTGTACTTGAAATACTCAGTCAAAAAGAATCAAAAGTTATGTCAAATCGTGCTGACTGTAAGTTGGTATAAACCATTCTCCGACTCAGGAAAAAAGGTCGCTCCATCAGCACTGAGAGCTACCAGTGTTTCTGGATGCTGAGTTCTGTGTCAGTGGAATTAATGGAATAGAGACTGGATACAGTCTGAGGACAGAGAGATTCTTATAAATAGTTTTGAAGGAAACATTTGGGCACACTCTCAATCTGATGTCTTGTTAAAATATGCACATTTTGTACTCTGGAGAATACCAGACTATGAGTGCCCCTCGCAGATGAAAGAGAAGAAACAGAGGTTGCCGGCAGTTCTTAGCATTCACTTAGACCAAATTCCAAGAAAGATTTGTATTCTGCAAGGACAAGCTTCCCTGTTGAGTTACAGTGTAAAATGATAAAGTACAATTTCATGGGGTATCCATGGAACCCCACTGCAAATAAATAAATAAATACATAATTTGAAAATATTGCTGAATTATCAGAATACTTGTCTTCACAATATCCTTTCAATTCTGGATAGCAATTTAGGAAACATTCAGTGTGTACAACAGCTTTCCACCTCAAAGCTTCCATCTTGTGAAAAGACAAATAGCTAAAATGAAGGAAAATCAAGTATGATTCTTCAAAGCAGCACTAGTGTATTCCAATGCAAGAGGGAATATATACAAGAGCATAGAAACATAGCAGTGCAAATAACTCTAAGACTTAAATTATTTTCTTTCTACCCCTACTGAAAAAGTATTTACTAGAGTAACTTTAAGAACATCTGAAAAGCACTATTTGGCTGCTTGAAAAATATTATAACCTGGAGTGGCTTCTGTACAATTCTTGTTGACAAAAATTGCAGGAAATCTTACAAGTCCTGCTGCCTTCCAAATAATCTCAGGGGATACCACCATAACTCACACAACATGGCTAGCTACTCCCAAGTCATAACCAAATGCAATTAAGGAATGATCAAATAAAATGTATCTTCATACTAGACTACCAAAATTGTTTTCTTAATCACCTCAAGACATCATTAAAAAAGACACTGTCAATAACAGACAATATTTTTCTTCCCTGTTCATACTCTATACATAAACAACTCCATTTTCACCAAACTGGACCTCTATTTGCCTTGCTTTCAGTAATAACTAGAGATACAAACTAAATCTAAGTCTTACCTGAGAGCAATACAAGTACTTTTTTCCTTATTCATCATCTCTTTACTCTCAGTCTTGCTTAATTAATTACATCTACAACAGAACTTGCTACATTTTACTGGGACAAACCATTTTACATTTCAGTAGTGGCTCTTAGTAGTTCAACCCAGCTCCCTGCTATCCAGACACATTTGCTTCTTTATTCTCATTACAATGCTGAATTAACACACATCCCAACATTTCAGCAAAGAGGCACTTTAGGTGCCTTGGTCCACTGCAGCTGAATTCTTGACTTAACAGTTGCTTCTTGAATCACTCATCAAAAGCACTCTCTTGCATCTGATCTTCCCTTCTCTCCCTGCTCCTTTTCCTGCCTTGATTTCCCTTAGAGGGATACTTTTCCTTCTTTAACACCCCCTGGCTTGGTCCTTTCCCTGTTAGAAACACTCCAGCTCCTTCTAACTTTGACTGGCACATATATTGCTTGTCTTCTCAGAAATACACACAATTGAAAGCAGAGTGATCCTGTATGTAAGTATTTGAAAGCGGGGTGTCAAGAGGATGGTCCAGGCTCTGCTCAGTGGTGCTGAGCAATAGGACAAGAGGCAACAGGCAGAAAGTTCTAAGTGAATATGACAACAGACATCTTTACTGTGTGGGTGACTCTGCACTGGAACAGATTGCCCAGAGAGGTTGTGGAGTCATCCCCACTGGAGATATTCAAGAGCTGTCTGGATGCAATCCTGTGCAATGTGCTCTGGGACGATCCTGCCTGAGCAGGGACGTTGGACCAGCTGACCCACTGTGGTCCTTTCCAACCTCACCCATACCATGATTGTGTGATCCTGTACCAGAAAGCTAAAATACAACAGATGTATCCGGAGGACTTCTGAATACTTCTATGACTCTGTACCAATCACAGCAGATCATAAAAGTGAATCCAAAGACAGATTCTATCACCTCTAATATAAAAAATAAAATAGACTGAAGTACAAGGGAAAAAATATTACCATCGCTCTCCATGTTGTGAATTGATGGAGAAAAACAAAGATTATTTAAAAAAAAAAAAGCCCTTACCTTCTATTGCAGCATGTAAACAAAGTTTAAATGGTTTTAAAAAATGCCAAGAATACAGCAATTCCTTTTGAGACACGATGAATTTTCCAATTATGTCAAAACTTGGTACTCTGAGCCCTTGAAAATTTGCTCTTAATCATGGGCACCAAGCAATTTTGATCCTTTCTCTCCTCTCCCACCGTCCCCCAAATCCGTTCCCAAAAGCATTCTGTAAACGTGAAATCTGTTGCAGAGCTGGGCATAAATGCAGTGCATTTTATGTTTCACTCAAGAATTTAATACCACACATTTCTTAGTTTCATATATGTATATAATTTATGTCAAGTACCTGTTCTCAACATGTGCCATTAATACCATGAACCCACAGTCTGCAGAAATCACTTTAGAATGCCACACTGTTCTTCTGAGTAACAACTCATACTTTTCCATCAGAGGGAAAAGAAATAATAGTTTTTGACCTCAGATTACAGCTGTGATGTCGCTGATGGAAGAATATTCTGCTTAATAGAATGACCTGTGTTACCTTTTGTTAGGGAACTGTCAACAGTGAAAGGCTTCATTAAAAAGAGAGAACAAATGAGCAAGACAGAAAAGCCCTTTAAGAAAGTTGGGCTGTCAGGTTTTCTCCAAGGAAAGTAACAGTTCTTTTCACATTGCTGTGTGAACTGAATTATATTTGACGTTTACTCCAACTCAAACCTACCTAAAAGTTAACACAGTCAATCAACATTTGAGTCAAGAGGATTTATTAAAGTATTTTTCTTTTCTCTATTTCACTCCCCATTTACAGATCCTCCATCGGTAACTTTTGAACTCAGCAAGACATGCAAGACAGTCAACATTTTACTGAATTCTGTTCATGAAATATTCTTGTTTAGTGTGCTTTATGAAGGTGGTATGTACCTATGAAACTCCAGAGATAAGTTTAATTGAGAGGCAGGTATCACCAGGGATACACAGCTGACACAGATGTGCACCACTGCCCTTTGCTGGACCTGTTCACGCCTTAGCAATAGCGACCTACTGCTATCAGCTGTTTGCCACCGTGGTTTTCAAGTGAGAGTTCAAAAAGGTGCAGCATTTGAGATTCCTATCCTGCCTCCCCAGCTTCTACTTCTTAATCAAGTTTTGATAAGCCATCACTTGTACAGCAGGTTGTGAACTCACAGATTAGACAACAGAACCCACTCAGCTGTGCTCAAAGCACAACAGTGTTGGTCCTAGTGTAATGAATTGGGATTGCAATGCCATAGCATTAAGCAGCGCTCCTGTTCAAATGCAGGGCATGCTTCAGAAAGCCAAGGAACTGAAAAACCTGACTGCTTTTATCTCTCTTTCTGTGACATAAAAAAAAGACAATGAGGCCTTATAAAAAATCATGAAATGTTTTGCTGTGTGCCCTAACATTAACTCTGAGCACCTGATAGCGCTCAAACATATCTATTACGAGGCTTTCATTTGTTGGAGGAATTGATCTAAAAGGCAGCCTGCAACCCATATGTAAACAGTTGAGTCAGTTATGCATTAAACTATTGGCACCAAACAATTTTAAAAAGTACTTGTTTACCATAAAAATGCAGAGCAATTGCTGTATTTTCCCTAACTATAAAAGCCTCACAGCTTCATACCTTTTAGGGGTAGAAGAGGCCACTACAACAGTCTCTTATGAGAGAAATACTGCTGAAACTGCATGTGATAAATAGTACTGTGCATTTCTAACATCGCTTTCACACTGCCATAATTTTGCTGGGTTGCTGGATTTTCCCCAGCTCTCTACTAATTATCTCTTTAATATTATGCTGCCTGTACTTGTTATATGAAAACACTGTGATGTAAACCTTCAAAATGGTGCAAGTTTATTTCCTAGATTAGACTTCACTGCATGAGTCCTCTTTAGCTGTAAAATGTAGTTCACCTTAAAAAGCAGAACAATCCAAAGATCAGGAGGGTCTGGTAAGTCATACTAAAGCCATTCTATTCAACATCATAGTAAGTAAGTCTGCTGTGGGGGGATGTAGGAATACTTCAGGTCTTATCAGGAGATATTGGGAAACCATTAGTATCCACGTAACCTCAATGCATCCCTACATTAATGGAAACATATTTCAACTGAAGAAAGGTCATCAGCTGTCAAGGAAGAGCTTTAACCAATTGCAGAGGTGGCTGTGGCAAATAAATGGTGCTCCTAAAGTACACTGTATTTTTTTGCCTGGGGCCTATTTTCAAGCAATTTCTTAGTGCCATCAATCACATCACTGAAGTGAAATACTTTGTTTATGCCAGACCTGAAATTCCCACCCTTTAAAACAAACAAACAAACAAAAATTGTACTTTACATAGCTCCTTTCTTTAATCTATATCTCAGAAAATGAACTCTGCACAATCATCCCAAAACATTCTCTCTGGCTTTAGGAGAACACTTAGCAGAAAAAAACCAAATAACACTAAGATCACAGATACGTATGGCTCTCAGTTTACCATCTGAACTGTTCACTAAACAACTTCTCGTGGTTGAAACCCAAAGGCTTTCAATTAATTTTAATGGAATGACTTCGGAATTAAACTAGCATGCAGCACAATTTGCACAATTTGCCCCTTAATGACAGTTATTTGCAAAAGGGAAGCTGTTTCATGTAATCAGTCTGAACACCTGCTTTTGTAATCAGCCTATGTAATCAGACAGATTACATGATTACTATCAAACATTGTGCAGATACATTCTGAGAGAAGAATCCATTGCTATTTCACAATTTTAATCAAGGTGACAGAAAAAAAAAAAACTGAAGAAGGAAAATTAAGGTTCCATGTTAGCAGGTTTTAAAAGGACGGAAAAGAAGCATGAAGCTTGCCTGACATGTGTTTTTGGAATAGATTTAAAACCTTTAAACCAAATTTTTCCACCAAAATTCCAGAGAAAAATTCCTCATTTGTTACACAGGAACTTCACACAGGGCTTGAAATCAACCAGCAATCCACTGAGCACATCCTTAACTTCAACACCATTTCAGAGTAGCAAGGGAAAAAAAAACTGGCAGTGGGCATGATATCCCCTCACAGTAGGATATAAAGGACTTGTGTGTATGATGGAAATTAAGACACCAAGCTCTTCCCAGTGAGCTCTGCTATGAGGTTCCACCATGGAACAGAAACTCTTATTAGAAAACTTCATGAAAAGTGTAACTTTGGCACACCCTTCACCAAGTCACTGGGAATTTGTATAATTTTTTGTTGCTCTTTTTAATTTATAGTTACGTTGTAAAAACAGTTTTCTGCAAAGACCACACTCAGTGGTATCTGACACTAAACAAGCTGAGAAATAGCACCAAATCAAAATTTTTGCAGATAATGAACTTAACACTGGATTTGTATAATAATTAGTTCAGAAGAAAGGAATTGGGCTGCATAACATGCAAAATGTTTCAGCATATTCATAAACAGACTGAAGAAATACTGAAAAAATAAATCTGCAGTCTATTACCTTGATACACCGCAGCAATACAGAGAAGCAACTAAGACACATGATCATATGGAACTGAACCACGATAGCGCTGTTTTCAATGTTTTCAATAAGAGGAACTTCAACACTGAACTTAGTACCCTACATACAACAGAAAATAAGAAGGATATTGGCACCTTGAAGATGCAGTATGATTCAAATCCTGAAAATTATGAGCTTTTCTTAGCATTTTGAAAATAACTCTGTGTGATGTTTGAGCCAAATTACTTCGCTTACAAAATTAAGCAAAATGCAAATTTTCGGAGCTTGCTGATTTATTGCAGACAAAAGTTTTGCAGTAAGAAAGACTCTTAGGAAACTGGTTATTTTAAGCCTCTCAATAAAACTCCTCTTATTATAAAGAAAAAACAAGAGGATTCTAGCCTTTTTTTTCAGCTTGATTATGGTTTATTGGCATTGGTTTATGGCATGGAAATGTTACTTTTCTGTACCATCTTCATGCAAAAACCCTCCAAAAACTAAAACCGAGCAAATTTCAGTTCTCTAAAGAACTGGTTCCCAGTGGACAGATACACTTCCAGTGACAGACTTCAGGACAGAAAGACTCAGGTGCTCCCACTTCCCAAGTGTTGTCTGCTTTATCTACAGTTTATCAGCTCTTCCAGCTATCTGCGGACTGAAGTGCTTTTGTAATCATAAACTTGCCAACTATATTACACAAATCAACATGCTGTAAAGCAGGCTCTTGAAACATTAAGATGAATGACCATTTTGTCAGTGACAGAGTAACCATAATGAATAACTTCATTCGTAAAAAGTTGCATGCATAATTACACATGCAAGTAGATGCAGATATGTAACTGCATATCATGTACAAGTTTACTGAAGCAACTACTGGATTTCCGTCATCACTCTGGACATAGGTTAGAGTGTTGTGCTCACAGAGATCTATACTCTTTGATACGTACATGTTTCAAACATACTAATAAAGTCACTGAAGACCATTACTGAAAACAAAATATAGTCTTCTGGTTTCATATATGCTTGGAAGAAAAGCCAAGAAATCAAGTTACAAAGAATAGAAAAGGCTAAGATTAAGATTAAATTACAATGCACATTGAATTGGAGAGTGATTTGCTGTTTATAAAACATAACATATTTCACCTGACAGAAAAACAGACACACAAATGTCAAGCAGAAATACAGCTACAGTATGTTTTCCTTAGTATCTACAACATAACCACTTGATATCCTCTTCCAGAAGCATTTCTAGGTTGATTACTGGCCCATGCAATGTGGCACGATGAAACCACACATCATGTCTTGCTGGAAAGAAACACGTCACGTGTCACCATTGCATCAGGTTGACCGAGCACAATTATATTTGTTTGGTCAGCCATGCACATAACTGCTCAGACGGTTTGTGCATTGTTGTATTTGCAGTGTGCTATAAGCATCAGAATACATCTTTTTTACATTACCAAGAGAAACCAAATCTTGATATCATACCTCAGTATTTATTCCCTCCACACTCCTATAAATTCCTACTAGCTTTAACAGAACTTGCTAGAAGTCAAAATTATAAAGAAATCATGAAAATATCTATTTTTCTTGCCAGATCTTCTGTCTGGTCTAGTCCTTGAGAACTGCTTCTCTAGATTTACTCATGGTGAGAGACCTCTTGCAAGCTCTATGAGCAGAGACAATGAAACCAGTAGGTCTACTCCTGGAGCTAGACGCTAACGCACATGAAAAGTAAAGTCACTGAAACTGGGCTCCATCATATCACTTGTTGACAATAAAACCACACTTGTTTTCACTTCTACTTCACTGATGTGTTTAGTCAGCTCTTAATATTCCAGCACTCCGGCCCCACAGATATGGATCAGAAATGCTGGACCTGTACTTGCCAACACTCACACTGAAGCTGCTTGTGCAACCTTGGCTCAACTTCTCAGGTATACATTACGAATTAGTCTTTAAGCATGTGTTCCCTTTCTTCTTGCACATAGTTCCACATACCTCCTTCATTCCCTAGTAAAAGATCAATATCTAATCTTCAAAGATCGTTTACTGCCTAATATTAAAATAATCAAGTGGCAAATATGGAACATAAAAATTCAGTCTAAAATTTACCAAACTAAGGCCAGGCAGAATTATAAGCAACTGAAAAGTAAGTCCCATATTAGGAAATACTAGGCAACTTTAACGACAACCACAAATACTTGGATCATCCCTTTAACAACGCACGCAGCATGATCCCACAGTTTTGCTATCTGTGCATTTTATTTTGGAATGTCACGGTATCTGCTGGCAATAATGCACTGCCATTAATGTGTTATGAAAGATGTCTGGTATGATTTGCTTCAAACCCCTGCTGTCTTGTCTGTACCTCATATTAGCAGGAGGTTTATTTAGGATCTGTTGCTCAATATTTCGTACAAGACACTCAAGCTCCATCAGCTTGCAGGGAATCCAGGGAGAGGACTCTTACTTTGTACCACCAAAATCCTTTACCAACTTCTTCACTTCCACTTAAGGGAAAAGAAAATGTTTAGCTTCTCTTCCCAACTTTACAGACTACAACCTATTTCTCCTTTTGCATAGACTGGCTTTATCTCAGTCTTATTTTATGTCTTCTTTGTTGGCCCTTCTACAAACATGTCGGAGTCAGATTACATTTTGAGTAGCAAGAACTTGAGTTTTATTTATTATCATGTTGAAAAAAGTTCTTCATCTAGCATTGTTATCGATATGATGTCATCTCTGGGGGTTTTTTTGATTGCTTAGTATATGATGTGGTACACACTCTGTACATAACAAGCTTCACATCAAGTTTGAGAAGACTTATGTCTTCTTTTGTTCCTGTTTGAGTGCTCTTATCCTAGGGTGTGTCCATAACAAGAAGGAGGTTTCTGCCCTCTGGTTATATGTGTTCTTTATCATGCTCTTGATGCAGAGCTGAAGGTTTAGGCAGGGAACACTGTGTTACTTGGTAGGCATTTTTCATTTTAATGGATTTCAGCTACTGTTCAGTTTCAAGTCACCAGAAGCCTTTAAGTTACAAGCCTCCAGTAATCCCGTTAAACATTGGGAAAGTGCTATATAAGCATTAAATGCAAATTGTTAATATCTTCTGGGGGCTGCAAGCAGCTCAGATCGCTCTTCACTGGCCCCTCTGGCTGCCACACAGGGCTGCATTATTCATCTCTGGAGGGAGATGTGTCTAGTCGACTTTATCCACAGCCAAATATGTTTATTTATTACAGCACTGTTCCCTAAGCCCTTCAGTTCAATCGCTGGTGGAGAAGGCAGGATTAAAAGAATGCTTCTCAGCATCTTTGGCTATCTTTAAATTTTTCTTCAAAGACATGTACAGAGACAGAAGGTACCCCATGGCTTTTAGTAGCAGAGATGATAAGTGATCCTCTCTCCCTGTAAAGCATACATTGCAGCTGTCCCTGATTTTTACCTCTAAAGTTCACAATCCTCCTTGATCTCAATTGTACTTTGCTGAAAAAGTCAGGCAAAGAAATGTCAGATAATAAAAAAAGGCAACATCTTTTTGGCAAAAATATTCTGCTTTAGAAAAAACTACAACAAAAACGAAGGACCTTCACAGCTTAGTGCAAAATTTAACAGGATCTCTGCTTCCAAGGAAAAGCATATTAATATATTGTTTAAACAATGAATTTTTCTGATGCTACAGGTTCTTAAGATAATCTCTACATGGAAGTGTCAGAGAAAGCAAGAAGCCAAGCATCTTTAAAGGTACTCACTAAGTGAAGTGAGTACCTTTTCCTCTTTTAACATGCCCATAGGGACTATCAGTCCAGAATGCTGCTAACTGGTTTCACTATTCTAAATACAAAATCACCATGTGAAAGCACAGGTTTCCTCTGAATATTCTCCAAGTTCGGCCCTCTCCCATCTTCATCATCCATCCTTTTAGCTCCCGCCCCCAAAGGAAATCTTTCAGATTCAAGGATGGCATGTTACGACTCAGAACCCAAATGCAATGGAATTGCATTTGTTTGACTTAGGGAATAAACTGTCTTTTACAAGAACTAAGCTGAAAGTATCTCATTCCGTGATGTCACCTTCCTCTTACAGCTGGTATTTTTACATGCTTGCAAATAGTCAAATCTTTTGCAAGCCTCAGATAGCTTAGGTAAGACAAAATCTGCATGCTAGCATCACTAGTTAGCCTAGATGCTGGTGACTAAGTCCCAAAACGGAAGCATTCACTTTGAATCCCTAATACTTAACATAATTCAACAGTATCTTACCTATACATTTTCTCCAAGAGAGTAACTTCTTTCACAAAGAAACAGTTCATTCTTATTAAAGAACTGTAAGACCATACTCATGGTACAAGAGCGTGAAATGATTGTCTTAGAGGCTGCTGCTCATTAAATTTTTTGTAAGGCTTATTTCAGACTAGATAAATTTATTGGATAAGGAAGATTAAAGAGGCTATAGCTCCTCAATTATCATTAGACACAGCAGTATATATTCCTGATTCATATGACACGGTCATGGTTGTGTAGATATGTAGTTTGTTTAAACCCTTCAGCCTCCCTTCTGTCCATCTATACTCGGACTACAGCTGCTTCTAAATTCAACATATTCACCAGGTAGGGATTACCTCACATTTTCTATGCACTGCACAAACATTAACTTATTAACCTTCGTAACAGCCATGGGAGATTCATCTGAAACAGATTCAAATCCCAGTGGAGGATAAGGGAAGATTCAGCTTTGAATCAGGCTCTCATATAAGTAAAGCAAAACATGAGATTCTGTTTAACTTCAGACCACATAGCAATCCAAACTTGGCCAAGGTCAGCTTCATTCTCTCAATTATTTACGGATGTTCCAACTCCTCTGGCTGTTTAAAATATTCCTGTTACTTCTGGTTCTGCTTACAACAGACGGAGTGTTACAGCAAATCTCATAGAGAGGACAAAATGTTCAAGGCTCCTTGTGGTTTCATGAAACCATATTTGATATTTTTAAAGCAGTGCTTATGCTCTGAAAATGAAGATTTTATCCAGATCATTACTGAATGGACCGAAGTCCTTGATCTGATTGTAACATCTTTTACACTATGCATTTCTAAAGCTCATTAATTTCACAGATT
Source organism: Cephalopterus ornatus (assembly GCA_013396775.1). Lineage (NCBI taxonomy): Eukaryota > Metazoa > Chordata > Aves > Passeriformes > Cotingidae > Cephalopterus > Cephalopterus ornatus. Next base: position 469,558 of record VZRE01012620.1, read on the forward strand.
ACAGTAAACACGGAATAGAATATTTTTCTGAGGTATCTAAGCACACCAATTTCACTACTACATGTTCTTGTAAGTCATTTAGTCACCTTAAAAAATTCTCCTTGTCATGGTTAATTAGGATGAGCAATAGAAAAATCAAAGTGTGACTCATTGCTATATCTACTGTTATTACTTAATGAAGTTTTTAAAACTCAAAATGAACAAATTAATTAATTCTTTATATAAAGGCATTTTCTCATTTTTTTCTCTAAAGGTACAGTAAGTTAATTACTTAAAAAAGGAAGAACATAGCTGGAAGTGTTCAAGGCCAGGCTGAATGGGTCTTTGTCTTTGAGCAACTCGGTCTACTGGAAGATGTCCCTGCCCATGGCAGTGGGGTTGGAATTAGATGATCTTGAAGGTCCCTTCTAGCCCAAACCATTCCATGATTCAACCTTCAGGCAATGTCTTATATTACTGAGATACTTGGGGTTTGGTTTGGGGTGTTTTTTGCAAACAACTAATGGCAGAAATCCTTAAACTAAAAAGCATGTCCATAAATTAAAAACCAATTTAAACCACAATCTTTTCTTCAAGGGCACAAAGAGATACGTTGATTCTGCTTGGTAAGGCAAATCAATTTGTGACAAAAATAGTTAAATTCTTCAGGTTCAATATGAAAATTAAGCATTTTTTTCCCAAATGACCAAACAACTGCCACAAACTCCAAAAATCATGTAATATTAAGGACCCAGCTCTAAGTGACTTAAAGCTTTGTTCAGAATTCACGAACCAAACCAATAGGACAGAGAACCTGAGTTGAGGTTCCAAAAAAAAAAAAAAAGTTCTCTTGAAAACTCTTCCAGCCATCTGGTAGTTGAAACATTTTAAAATGTTCTAACAGGACTTAGTATCAAACAGATGCCTGCAGTAAACATTAGACATATTATCTAGGGTTTCCCTGCCAAAAGATAAATTACGTAAAGCAAACTTTCAACTAGAGGCCAGGTTTGAGAAAGAAACAAATATTTGGAGGAAAATAAAACACCTCTTCAAGAAAACCAAAAGAGAAGTTCATCTGTTTCTGTACATTCTTTCCACCCCTCCCTTTTATTTCAGCAATTCTTCATTCCCTTCTCCTTCAGTGATGACTGTTTTGGGAAATTCTGAAATTTCTTCAGTAGACAGTTGTACAATAGATAAATGGCTCAGGCAGGAAAGTACTGCTGTAAAAATCCTTGTGTTGGAAGATCTGCTTTTCTGATTAATTAGAAAGAACGTGCCTATTAGAATGAGCACACAATACTGAATACAAGGTATAATGGGAGTTATTCAAAAACTTCTGTATTTCATCTGTGAGTTGAACACCATACCACAAACATTGATGAACGCAACTTCCAACCCTGAGCAGCTGCTAAAAACACCTATGATCAGTATTTGAATAAATATATTGGTGACCCCTTGCAAATCCCCCTTTAATAATTTTCTTCTCAAAAACTGTCGTAAAACAAATCATTAATTTGAGTCTAACAGAAGTTTGGCATATTGGAGACCTTGACTCACAGTGTGAGATGCTATCCTGGCACAAACGCATAGTCAGAATTTTAGGCAACTGTTTTGACTTTAAACTACAGAACTATGGAACCTCCTTTATCTCATCTACTTTATTTCATCTATTTTATTTGACTTTTCACAAGCATCTGAACTTGTCAAGGACTGAACTAGTGGGATGCTGTATTATCTGACAACTACGCTACATGGTATATGGGAATTGGATAGAATTTCAGCTGGGTAATTATTTTGATGATAAAATTTCACTATACAAAGACCTTAGGACTTTTCATCTACTGGAATCCAAAACACCATGCACAGCTTTATAATCCCCTTCAGCTCTTCTCTATTAATATGGTACACACTTGAGAGGCTTATCTTTTACAGAAAAATACATTATGCAGCTTCAAGAAATTTGCTAATACTTTTATGTCACATTGGTCAAACTATGATGAGAGACAAATGTGTCAAACTAATAATACAGGCTCTCAAAGTAACAGGCTAAACGGGAAGCACTTACACTAAGCTATCATTATATATAATATAGTTTTTCTTTATAAGTAGCGTAGTTTAATGGAGGGGAAAAAAACCGATTTCCTAAGGGAAAAAATCGAAAGATTACTAGATTCTGAAACTATTATTTGTGATGTTTTTGTCATGATGATTGAAAATGGAAAAAGATCCTTTAGGGCTGGTCATCTTTATCTTAGCCTGGCCTTGATTTGTGCTTAGACTAAAAAGAGGACTTCAGTTCTGGATTCCATCTTTGCTTTCATGTTCTATGACACACATGTCATTGAGGGTTTTCCTCATCTGGTTTTAGCTGGAAAAAGAAAATCACAAAGAAACACAAATTGCACCAGATGAGCCCCAGGCACAGTACATGTGCTTCACATTTCAAATGTTAAAGAATTTAGATGATAAACTAATGAGGTAAAACTTTTGTAAACTGGTTAGGTGTGCTTAAGTCGGCTTAAGTCTGAAAACAGACAAGACAACAGACAAGACAGCAAATTAACATGAGCTACTAAGGCTACAGTCCTCAGAAGAGTTAGAAGAAGATGGAACAGTGCTACTGACAGAGAGGAGTAATTAATAGCGAGACAATAAAAATTACTCATTTCTGTATCTGGGATGAGGTGAAAGAAATTCTTCAGAACAAACTTTAAAGCAGTTCTGTAGATGGTAAAGGGAAACGCATCGATTTGACGGCCCATGTCTTGACTAAAGAAATTTCATACTTCTGTAGTCCAATACCCACAATCCCTAGAGTCACACTTGTTTCACCTATCCTTCCCTTTTTTCCCCTTACACACATGAACAGGGGAAAAAAAAAAAAACAAAAGGCAAAACACACTATATCCAAAATGCAGAATATAGGAAGAGATAACACAAAGGTTTACTTTTTAACCCAACTTCTAGCGCTTGATTTTAATATATCATTTGTCTTCCGTTCTTTATTTCTTCAAACAGCAGTTACAAAAATATTCACTGTAACGCAACAACAGACTGAAGGCTAGTGTGAATTGGAAGAACTGCTCAAGCAGGACTTCACTGGGGTCACAAAATACATGTTGTATGAGCAAACAGGTTTCTTACTTAAAAAGTGGGTCTCACTAAAACTGAAACAAAACCACTTCCAGAAAATCTATCTGGAAACTGGTCACCTACTGAGTGGATTCAAAGCAGGAAAAAAGGACTAGTGCAACGAGGAATTACAAAAATCTGATGGCTACGCTTGACACACACCCCTGCATGAGACAACAAAATAGGACAGGGAAGTTGTCTTCCAACTAAAAATGGCCATTCTGCTTGCAGAAATTCAGCCCCAAACAGATTGCACAGTGCCCTTGACTGCATAGGAATAAATAGAAATCTAGCTGAATGTTTATTCTTTCACTTTGCTGGCAAGAAAACACAACAGCTATATGCATCCCACAGTAAATACTGCCTCATTTCCTAAAGCAGCTGCCTCAGGCCACCTCATAGTTCTTATTAAACCCTTTCTTACCCTCCTCCCAGCAAGGCAGCACAGTTCAGCAGTCAGAATTGTACTCTAGTGACTACCCACTCTACTCCGGGCACTGTCATTGTCTGGGGCTGACTCTCTGCCAGTGAATCACGATGAAGCCTCTTTACTTTCCGATTAGACTTTTCTGTAAACATGATGAGGATGATGATACCTTACTCACCACCAAAATTAAAGGAGCATGACAAGCACCGGTACTGACTTGCACAACACACTGATAATGTGGAGCATCATTTAAGCATAAATGCATTTGAGTTATGTCAGCTATGAAAAATAGATCACAAAAGCATAGAGGAGCAGGCAGTAACATTTTATGCTAATTATTGGTCGAGAGAGAATGAGGAAACTAGCTTTCCAATATCCATCACTAATGAGACTCAATTTAGGCCTTTTACATAATCTACTTATGAGAGCAAAGAAAATCCCCACCTATCTGCTAGATGTAGACTGGGATGAATCTCCTCCCACAGAGATTTGCCTCAATCATAAAAGCAATCAGAATGTTTAGACTTTGATGTGAAGATGGAGGGTAAAGAGGAAAATCTCTCTACAAATTAAAAACTGTGCCTTCTAAAATAACAGCTAGAAAAACATCTAAAATCAATGGAGTATGAATGACTGATAATTGTGTCTTAAAACACAACCTAGCCAATGCTTTTCCTGGGCATTATTCTTTAGCTTTTGTAAGCGCTTACATGCTCTGAATAAACTTAACGTACTAGTTTGCCCTTTATTCCCCCACAAAATTACACACATAAGGTTGTATGCTGACAACTGTGGTTAACTAAATTACTCCTTCACGTGCATGTAATGGAAGAAATTTGGGACTGTACTATAAAATATTTTCTTGCGGCATCAATGCCTTTGCTCGTCAGGTTTTACTTAACCATTTTTTACCAAACTAAATCCACTAGCTCCATTAAGTTCATAATCAAGCTATTGCTCTTACCTGGCTGTTTAAAAGCATAAGTTGCTTTTAAGCCTTAGAAGAAAATACCACAATAGCTAATAAAAAAACCTTATTTTTCGCTGGCAATATTGCACACACTAACCTTTTTGCCAACATATATTCCCTTCAGGTTCATACCTAATGGCAATGTTCTCTGACGTGGGACTCAGACTTGTTAGGGAGGAAAGGAGAAGGATTTTTTGGCCAAATATCTGATTGCTCTCAGAGAGGAACAAATTTCTTCCCTTATATGACCGCAATATATTTTTGAGATTCATAGGTATATAAGCACGTATGTGGATTTTACATATTCATATACATACACATAATATGTAAATAGTATTTACTGAAATTTATGCTACCAACATCAGTGCTAGGTAAGCAACTTAATAAAAATAACAGCACTGCAAGTTCCTATTGTGCATAAAAGTGACTCATTGCATACATCTACATGATTGAAAGATGCTTACATCTACTAAGAGTTGCACCTACTACTACTTGCATGTATGACATCTCCATACATATACTACCAATTTAAAAACGTACAAATGGTTGTGTAAGGGTCTAACAATGCAACCAAATTTGAAATCACACAAAATTTACCTGATTTGTAATCATAAAATTTATCTAATATTTTCAGCAAATCAAACAAACTTGAAATACATTATTCAATTATTTCTACACATTATAAATTCCAGATAGAAGATGATATGTCACAAAAACTCAGATTTAGAAACTCTTTGTTCACAAAGTAACCTGAATGAAGTTAAACTCAGTGATTTTTCTTTAAAATCACTTGAAATACTTACTTTGTGCGAACTCAGGTAAATTGAGCAGTTTTGAGTTTTACTATATGGATCTATGGGGTTTAATCCTATTGGAACACTAAATGAAAATTGTTTATTGTTACACTTCAGATCCAAAACCTGAGAGAAAATCTTTAAATAGGTGTAAAAGAACTAAAATCACTGAGCTTTATTCAGCTATAGTTGCTAAGCAATTGATATGTTATCCTACTTGTAAAGTGTTCTCTCTATATATACACATCTTTTCAGTATGCCATCCCTGCGTGACCTTACATACCATCCTGTACTCTTCACTACTGACCAACACTACCACAGGAAAGCACAAAGACCAAGGCAAATTTTAGTTCATTTCTATTAAAGTTTTAGCTGTTTAAGATAAGGGATGGCATGATTTGACCTCCCATTTAGCAATGTGAGCAAGTGCGGCTTTACAGACAAATTATCAATAACATTTTAATTAAGGTTTGATTGAGCCAAAGCAATTATCACATGGCAGCAGGTAGTGAGCAGCGAAGTGCTTGGGGTATCATTCTTTCCCTGCAAGGGCTGGAGGAAGACGGAGTAATTACTATTGACGAGGCTAATCTTCCAGTCTTCTAACCTCAGGCATGCTCAGATGAGACAAATCCCACTCAGCATTCCTTGTCGACAAATTGGTCATTTGCATAAACATGTTTTCTCACCAACATATGCTATTGTAGTAGATTTCCCAAAGATGGCAGCAGGCCAGACACTTCCTTAGCAGCCAATGTTCATGCCTTTTGCATAAACATATGTGCTTTTCTAGCCTTTACATACGAGTCCGGAGACTAAGCCTTACTAAGGGCAAGTGGAGCTTTGGGTCAAAACCTATGGACGAGGGTCCTTGACCTTGAAGTCACTCCCTATTATCATAACAGCATACAGATTTTTTTTCCCACTGGACATATCCTGTGCCCCCAAGGGAACTTTCAAGGTTTTTGGAAATAAAATTACTGTTAGACAGACCATACACAATTTTTTACATACTGGTTTAGCTGTCCAAAAGCATTATTTCAACACTGCGTTTAGACTATCCCCACCAAGCAGTAACCCATGGCATGCCTTGGCCATATCGTTTCAACACAGCTTTTACTTTTATTCTATAGACACCAAGCAAAAAATGAGGAATAGAATTATTTCCTTCACATGTTTTAGTCACATGCAGATGCCGTATTTATTACTGTTCACCTCCTTGTTCCCACAAAGATCGGATTCTCAAGAGATGAGAGCAGCCTGCCATGAGGCTTATCTGCAATAAGACTAATGTAGATTATTGTAATAACAATTACTGATAATAGCAACCACCCATCCAGCTCCTGCATATTTCTCTGCTCCTCTACTTGAATCTTTTCTGTCTGAATTTGCTCTGTTCTGTCCAAAGGGACATTGCATTCGGAAATTAAAAAAAAATTATGAAAAAATCCCTGGATCTAAGCTCTTATTAATTATCTACGTTTTTTCCTTTTTTTGATTTCTTTCTTTTTTTATTTTTTTTGAGACTAAGCAAACTCACATGCTGCAATATAAACTAAGTGGCTACACAAAAACATTGACAGAATTTAGATAGATTTTTTAAAAAGTGACCTCTGTCATGTCCTTCAAACATATTGCTAGCTATCCCTGCTGATGAGCAGCTATCACATCTCACAAGGCCTCATCACACTAGAAACAGGATATCTTACTATTCTTCATCCATCACTGGAATGATCTAAGTTTGGCTTAAGAAACCACCATCAAGAAACCTCATTTCATAGTAGATATATTTAAAAGATTATTTCTATAAAACAGATTTTCTCGTACAAAAAAAAAAAAAAAGCAACCTCAAAACCCAGAAACCAAAAAATAAAATGAAACTTTTCTGTACATCCAATTTAAACATGCATCTTCTGGGTTATTTCTACAAGGAAATTTGCAACTGCATTTGCAAATTGTGATTACAGTCTTCCAAAACCTAAAATTCCAATCATCCTCTATGAGGCTTTTTCTGCTTTACTGAGTAAATTTCTCTGACCAAGTGCCCCTGACTTCTCACTGCAGGTCAGGGGAAATTTTGTTAGCATTTATCACTTGCACAGTGTCAGAAAGAAACAGTAATGCACTTCCTACAGGCAGATAGATGCTATTCTGAAGGGCACAAAATTGAAGAAGCAAAGAAAGAAAAAGAGAATGGATAAAAGCATGCCTAAGCTCGGTACACATTTTGTTGTTTCAATTATATTTGCTTTTCCATCCACTTCTGCACACATTTCTTTGTAAATAAAGTCATTGCCTGATAAAAGACAGGCAGAATGTGTATAAACCCTGCAAAATGCACTCCTCTCTGATATCATCCATGCTGAGAATAAATGGTAGAATAGTATCCCAGTGCCTCACTTGAATACATTCCTAGGATGCCTGTTGCCTCAAAACCATCTGAGCTTTGCTCAAGCTACATTATTAAGGATTTGACCTACATTTTTACCAAAAAATCATGGAATCATTGCTTTTAAAAGGGAATTGTAGAAATTCACTATGGTGAGGAGTGAACAAAGATACTTTGGATACAGTTTGCATCAAGGATACAGGTAGTCCTGCAAGGAGCAGGGATTTAGACTCAACAGTCCTTATGGGTTCCTTTCAACTCCAGACAGTCTATGATTCTATGATACTCAACAAGTGAAAATGGAAAAAGCAACTAAGTAAATATAAGATGCATTTATTAAACTTCACCTGACAATTCAATCCCTTTCGTCCTTGAAAAGTTTAGTTACAGCTTAAAGATGACAGCTGCAGATTTCCCCCCATGGGAGTTCAGAGGAGTTTTCTCTCAATAAATTCATCATGCGTTGATACCTTCGCAGGGCCAATACGAAGATTACACTCTCTTATATCCATTGTCAGATACCAATAAAATGGATTCTAGTAAGTCTTAAAGAATTTGGTCTGAAACTTTTCACTCACTGTACCAATTCCTTACAGTCTCTTGGTAAGGGGGTCAAGCAAGGAGGAAGAGGTAACACACTGGCTGCTCATAAACCTCAGGCTGTTACCTCTCTGTTCATTTGGTTTCTAGAACAGTTACGAATTTTGGCATCACATTGCTGCACTAATAGAACCAGAGTAAACATTCACAATAAATATTGAGTCAGAAGTTAAAGTCTTTTGCTGTCAGGTTCCCAAGCTGGCCAAGGGAAAAACCCCTGTGAGGTGCTTCAGGGGCACCACTGCCCCCAGTCCTGTAGGACAAGATGTCGGTGGGGCAGGCCCCTGCACTGTAGCCTTAGCCTGAATCTGACTGAAGTAACACTGATAAAATTTGTTCTGCCCTGATTGTTGTACAAAGTGTTGCTTCATGGGCTACATAATTCAAAAACACAGGGGATTATATGCTCTCCTAAACCTCACTGGCACGCACAGGTAGATGGGATTAGTCACCACGCAGCTCCTGGAGCTTTTCATTTACCAACATGACTGTAATTAACCTTCCTGCAAACACATTGCTGTTGCCATGGGAATCCACCCTGGACATGAAGACAGTTTCATTATGTACTGCATATGCTGAGGATAAGTTACGCTTCTGACAACCACGCTGTCACGAAAGGGTGTCAAAGCAGTTGCGAGCATCATCATCTTGGGGAGAGATGGGATGACAGCTCCAAAGGAAAGTCATGACCAATCTGAAGAAATTAAGGCCACAAGAGGTGCCAGGGAACCCAGAAAGCCATGTCACACCAGTTCAAATCACCTTTCCTTCCACTTCTCAAGAGTAAGCAATCACTGCAGAAAATAAAATTTTCCAAGCAGGAGGAAAGAGCAAAGGAGAGCACTCCTCTGCATTTCCACATATAAATGGAATAATTTTTTCATGTGTGGCATTAAACAATGCCACAAATTAAAAAAAACAAACAAACAAAGAATTAGCACTTTAACCTAATGTACAATAGGCACAGAAACTCAATAACACTATTTTCAGAAAGAATGCAGTGGGCCTACCTATCTGAGAAAATAAGAATCATAAAATCTAAACAGTATAGTACCTTACTAGCTAATATTTAATTTGCACTCCGTAATTTGCATCATAATCGCTGTCTACTTTTTTCTCAGAAAGCATTTCTAAAGACTGACATAATGAGATTTGCGATTTACTGTATTTGCAAATGTACATTGCTGTAAGAATATCAAGCATTATTGAAATTTATCAAATAATATTTATTATTATTCTAGGAAGCCTTTAATTCATTATTAATTAAAATTTGTCAAATAAAGAACTAAAATACATTTTGGGTTGCTTTACCTTTTCTTTCTTAAAAAAATTAATTTGTATATTCCCTAATTTTCAAAATTCAGTGCCTATTACATACTTTGATCATTAGCTCCTATTGAATACTAATACTTTTAATGAAAAGGAAGGTAAAAAACCCAATCCATTTGTAGACCTTGGAAGCAATTTCTAACATAAAACATTCCATAGCAATGCAAAAGTATTATTGATCTATTGAGTACTTCTCAATCTCCCCCAAGACATACTTCATCTGTCCAACATTTAGGGAGGAAAAAAAGCACTCAGGCATCCAAAATTCAAATCAGGCAAAATTTAAGCAGAGTCCAAACACAAGAGGTACAAAATAATTTTCACCTTCCACACCTAATGGTCCCTGAGAATTTCTGAGTTTTCCTGGAAAAATTACTGCTATGATTTGAGTTTGCTGTTGCACATTTGCTCGCTTTCCTTAGATGTGCCTATAAATGCATGCCAGCTCCAGCTCAGATTCACAAATTCAGGCACCTGTGCACCTAAAATTTGTGTCTACTAACTTGGGAGATGAACTTAGCCCACGCCCGTGAGCATGGACAGCACCAAGCTCAAAAAGGAGGAAAATTAGGAGCAGAAGACAGCAGCAGTACTCACATTTTCCTAATAGTGTGGAGTGGCTGGGGCCTCTGTCTGGGAAGTGCAAGACCTTGATTCTACATCTTCACCTGAAAGCCACTCATTTATTTTTTGTTGAAGACTAAGAACATAAAAAAACATCAGAGTCAGACAGAAGCTGCAGCACAATTTCTGAGCAGCACTTTCCCCTGACAGACGAATGACTACCCTGGGGACACTTCAGTCAGGCCACAGACACATTTTTGCATCCTGTCTTTGTTCACATTTTCCTGTCAAACGACTCACAGGTGATTCCAGGCTCCAATAGCATTAGCACAATTCAATTTTTTAACGGAAATGGCAAAGGTTAAGATCTACAGAAGGGGCAGAAGCGGATCATCAGCATTTCAAGGGCGAGAGGGGCTGGTGGGGCTTGTGTGTGTGAAAGACTAATAGCAGGATGGAGTTATAGTACTGGGATCTGCCTGACTTGCAGGAAATGGGTTTGAGGGACTGGGAATCACAGCTATTCAAGCTGCAGATGGATGAAGATCTCTTTCTTTCTTTTGCCCCAAACCATGTTCCTTCACGGATCTCACTCTCTCCCTTAATTTGGTCGTGACAGTGCTGACAGTCTGCAGCTGCTGCTACAACACCTTTGCATCACCTCCTGCAGCCCCAGGCAACTGGCTCCCGCTTGGAGCTGGCCCATACAGCCCTGAACAGTTCACACCTCGGACACCTGACAGTCCCCATGCGCTTTACAAAGAGCAGGTGCTGGAAGCTGGTCTTGTGGGCTGCATTCCTGGAGCTGGATATTCAAAACGCAACTGTGATGATGTGCAGCAGTGTTACCAGTCCTCTCCCTGGCCACCTTGAGACCTGCTCAGTGATACCATGCAATCAGATACTTAAAGTAGTGGATAAAAAACTGGGAAAATTAGACACTGAGCCATGAACTTTACTGGGTGACCTTAGACAACTTTTCCTTGTGATTCATCCAGTTAATCTGGGAAAAAACTCAAAACTAACAACTCCCACCTCCCCAGCCCCAGAAAAACCCCAAACAATTCAAAACAACAAAAACCCACAACTGTGTAACCAAATCGCAGATCTTGCAGAAAATTGGAGATGACATGTCATCTGAGCTCACCTTGCAACACCATTCTACTATGGGGCTGAGCACAGTCCTGAAATTTCAATTTTATAAATTATGTGTGCTGTAAACTGCTAAAAGATGCAAGTGCAATCCTGAGAAGTCAACAGCACCAGCTTGCTAAATCACTATGTTTCTTTAAACTTACATTCTGAACTTAGAAATCACTGTGAAAATTTCAATTAGTGCAAACTATGTTTTACTAAAAAGCTGAGTACAAGTAAATATCCTAGTCTGCAGTTTTGATTGTAATAAATTCATGAGCTTGCCAGTGAAACACAACTAATGTTGTAGCAATGGATGTTTGCTTATCAAAGAAAAATCAATCTAATGAAGAATTTATCCACCTAGCAATGCAGTATCTTTTTGAAGCCATGTGTGAAATGCCTTTTTAAAAGGAGCAGCAAGAATTTAGGACATCATAACATGACCCACTATTTCCCAATCCAGCACTTGAAAAGATGTCCTATTTCTGGAAGTATTTTTGCTGCTATTTCTTTCCCTGTGTGTCCCCACTCCTTCATCACTTGGGTTTGAAAAATTTATTGCTTATTTTCTATTCCTCCAAAATGCCATTTTCTATCACTCCCTGCTGTCTTTCCTCTGCACTTGTCTGGAGTTCAGCATTGAAATGGATTATCTGAAGTCAGCACTATCTCCAGAGGAGTCCTGATGATGACAAAACTCAAGGAAATAAAAACATCTCAGTCGCTGATTAGCAGGAGAAAAGAGCCAGACGGGACAGGTGGGGAGGAAAGGAAGATGAGTCTATGATTACTTAAACCTCCCAAGTGAGTCATGATGAATAAAACCCCGAGCCCAGCTGAAACTAGGAACTTAGGAATCATGGATGACATACTTCAGCAAACTCATTGACAGTGTTTTCCATAGAAATATTTCCCCCTGAAGCAAAACAGAGTCGCAAAGGAAAATTTCTGAATTGTATTTTAGAACATTTCACTGGCATGTACACAGCAATACACCTTCACAATTCATCTGTTTGCCTTAATTTACCAAGATAATCCACAACATGAAGGAATTCTGAGTTCTGCTGTTGTGTAAAAATGATGGAGATAATTTCTAACACCAACTGAAATTAGGTAGCAACAGACTACTCAGTGTTGTCAAGAGTAACAAGCAGCTGAAAAGAAACCTTATGGGCAGTCACAGACTGCATTCCTTTGCTTTAAACAGGAGCCACTGCAAGGGTGAGGGGAAAAAAGAAGTTTTTAGGCACTGAGAAGGAGCAGCACTGATTCAGTATGAATTTAAAAAGCAAACAAGCAAAACACAGAAGAAAATGTCTTGGTACAGATATATAACAGCCTAGCAGTACCAGGAAATTGCTTTTATAAATACTTTCTTGTTTGGTTATTACTGCATTTTTCTTTTCATTGAAATAATAGATATGTTGAGTTACAGAAATCTGTATTATAAAATTACATTTAAACATTAGAATTAATTATTTTAAAACCTAAACCAAATGCCTGCAATGAGCAGGAAATGTCCCTCACTGAAGAATAGCTATTCTTATTATTGTTTCATGCTATAGCAGACATACTGTAAGCCTTATGCATACTATCCAAAGTACTTCTGTATTTTAGATATGTCCCATAAATCAGAACATTTTAGTAAAACTTTTCTGACTTAATAATCTAATATTTTAATAATACTTAAAGGATCTTGAAAACAAACTCGTTTGCCTATAGACTCCAGAGAAGCTCTCTTCAGGTCATCACACTGGTGACATTCTGTGATCTGTATTACACAAAAAAAGTTCAATGGACCTTCAGGCCTAAGGTTTATTAATTTATGCATTTCCCTTAAAAAGCAACACAACAGCAGTTATACAGCTTCCTCACAAACTGTTTCAAGTTTGAGGGATCTGGACAGGCTGGACCAACGGGCCAAGGCCAATTGTATGAGGTTCAACGAGGTGGAGTGCCGGGTCCTGCCCTGGGGTCACAACAACCCTCGGCAGTGCTACAGCCTGGGGACAGAGTGGCTGGAAAGAGGCACAGCTGAAAGGACCTGGGGGTGCTGGTCAACAGTGGCTGAACATGAGCCAGCCTATGCCTAGGTGGCAAGAAGGACAATGACATCCTGGCCTATATCAAGAGTAGTGTGGCCAGCAGGACCAGTGAAGTGATCGTTGGTCTCTTCTTCCAGGTAACAAGTGACAGGAGAAGAGGAAACGGCCTCAAGTTGCACCAGGGGAGGTTTGGACTGGATATTAGAAGTTTCTTCACTGAAAGGGTTAGCAAGCATTGGAACAGGTTGCCCAGGAAAGTGGGGGAATCACTGTCCCTGGAAGTGTTCAAACAATGTGTAAATCTGGTGCTTAGGGACATGGTTTAGCAGTGAACCTGGAAGTGGGAGGTTTATGGTTCGACTCCATGAACTTTGAGGCCTTTTCCTACCTTAATGATTCTGTAATTCTATGATTCTAGGTCTCATACTCTTCACCAATTGTAAGTAACTCTCTCTACCTCAAAAAGGCTTGAGTTTGACCTGAGAACTTGGAGAATTCTAGTGGTCAAAAGCTATCTTCCTCCAAAAAAGAAGAGACAGCTCTGTCACACTTCATAAGTGTATTTGTTTTTGTTTTAATACATAGCATGAGAAACCCTCCTCTCCTTCTCTTGATGTCTTTATTGAGTGCATGTCACTTAATTTCATTCCTTGAATAGCTTTTTCTGTTAGACATGAGCATTTTCTTATGAGATTTCCTTTCTGTCTGTTATCTTCTGGGATATTCTGCTTTTACCATTCATTTAATATCACTTTCCCTAAACTTTAAAAATAAAAAAAATCCTTCCAATAGCATGAAAAGTAGAAGATAAGGATGACAGCAAAGACTGGTGTTCAATACCATTCAAAAATTAGCAGGGAACTAATAAATCACAGTAGTATTACGATAGTCTCAGGGAGATGTATCCCTGTTTCAGGTGATCAATATGAAGAAAGACCAATGAACGGCAGAAAATGATCAAAACTTGATGGACTGACAGGCCTATTCTAGCAGCTGCAACTAAAGCAATATTACCCCTGTAAAGGTGATAACATCTGCATGAATAAAGAAAAGAAAAAAAAAAGCTAAGCCCTGAGCAAGAGATGAGGTCCAACATCTAGTGATGTGAGTGACAGCCATGCTATTTAGACCAAGCCTAACTGCCAAGATTTCATGAAAAGTTCATGATTTTCACGTCCCCTGTTTTTCCAGATCTACTGAAGAAGGTTTTAATTCTTCAAATGAAGCTTACTGTAATTTTTTTGGTCAAACTTTGCAAATTTATTTTTAATAAGAATTTAAGACATCAGTGGTAGCTTAATTTTCCCAGAGCTTTTTTTATTATTTGGGAGTCATTGATTCACAGGTTTCTAATTAAAAGGATGTCACAACTCCAAGCCTGAAATCAGTGCAGTAAAGGCCGCAATACCACTTATTATTCAACTAGGATTAGCCTAAAGTATATTTTATACTATAGAATAAATCAATAGCTTTAAGCCAGGAGCCTAAAGAGGGGGAAGTCACAACCTACTAAAATTTGTATGCAGTATGAAATATAAATTGTCTGGGTTAGTGTTTCTGGAAAACTACGTCCTCTTACCATACTCGTAAATCATAGTCACACCACAGTCACACCATATCTTGGTATTTCTTTGGACAAACTAATGAGACTGCATTACTTAAAAATATTTTAAATATATATATATACACAAAATTCCCCCAAATATTTAGCTTTCTATCAGTAAAGGAGTGACTTCATTTGTCACAATTTGGAATTCTTTACTATGCTGCATAATATTCCAGCCCTGCATGAACTCGTGAGCTACAAGGTGAACCACAATTAACTGAAAACTGTCATCTAAATCACAAATACATTGAATAGCATTGGAGATTACTAGTGATTTTTACTCATTTGAGAGGATTACCTCCAGAGTTTTAAAAAATTGTAGGCATTCAGTCTAGGTGCCCCTCTTATCTTACTTCCTCAGCCAAATGAAACAAAGATATGAAAATCTTTCCCAGATGCCAAAGAAAAAAAGGAATTTAACTGGTTTGAGTGGAAGGCAATATTGGGTACAGCCTTTAATTGCTGGCATTAAATGCTGATAAGGTTTTAGAGCATTAGTATTACTTAATCACCTGAGAAGCCGTCACCAAGATGGATAACTGCATCTGTGAATGAGGGTGGATGCTTAGAAATCCCTATAACAACACACAAAATCCACTTGGAAAATACACTGGAAAGATTGATTGTTAAACTGACAGGACTGAAGCACTTCATCCTCAACTGCCTCCTGAACTGCTGCTGAACATTCAAAGCACACACATGTATGTCGAGCACCTTTCCTGCCCTGTGCAGCTCCTACAGCCTCAGAGCAGCAGCTGTCACACACCCGCCGCCCAGTTGCCTAATCCCTTCTTATTTTCCCGATAAATGACTTGGCTATGCTCAGGTTCTGAATCCTCCTGCTGTTCCCATCTGTCTTCTCCCTACCTCCTCTGTGATCTACCCTCCCCAAATGCCCAATGGAAAATCCATCAACAGACAAGTGTAAAAATATCCCTCCAGCCATAGTGATAAATTTTTCCATTCTTCTAATCCATCTGTAAAGATGGTCAATGTTCACTATTATAAGCCTCGAATTCAGTTAAAGATCTAAGGGTTAATCACCATCAGGATATTAACCTGATATATTAACCTATCATCATGGATCCAGACCCCAAGAAATCAAATCACATAGCATCCAAATTCCTGCGTATCTTTTGCAGATGTGATGTCATACAAGCTGTGATACTCTCATGCCCATAAGGAATTGTAACTCACTTGACTTCTCTCCAACACACTCCTTTTAATTCAAGCTGTACCTTAGGCCAGTAGCAAAGAGTTGTTGAAGAGGAGAAGAAATAAAATACCTTCCAATACATCTGACAGAAGAAAACATTAAATAAGCCAGAAGCACAACACTGTACTCTGGCATTGTTGCTGACTACATGCCACAAAAGGATTGTTTAAGCTACACTGGTCTCAGAGCACTGCCTTTTTTACATCCTTACTTATTTTTTAAAAGGAACAAGATGCAGAAGTCTCAGTATAAAATTCCTGAGTTGAAAAGAACGTATCTTCCCACCAGTAACATTGCTCATGTAAGCCAAAGTCATTTTTCAGGCATTATCAGTTTTTATCCAGTCTGCAGAAAAAAATTTTTAATGAACTTATGAGGAATCGGACCAAGTACATTTAGTTAATTTTTATGTTTAACTGCCACATATCAAGTACTCAAAACTGAATTCTGCATCTTTATTAAAAAAGTATTAAAGAAGAAAAAAAACACTATGTTGAGGACAACTTCACAAAATTCTGAAAAGACTATGCATACATATTTCTCAATACTACTGCCAATTAAAAATAATTTTTTTTCTAAACTCACCTTCATCTACAATTTAATTTATACAATAAAACTTTTAGAAGATCTTCTACTGTTTATCCTGAGAGCACTCAGCGCAGGAATGGATAGAGATGTCATATATCCTCTAAAACACCCACATGTAAATACACACAATGCCAGATGAGAAAGCAGCACAAACTTTTATCAGAAATCCATCATGCATGTACAAAGTACAATGGGGACTAAAGTGTTAAATCTCACAGAGGTGGACTTTATCAAAGAAAGAATTACAGCTTTGTGTCTTCTTTGAATAGTGGACCAGGATTTTCTTCAAAGCTTTCTGTGAAATCCATTTCTAACAACCCCATAAGTCACCTTTAATCTTTAAAGTCACAAGCACAAAGGTGCAGCTTTAGAGATGTTATAGCTACAAGAGTGAATTCTTTAACCAATTGACCATTTTATTAACACAACTGAATTTTAACACAATTTCCCCTAAACCTAAGCAATAATGAGATCTTAGGATTCCAGGTTTCTCATTAAGAGGAGGAGATCTCAAGGCTTTGCCTTGAAACAATACACTGAATAAGATCTGCTACTGCAAGAGCATTTGTTCTCCAGTAGAAAACAAAATGTGATGTCACTGTAATGTGACTGATAATACCTTGTTACCACAGAAGAAAACCTGTGATAAGATAAAGGAATTTTCCTGTAGCATAGGATAAATCAGTCTGAACAAAGAAAGATCATTCCTGCTTATCCTGAAGTACACCAATCTAGTGAAATTTGCATTATAAATATAACTGCAAAACTTCATAGCAGAAGATATTCTCTTTAGCAGATTTTTACAACTACTTACTGGTACTTCACTCCAAACTCAATTTGAGATCTCAAAGTCAAGCTGAATTGCTCAGAATTTTGTCATCACCAGAAATACAGCTTCATGTATTAAATCATTACTATAGTTATTCAAACACATTACTTTACTAATATGCCAAAACAACTGTTTTCAATGGATTTTTGTTAGTACAACTGCTTTCACGTCAGTAAATAATCTGGATGACATACAAACAGAAACATTAATGAGTTTTCATGAATATAGTATAATTTAGTATGAAACAGTATAAGGGTGATGTTATAAATGGGACCAGATGACCTCCAGAGTTCCCATCCAACCTTAAACATTCTGTGATCATTACCAAGAGTAGCTGTAACCTTGAACTAGTGCTGGGCATTAAACTTTTCTTTACAAATCTTCCCAAAGTTAAAGCCTCATCAAGGCAGAACACCCAGTACACATGGGTTAGGGCACTCATCTGCTGCACGGGAACATTCACTTCTCAGTTCTATGTACAGGAAAAAATCAGACCTCAGTCTCTCAGGTTACATAAATTTCAACCTTATTTTTTAGGATATGCTTTGTCATAAGTGAGAAAAAACCACATATTTCTGTTAAAGACTACTACCATAGTAGTAGCCGTATTCCAGATTTCCTTATTCATTGAAAAAGAGCTCTTAATTCTGAGATTAAAAAGAATTTTGCATAATGATGAAAAGCCCTATTTTCAAAAGCATAATGTATTCTGAAATTTAGAAAAATGAGTCATAGATAGTCACAAAATCTCAAATGAGCAGTGTCAGCAAAGAATCAAAGTTTTTCATATATTCAAAAAAAAAAAAAAAAAAACCCAAAACCAAACCAACCAAAAAAGAAACCCCATGGGCCAATTTCAGTGAATGAATCAATGTTAGTTACAGAAAAAAAAATATTTCCCACTACTGCTCTCACCTTGCCTGAGCAAAGAAATTTTATATTTGCCAAAAGTCTTGATGTATTTATCCTAGACTAATTCCAGTACCTTGAAATGTCACCACTGGAGGATACTGCAGCAGAGGCTGAACTACATGCTACAAATCAGTTCAAAATCAGAAAGGCAGTGAAGCAGCACCCATTCGACTCTTTCTTGCCTTTGAGTCACTTCTGAACAGTCCGGGTTGTACCAGCAATTCCGTCACAGCTTACGATGCACACAGCACTAGCTAAGCTGGTGACAAATTGAATTTTGAGGTAAGTATGTATTTAGAAGATAAGAAATGTGAGAAATTCTTTATGGGTTTTAAAATTAAGTCTGTTTTGGATTAGAAGAAAAAACCTTGTATTTGGGTTCTACACTAATATTTAAGTAGGCTAATAGCAAATATTCTGGCTAATACTGAAATTAGTGAGGTTTTCCTACTGCGATGCCTTTTTCTTTTTTCATTCAGTGCATTAAGCTGTCTTACAAATATACTGAAACCACAATTTTGAATGGCTTTAACAACACAGGAGCTATTGATTTTTGAACCCAGTTCCAAGAGCTGATGAATGTCCTTTTTCCACTTCAGAAGAAGAGAGATGACAGCTCTTCCATCTGTTGGGACTGAGAACCTTTGTCACCGAGAAACAGTTAGGTCTTTTTCCCTCCTGAGGGAGAAAAACCAGAAAAAAATTGGCCATGTAGATGTTCCTTAATAGACAGTGCTTAAACTGAGAGTCTACAGCAACATGAACTGCTTTCTGTGTCTGGCTTGTTTGTGTCCCAGGCACCGGAGCCAAGGGAGATGGCAGCATTATTTGCTGGATGTTGCTGTTACTGCAAGATAAATACAGCAATTCTTCTTTTTATCTGTGAAGTGCCTTTCAGATAAACAGTCTGACCTGAAGTGAAGCTCTTTGCTGTTTAAAAACAAAACCAGAAAAGATCTATTTTCCCAACAAAAGCAGGACCAAGCAGAGAGATGGCTTTGGATCTGATATTTAAGAGCAGCATTTGATACAATCCCAACCAGGGTTACACAAGCAAGTGGAGAAAGAAAAATAAAAAATAGAAA
Organism: Cephalopterus ornatus; assembly: GCA_013396775.1. NCBI lineage: Eukaryota > Metazoa > Chordata > Aves > Passeriformes > Cotingidae > Cephalopterus > Cephalopterus ornatus. The sequence goes on from VZRE01012620.1 coordinate 489,166, forward strand.
TAAAAAAAAAGAAGCTCAAGAAAAGTGCCACTTGAGAAATTATGAGACACAGAAACAGGATTATAACAAGGCTGGAATTTGCAGGACCTTTGCTGTCAGGTTCTGCAAAATCAAAGTCAGTAACAAGTCCTGGCCGAGAGGCATTGGGCCCAGCGGGGCCATTGGGATGGGGTTAGGACAGAACTACAGCTCTCCAGTGCAAGTGTTGTGCTCTGAGCTGCCAACTGCTGAAACAGCATTTTAGGAGGGAAATAATCTGCAAGAAAATTTGTTCTCTACTTCACCTTTGAAAGACTAAAAGGTAGAAATGCCTTTGCATAGAAGAATGAGGGAGCAAGGGACTAAATTATGCTCCTCTTCCAAGATCAACACATATTTAACTTCATTGTATCCTAGTACTTTCACATATCAGTTACGTACAACAAACATTCAATTATAAAAATATTGTTTCCAAGAATCCAAAGCTAACAGACATGACTCGATGTATCATATGCACCTATTACCCCAGGATAAAGAGCTCTCCCTGCTTACATTATATTCCCAGTATCCCCAGTACCAAGTACAGATCTTGGTTCTTGAGGTTCTCGAAACCTCAAACAATGGAAACATCATATTATCTCTAGACTACCTGTTTCAAGGTTTCACCATCCTTATTTTTAGAAGTTTTTTTCTGATTTATAACCTAAATCTTCCTTGCTGCCATTCAAGTGCGTTTCTCACTGATCTCCCTGTGAAAGACCATGAATGTGTTCTCTCTCTTTGCAACAGTCTTTTATATATTTGAAACCTAGTATTTGACACCTTAGTCTTACCTTTTCTGCATTAAAAAAAAAAAAATAAAAATCCAGTTCCTTCAACCTTTACTTTTTAGTCCTTTTTCTTTCTTTCCTTTTTTTTTTTTAAACAGACTTATTTTTTGCTGAATTCTTCTAAATTGGCCCATATCCTTTTTGACCTTAGGAGGTCCAAGAAAGAATTCGTTCTGTTTTTTAACACAATGTTCCTGTCACACACTCCAGATGGTGTTTAACATCACTGACAAGACATTGTTTACCTAAGTTCAAGTTAAAATTGACTATTAACTCACATTTTTTCTTGTATTGCTGATGCCTAAGGATTGTATTTCTCGTATTACTGATGCCCATCCTCTGCTTGTACAGTTAATTATTCCAAACTAAATATAGAAGTTTAAATCTGTCCTTTCTACATAGCAACCCAGCTAAGCTTATTTTGTTTTCCCCATAGTGTTTCAGGAACAGAATGACTAGAATGATTTTATATTTAGAGAATTCAGACCTTGTCTTCCAAACATCCTTGCATGTTTCCTAATGTTGCTGCCATTAAGTGAAGACAGAATAAGCATTCTCTGTGCTTCATTCGAAGTATTTAATGAAAATATAGAATAGCAATTGGGCTAAAGCCAGGCTTCTGAAAAGTCCCATTAAAGGTATCTGTCCATTCTGACAGATTTTCTAATATATAAGTATATAGACATTTATAGCTTCTATCAGAACTGTTAAGTTGTCAGAATAGAGAATTAAATTTATGACTTTTTTTCTTAATTAACCTTGATTTCCTGATTACAGTTATTACACATCATTATAATCTTCAAGTTGCTTACAAAAAATTATTTATTTGTTCCAATGCTTTTCTAAAAAATTAGATAAAGTGGCAACCTTGTAATGCCAAGATTCTTCCTCCTTCCCTTGTTTTACAGATGGCATTATCTTTGCCCTTTTCACTCAGGTTTTGCTAAAAAGCGTCATGGCACTAAAGACCAGCCAGTTTCAAAAAAAATGGAGTATTCCTTGCCCCTGGAGCCCCAGTTTGGTAGGTGTTCTCAAAGGAACTTTTACCACTAGCATAAAGACCTGAACAAAATGCAGCAGTGACAGAGTAGAAGATTGAAGTCCAACATTTCCCTCTACCTGAAATTATTCAAATCCTTGTCTCTTATCAAAGTGGCTCTAACTATGAGATTACCTCTCGGGAGGATGCAGCAGGGAGCAAAAGGGATTAGGAGGCCTTGCAGCCCTGTTTACAAGGCCACTCATATTTTAGAGCAAACAGTTTTTGCTCAACACAGCAGCTGAGTCACAAGGATCCATATCACCGCCGTGTTTTCTTTCCTCCTCCTTTACTTTCTCTCTCACTTCTTGTGCCTTACACTGCACAAGAGGAGAGTTTCAACAGGACAGGAGAGTTAGAGCCCCATCATATGAATGACAGCACTGAACTGGTCTCTTTTATCTCCTAAGCAAATATTCCACTAACATGGCACATTAATACCTTCAGAAGATTCATCCAAAGTACAGTTGGAAGACTATTGTGATTGAAGACTAATTTTCCTCACTTTTTTCCCATTAATACTTGTGCAAAGGAACCGACGAGCGAGTGTTTACTTCATCAGTTCCTCCTGCCCAACTCACCCATTTTATTTCAGACACTTAGCTCTTTGTTTCCTTAAGCCTTCTTATGGTGCACTCAGCAGTAGGGCTTCTATGCCAGATACGAGGAGACTGAACACTAGGTGCTAGAGCTCAGCATTTATCCTCAACCTTTCAGCACGTGGCCCCATGTCCACTGAGCAGGCCGCAGCAGAAACTACCACAGTGTTATTCCAGGTTAGGCAAGAAATCCAGGCATGTGTACTGGGCAAGTGCAACGACTGCAAACACTGCAATGCATGCTAGTCTGCCTAAGTACTTCCTTAGCAGTCCTTTTATTGGTTATTCCCACTGATTCATGACAGTTCCTTACTTTAGAGCTACAGAGATCAAATACATAAAGGTCCTGAAATTTAAAGAGTTCTTCCTATATTGTGGGTATCTAATAAGGTTGACATGTCATGTGGTCTGTTTAACTTATTATAATTGACAATATTTAAAAGTATCAATCATTATACATATATACACTTTAAATACACTTTAAAAGTCAATGTTAATATTTAGCAAATCCCTTCGGAACAGTATTTTCTACTTCACCCCAGTGAAATTAAGTTCATTTACACCAGCAAAACTGAAATCTCCTTTCTAGACAAAACCACCAATTGAAGCCATGCACTTAGAAGTACTGACACAGTCTGTGTGCCTAAAAACATCAGTGCAAGAATGCTTACTCACTCCTTAGATAGACTGTAAGAAAAAAGACTATATGAATTTCCTGATACGCAAAAATACCTAGCTCAGTGCATCCATTCACACAAAGCAGTGATCACATTCAACAAGCATAGCCTGAGAAGTAGTTAAATGACAAAAAAGCACATATAATCCCTACCCCCAACAAAAATACCTTTTAATGGTATCTTTTGATGATACTTTTAATTAGCTTCACGACAGTAACAAAAAAACCCACTACATTTAACATAACACAGCAAATTTCTGATCACCATAATCATCCTCTATGCTGGATTGCTTTAAGTGATAAAAAGAAACCGCCAACAATCAAAAAACCACAACCAAAACTTGAAAATTGCACTTATCAAAACAGAAGTATATGGGAGCTATTCATGATTCCTTACTTCAGGATGGACAGAAGTAGTACAGGCAGAACAAGGAAAGCAGGGAACATAAACACTGAAGTGTCCTGTAACTAAGTCAGAAAATAATAGAAATTACCATATATTATGGGGCACAAATCACCAGTAATTGCTTAGAAAAGATGCTTACAAAAGACCCAGTCATTATTACAGAACCATATTCCATGGTTCTGTGGGTCTTCCCCTTGTACATCTGCGATTTAGCAGCAAAGGAACTGAGTACAAATAAAGCAATAAGAATCCGCTCCAGACTCTGGTATAACCCCACGTGGCCTCTTCTGTCATTTGACCTGATCAATCGGCTTTTAATGTTAGTAAAAGGTTATCTTGGATTGCATTTGCATGTTTGCAGCCTTATTTAAACTGTACCACAGTAGAAACTGTCAGAACCTTTGAAGGAAAAAGCTAACAAGTTTTTTCGGAAGTAACTCCAAGATATAAACAGCTACATAGTTTATAAATCCAAGCCAATTATATGGTCTTCAGGCTGTTCTATACATTCCTCTTGGAAATCTATTCTAAAAACCTTTAGCTTCAATTTAACAAAAATAAAGTTTCCTGTGAAATTAATGGCTCAGGCTGAGAACATCCTCAACACACAAACAAAATGAGCAATGGCACAGGAAAATGTCTTGTTCTGAAACTCACACAGAGAGCAACGCTTCTGAATACAGAAAAAAGCCCAGACCTAAAAAAACCATTGTCTCCATAATCCAGTGGAAGAATTATGTTGTGCAGAAAAGAGAAATGCAATTCGTTCAAAATGCTGAAGTTTGTTTAAAATGCTGAAGTTATGTCAGGTTCACCACCATTTCATTAATAACACACAGTTATTTGTGGGGAAAACAAGAGACCTCCAGAACAGTAAAGCATGTGAATCCCTGTTTATGGAGAGCCTGACCCTGTGGAGCACAAGCAGTGCTCCAAGTGGAAGGCTGGCACTAGCCCCATTTAACTCACAGGAACTGGTAGTACAGCTGGAGTTGAGCTCATGTTCTTCTGGAGTAAGGCCTTATTCCCCACCTCAAGTGTCGTTCAAATCAATTAGGTATAAGCAGAATCAATGACAGCTCTTCCCTTAAGGTAGATCCTGACCAACTGGTTTTGTACCCACTTTTCTCCTTCCAATTTAAAATACATCAGAGTCTAAAATTTAAAGCAAACTGATTTTTCTGAAAGTTTTAAGCAAACACCCCCAAGACTTGCATCAACTTCATGTTGAAACAGAACTCCAGCTGCACAAAATGATCCAAGAGAAGCCTTCCACTCTAGGGCTTTATGTTCTACACTCAGAAATATTGCCCATGAAACAACAGGCTATGTGGAAGAGGTTACAGGCTGTAATTCCAACTTCCACTGAATGGGGAAAGTCACTAACTTCAGTTTAGGGCAGTAACCCACTGGAGGCCAACAAAACATCTTTGGTAAAACTGTTGAGTACTTGTGAGCAGATAAAACTCACTGTCAGATTTCCTAAATTTACACTGAGCAATTAGCATAGAAATTGCTTTCTTTTGAAAGGTTAGTTCATGTTTCTACAGTCTTGACCTCTTTCTCCTTGGAGAGAACATCTCAGCCTTGCCCACTCCAGCCTGACAAGTCCCAAACTACCCTCTCCCAAATGGTATAAGTGGCATCGATATAACTAAACATTGACAAACTGTTCCCTTTCAAGTTTACTACTTCTGTTTGGTACTGAACAGCCTAAATGCTTGCCCACCTTTTCCCAGCTTTATGATCAGTGCAACCAAAAGTAACACAGATACTCTTTGTCACTGATCATCCCTCCCCCCATGAGAGCTGGAACCTACAGCTTTTTCTTGAAGTTTGCATGTAAATTCAAGGCATGTTCAACTTATCATTTTAAGAGTGACTATTGACAATACTGAATCAACTACCATATATCCATACTACCTCCCTTGTTTTTCTTAGACAGAGCAGACAGAAAGCTAAGGCTGTACTTTACCAAGGCAGGTTTTAATTAGAATTCCTGCTTGAACCTCGTCAGTTCTGCAAAACAGATCTTTGAAGTATCAATGCAAAAACTATCAGTAGCTCATCAACCAGTTGAAGAACAAATCTGCACTTGAGTACAACATAAAAATATTGACAGGTAGATAAATAAATGAAATTTACAATTTTGCTAACTTCTGCTAGGAAATTAAAACACATGGTACACTACCTCAGCTTCTCTAGAAACTGAAATTTTAACTGTCTTGTAAGTGTGTCAAATGGGTAAAATATGTATCATCTATAGTCTGACTAGCCAGATTTCTTCCTTTCTTCTTATTATGAATAATGTTGAAAACACTACAATAAATTCAAATGCCAGGATCTATCATAAAGTCCTTGTTGGAAGAGGCTTGATTTTTAAGGGAAAGAAATCTGTAGAGATCTGACTTATTAATGGTTTATTAAAAATTAATTCATGCCAAGAGCACATTAAATGTTCATCTTATTAAAGAAAATATAATGATTTCAGGGAAGATAAAACAATCTTACTAAGAAGAAGACGGTAGAACATATTAATTGGATTAATATTAAAAATGTATTGTTTAGAAACACCACAAATGAAACATTAACATGGTAACTAAACTATTACAAAATATTCTCCACAGTTATTTTTAAGTTAAACAAAGTTTGGAAGCATTTATTTTGCTGAGACTTGATCACATAAGACCAATAATTTTGGTACGATGAAAAGACACTGTTTGGCAATCCTTTGCTTAACCCCACAACGCTCCTACACTTAATACAATTTCTTTAATGAGGTTAACACAATGTTATTAAGGGAACTGGGATTTGAGTTCCAGGCCTTCCATATTTCTTTCATGAATGTAAGTAAATATTTTTCTTAAACTAATAGTAGCTTCATAAAGAGAGTTTGAGGAAAAGCTTTTGTAAAATGTAAGGCTCTCAGGTAGGTATAATTAACATGCATATAGAGATATATGTAGAGATGGCATATTAGAATGTATATAAAAAGAAATACAGGGTATAAAAAATAAGTAAAAAAAGGGATAACATCCTTTTAACAACACTATTCAAATACGATGCCAAACTACTTTTACCAAGAACGTTTGTTTTCTTGTTGTTACACAGAGATGAAAATTGCCTCATTACAGGATGTCTCTTCTGATATTTTCAGATGATCAAATAAATTACAGTTTTCCACCTTAAATGATAAAACATCAGTTAATACAAGAAAAAGCTTACAGCTGGGTAGAGCAGCTGCAGTGCTGAACTTTTAAGTTATAGGCAGCTGTGATATAAAATAACTTTAAAGTTAAAATATTTGCACTTTTCTCCAAAAGACAGTGTGTCCATTTTCATTTGCACGGACCTTTTCGTCCGTTAGACGGAAATATCACAACTTAAGAGATAAAACGGACACTGAAAATACAATCTTTTTCTATTGCAATCATCAAGAAAAATAGCATGCTTTTTATTCACCCACAATTTATTTTAAACTTCAGCAAAACCGAGGCATTCCCTATTTATTGTAACATCATTACATTTCCAGGTACCTCTCACTATGTAATCACCTTTTCTTTCCTGATCTGCTTCACTATTTTCTGAGTGCTTACAGTACTTCTCAGGTTGGTGTCATCTACAGATTTAATAAGCGTAGTCTTGACACAGGCTTTTTTTTTGACAGTGAAGTATTAATAACATTCCCCTATTATAGCTTTTTCAACAGTTTTTTATCCAACTACAATAATTTCTTCTGCTGAAGTCAAAATATATGACATCTACTGCCTGTTCTTTACCCACATGACCTGTTATTCTAGGTGAGATGAAAATTAAATTGGTGTGACACATTTTGTTCTTGGTTAATTTATGTTTACCATCCCTCATCTTCTTTATTTTTCTAGGCGCTTACAGGCACTTTTAGTGATTTCTTCCAGTCTTTTTCCAGGAATTGAAGTCAAGTGTGTGGTAAAACTCACCAAATTGCTGATGTCTTATGTAGAACGGATGTTAATTTAAAATTAATATTAATTTAAAATAAATAACACTTTTAAATGCTTAGTTGATTCAATTTTCATGCAACCTAGAATGCCTAGGCTTCTTAATACCAAACTCTTTTCTTCTTAGAAATACAGTTGTGATGTTTCAAGACTCGGGAGAAAATGACCTTATTCAAATATATCACTTATTTAAGAATAATGAAAACGTAACACTCAGAAACCTACTCGGGCTTCAGCATGTTGCAGCCAATTATTTGTTGAACTCTCTAATGAATTGATTTTACATGCAACCGGACGTGTCTATCTTGCATTGGCCTTTTTAGTCATCAGCGCGCTTGTAGCAAGCGTGGGTAGAGTCCTTCACAAATCTTCGTTCGTGAAGCCGAGCCATCATGATGATGATGATCTTACTGTGATTTTTACTAAACCCAGGACAGTCTTCGAAATACTGGTACTAAGACAAGGGAGATCATATGTGAATTTTCTGCCCTACAGCAGACCAAAAAGCTTTTATCACACCCTGGCTTTGAACAGAAGTAAGGAGCAGCTCAGGTGATATGTTTTGCATCAGTTGTAACCCCTTAAGAGAGAGACAATGCTCACCTTGCTTTATTTACAAGATCTGCAAGCGAGCTGTACTAAACAGATGTCAGTGGAATTGTGTTACTACAAAATTTGGTGAGGCAGATCACTTCTTCCACACTATTTAAAAACAAACCAAAACACCAAAACACCCGAAACAGCCATTCCTTACATTTATAAGAAACTAAACTAGGCACATCATGAGAAGGAACAAACAGTTTTTCATTTCCTACCTTGGGACTTTCTTACTCAGCATGTCCCCTGACCGTGTGCTTGACAGAGAATGTTTAACATGCTCTTTACTTCAATTTACAGCAAGGCATTTCAGACTACATTGACTAAAATGCTGCTGCAACTTCTTCTGATCTTACAATATCACCACTTCTTCAGGTGAAGAAAAAAACAATTGTGGAGAGGTTGTTCTATTAGATTGACCTCACAAGTTTCAACAATATTAAATGACATAACTGCTTATTGACAACTGGAATTTCACTTGCTCTTCAATGCTTACAGTGTGACCAAAAAGGGTCAAGCAAACGTGATCTTTCCGTTCACTTCAGTAACATTTTTGTATGTGCAAAGATCTGGCTTATTTTCAGTTGACCATAACTTATGTATTGAATGGATAGCTAACATGTTTAAGTTACACAGTTTACTACAGACTTACAACTGCAAATAAAAGCAAATAGGTGACTGTCTTCAGTGAAAAAGTGGGGAAAGGAGATTATATTTCTAGCAGAAATATCCCTATTCAAAACTAAATTGTGTTTTCTGGGCTAAGAGCTTTAAGAAGATGCATTTCCTTTTTGCAGCACAAGGATTTGATGCTGTGATGGATATATTAATACCAAGCTGCCAGAAGTGATTAGTAATCTCCTGCAGTTGCTATCAGCCCTGCTCACACTCCCTTCATCCAGAACGGCAAGGAGGAGTGAAAAGAGTATTACCCTTTATCCTACAGAGCAGCTTTAGTGGAGCTGAAAACCTGAAGGGGTCTGGGATGTGTCAGAAACCTTCCTAGTCTAGACTGTGAGCATTGCTGCTACCTCAGCCAGCTCACAGAGAGAGGCAGTAACACTCACTTGTTTTTCTTTTAACCAAGAATTTTGTAACCCCATTAAAAAAAAAAAAAAAGAAAAAAAAAAGAAAAAAAATTTACAATCATCAGCACCAAAAGCTTCCAAAGAATTACCTAGAAAGGTCCAAAGTTATCAAGGAGAAATCTACAGCTGGACAACAGAGTCATCTACAAATTCCTGCCATGCTCTGAAGCAAAGGCATCTGAGTAAGGGCTCAGTGGCTTCCTCCACTCAAGATCCAGGTGCCACACCTGCAGGTAGGACTCATATGTAAAAGCCATGTCCAATGGTGGGTGACAAGAATGACTTACACAGTGCCCTGCAGGTTAAAATACATAGCCAGGAACAGAAGAGGTGGGATAGAAGAAAAACAAACCCGCCTGTCAGTATCAGAGAGGCGAGTCTTCTTCCATCTAATTCCAGGTGCTTTCCTAAACTTGGACAGAATTTGTTGTGTGTCTCTCTGGGTTGAGAGGGCATGTATCTGTGTGTACATCCCATGGGTAAATTACATGTAAATATGTTTGATGGAGAACTGCTTCTCTCCTTACGTTCATTATTGAGGTAAGATCCTGAGCACCCTTCACCATTTCAATTAAGTGTCTAGAAGTTAGTGGGAGCAACACAAGTCAGAATGTCTGTCCACCAGGCCACAGGAGAGGCTGGTGAAGGTGCATTTCATGGCTGCACATTAGAGGGGTGAAAGTATTTGCAAGCAGAGTGAACTGTTTCTATGGCCTCATAGTCAAGGTACTCAGTGGGAAGTGGGAGAAACTAGGTTATATTCCCTGCTTAGTTTATGCATTGTACATTACACAGCCACCACATGAAAAACAGAGATAATCCCCAGAGCAAGGCTCTGGAGTCAGGTCTGAGTCCCCTGACGTTTGACTATGGAGCAGCTTGCAAAGTGACACAAGTCACAGCATATTCCCATTAGGCATTTGTGACTGAGGTGTGTGGAGCAGAGCAGAGTGAAAGAATCACACTGCAGCCCTCACCTTTTATTAAAGGATAACAGCTCCCCCCGAAAAAAATAAAAACCTGGATCACACTTTGGGTTGCAAACTGACAAACATTTCATTTGTGAAATACTGTTTGTTCAAGGGAAAAAAAAAAACAGAAATCCATTAAATAAATGTTCTCATCTCACAGATGCAAATGCTAAATGCATTTTTTCTGGGAATTGCTACACTAAGTGCCACAGATCATCCTCATCTGTTTCCAGCTGTGATCTAATGCTTTAGAGAAATGCATAAAACCTCAAGCACCTAGAGATTAGGAGATCTAACCCCAGTTGATCAGTTTGCAAACCCAAAGTTTAACAGTTTACATAATTTCTACTTTATATTAAAAGTGTGCATGATGATTTCACATTGAGTGAATTTTACTGTACTCATTTTTGCATTAAAATAATTCTTCATGTTATTTTCAGATTACTAGCTACGAATTACTCCTTTCTAAGGGGTGGAGAGGGTGAATCTTACAAAACAAGCCTGGGTTTCCTACTATCCTGCAGGGTTCTCCCTGCCTCTTGAGTCTATTTAATAGGTTAAGTCTCTCTGCTGACACTAGAGAGTACCATAACAATATCAATGACTTTTAAGAGAAAGAAGCAAATGGCTTGGATATAAAATTTAAAAAAAAAAAAAAAAAGAGAGAGAGGGAAGGGCAAAAAAGCTATTTTTACTAATGTACTCACACTTTATCCCTATTTTTAATGCAAGCTTGGTGAAATACTGCCTTATGGAAGCTGATGGCAAGACTCTTTTGCTCCTTTGATGAGAAATATGTTGGAGGGGAGGTAATAAAATGGAAAAAAAGAGCTGCATTTCTTTAAGCTCAGTGCCTGCTACTGGAATGTTGTGGTGGAATGAGGTTATGCAGAAATAAACTGGGATGTGTCAGAGTTAAATGCGGTGCTCAGAAAACACAAAGGAAACTGGAATGTTAATGAACCAGAGAGCACAGTTAGAATGCAGAATTAATTTGTAGTCAAGTGAAGCCTGAAATTTGCTATTGGATTCTGCTACTTGTTGACTGTAGTTTGTGTTAGGTTCTGAGGCTTGCTTGCTTGTTTTTTTCTCATTCTACTGGGATTTAGCATTAAAGAATAAACGAAACTTAAGTGTATGAGTCACAAATGACCAAAGAGCAGAAGGCTTTAAAATTGCTGTTTCTTGGCCAACTGAGGTTGATTATACTCTTAATCCTTTTGTAATAAATAAACAAACAGAAAGGGAAGACAGAAAGTCCTTTAAGCTGAAAAAACACAGGGTGGACATGATGAATGACAAGAAGCTCCACATAGTTCCAGGCACAAAGGCACAGTTGTACTTGTCTGCAGCTCCTCACAAAACTGTGATTTTTGTCACATTTTTCAAGTACAGCATAGGTAGCAATACCAGACATGCCAATGCTTATGTTATGCTTCTGCATATGACTTCACTTCCCCAAGAAGAGCATTCAAAAGTACTGTCTCATTTCTGCAGTGGCACCACTGCACTGCTTGCTCATGCTAGTTTATTCACCTTTTCTCAGCAGTACCAGCATCCTACCTACTAACAGCACCAATTCCCCATTTCACCACCCTGGGCTCACTCATAGATGCTGCCACAAACAAAAGGTACTGAGATTATGAATTAAACACACACTGGCTGTTGCAGGGCCATGTGGCCCTTGGAAGCATCAATAAGTATTTTGCACCACTGCCCTCTTGTTTTGCAATTTGATAGATGTAGCCCTCTTCTAGCACCCTCAATGCATGGGGGTAGGTCCCCTCCTCATGGAACCAGTTTGCAATTCCTGAACATGATGAAGGGTTACCCTCAAGCCCCATTGTCACACCGCTCCTGAGGGTTATTCTCTGCTCTCCATGGTGAGCTGCATGGCACGTCTCTGCAGCTCCTTTACAGGACTGGCAGCTGATATGCAAACCAAACACAGGCTTGCTGCCTGGTGTTAAGCTTCTTTAGCTGCTTTTAACATGTATGCTTTTGCTGTTTTTGTTGCAGCCCCACAACCTCTGCCAGGTTCTGCTAGGCACACAGATCTGTTCCTTCTATTTTGTGACTATGCCTTTCTCTCCTGTCTTATCCAGTGTGAACCCAGTGTGCTGGCCATGCTGTGATAGCCTCACTCAACTTGTGCAGTAAGACTGTCTGAAGTTTCATAACCTGCTAACCTCAGCTTTTCATCCCTATTCTCAATTATTTCAACTCACAGTGTAAATGTTTGCTGTCAAATATGATTCACATTTAAATAAATGGAAACCCCAAAAGAAAAACACAGCCATTAACTTTTATGGGTTGCTCATGTTGAGCGGTACTTGATAATACAGCTCGTTCACAGCACTCGCTCACACTGATTGGCAACGACAGGAAGACAAGTCAACCAAAAAACTGGGGAACTGACCTCAATGTGGAGAACTCAGCTGGCATTCAGAGAACTGAAAATGATCTGGCAATGAAAGAAAACCCTTCACAGATTACTCCGGATGATACTACTCTTGATTTTACTAATAGATCCTGTTTTATATTCTTAGCAGAGAACCATGTAACAATTACTAGGCAAAGAAGAGAAGCAAAGAATGAGAACAGGATAATTGCAGATAATTTTTCATAATGAGTTCTTCCATATTTTCACATATTTCTCCAAGAACAATTATCAAAAAAATGTTGGCAACAACCTTTTTCAACTAAATATTTGAAAGTGTATTGGTTTTGGAACAAAGGAGAAATAATGGGAAACTTAAGTCCTGCACTGGGCCTCCTTTATCTGTAAACTTTTATTGAATCTCCATGTTTGCAAACAATAAATAATAATAATAAAACTGAGCATTTTTATAGCTGTTTTCATCCATAAACTCTGAGATACTCTTTAGCACGCTTGTCTAACTACAGCCAATAATTTTCCCCTGTTGACTGGCGTGGAATGCTCAATGCAAGTGTAGTCCATTAAAAGGGAAATGAGGAGAAAGATTGTCTTGTGGTTAGTGTCTGTGACTGGGAGTAATAATTCTTCAGTTTTATTTCCAGCTCAGCCATTGACTCACAGAGTGACCCTGGGCAAGTCACTAAGGCCAAGAGACAAAAAGAGAACAGAGTTAAGTTCATACCTTTGATTTAACCACCAATATGAAGTTTGATTTTCCTAACTGTTAACTAGCTGGAAATTCTCTTTGTGGAAAAACCTTGCCCTAATCTCTTGTTCCAGTAGTTGACCCCTCTGAAATTCAAACTTCATGAGAAATTGAACTGGTTTAACTTGAATAACTTTTAAATTGACCTCATTAATTTGTTATAAATCTCAACTGTATACATCCTTAACACAACTAAACTCTTTCTTAAGTAACAGGCTTATTTAGTAAAATTTTTATTTTATTAAACAAAATACAAAGTTCAGCAATTTGAGAGCTTCTGGATTAGGAGATGGCACTGGTTTATACTGGTTCAGACCCATCTTTCCTCTCAGGCACCTTTTTATTGTGCATCTACATTTTTCAGGCACCCTGTGTCAAATCTGAGATACGACTCTCCTCTCATATTATTCAGTCTTTTTCGATATATTACACTGTCAAACTATTAATTCCTTTTTTCCTGGCCTTTCCACAACTTCTCTCACTGATACTAACCTAAACAATTTTCTTATCCTCCTCTTCACTCCCCTCTGGCTCCTTCATTCCTGTCCCTGTGAACTATAGCATTCCTGGCTTTGCTTTCAAGACTTTTAACTACGTTTAGCTCAACTTTGACCATTCTGTGAGTGCTGAGACATCTGCTCCCAATTCCAGCTGGCCGACTTTCCTTTGCAAAAGACTTTGGGGGTAAAAAACCCAACAAACCATCACACCCAGAAAATATTCTAACTCGTAGCACTGGTATGACAAGATTTCTCTTCATTAATTTACTGTCATAAGAAGACTGAGGACCTGTCAACAATTTATGGGTTTTAGATCAAAATGTGAACTACTGGTTTTCTCAATATATGGAAAAACATAGCAAAACCATATTTAAATATAAATGAAGTTGCTGCCAACCTTTTCTATGGATTACAAGTAAAACCCAACAGAATATCAATGGCACCTTATTGAAATTATCTCTACACACTCTGAGATATAGTAGAGTGCCAATGAGCGTTTGACATATTTAAAAGGAAATTCTCACTAGTGAGAACTTACATTTTAGAATCAAACAGATTCTAAATAGTAATTTCAAATATATTCCATATATCCACAAATAGAACCTTCCTAATCTTCACAGTTTACCAAAAATTAAGTCACATTTATTAATACTTCAACACAGTGAACTACTGTCTGCATCAATGTAGTGCAGGGGCAGATAAAGTTCATGCACTGATTACAGTGGGTATTACTACAGACCCTGATTTGACAAAGAAATTACCAACTTGAGTTTTTCTAGATGCCTTTCAGATTGTCTCACTATCCTCAAATTATATATATAACAAAGTAATTTGTTTGTTAATTGACATGACACTATCGCCAGTAAAATCAATGCTCTTTACTTCATTAATTCTGAGGTCAGCAGAGCCTTCCAAGACATTTAATTTCGTATTGAAAATTCTTGAGTTAATTTGTCAGACTGCAGAAGGGAAAATAAATAATACAGAAATATATGAATCATTTACCTTTTTGTCTCTAATGGCAGTATTTCATGCTGGACATTTGTGCTGATAGGATTAAGAAATTTTTCTTAAAGCTACAAGCAGCAAAGAAATATCAGTTCTAGAGAAAGAATAAAAGGCTGAATGTCCAGCTATGCAGCAGATGGGTCAAGTGAGTATCTGCAAATACATTACTTGGAGAATAGGAATTTTAGTTCTACTTCCCCCCATTGCTGTAGCTAAAATTTGCCAATTTTCTGTAAATTCATGTCTCAAAATACAATGTGAAAACTATGAGTAGGCTGTGGAAGGTCAGGATGTTTCTACAGAAATAGAAATTTTGTAGACAGAAAAGAGGACAAATAGTGGAGGACAGAAGATGATGGTCAGAAAGTTATGGACACCACACAGAAGAAGTGGTAGTAGTAGGGACAGATGGGAGAAAGAGAAGCTTGAGACATAAGAATGGAAAATCTGAACAGAATTCTGTTCCACAGAATCAAGAGCCTTCATAATTTGTTCATTGAGCAGTTTTATGATGGGATGCAAAGTAGTATATAAATAATTGAACACCTCTGTGAATTAAAAAAATGAAAATAAACCCATCTGTTAGGCTTTCCACAGAAAAAAACACAAGCTTGTAACATTGCAAAACCATGTTGATATTAGGAGTTCACTAGGAAGAAAAATCTTGCTTTATAATACCTACCATTCAGATCACTGAATAATTCAGCCTTTCTGCTATATACATATAGCAGCTTCAAAAATAATAGCTATCAGGAGATTTTTTTATCATTGTCAAAATTGAGTGAATGCTTTACACCAAATCTGAACCCTCTCCATTACGTGGGTTTGATCTTGAATAGTGCAACACTTACCTGCTTTATAAGAGAGAGGAGGAAAGAGGAAAGGAAATATATGAAACAGTAGGAGTAGCACTGGGCAATAATACAAAAGAACAAAAATTTAGTTCAGTGCTCCTCTTCCAGCTGGGTTTAACAACAAAACAGGCACAGAGGCTACAGGTAGCTTTTTTAACAGCACACCAGTGCCAAGAGGGTTTCTCGGGTCTCTACTTGTTATGTTACTATTACTATTGTCATCACACAAAACCTATGGTAATTATACCTAATTTGCATTTTTTTGATACATGTTCCTCAGGTAGGGACTGGGTCTTTTCTTGTGGCTTGTGGGGTATGAAATTTAAAGACTACATATGATACCATAAGAATTCAAAATCTAATACAAATGAACATGTGGAAAGAACTGAGCCTTGGCTCCTAACCTAGCACTCATTCTTCCCTGAGCATTTCTAGTGGTCTGCATGCAGCTGTGGACTGTAAATGAAAATAATTTAATTAGGAAAAGTCCCCAAAAATATACATTCATTGGAGGTTTTAGCTCTTGTTGTCAGATTTATGAAGATATTGGAAGCACTCAAATACAAGTATGTGCCTAGAATGAGCTCCAGCAGTCCCCAAGATGGTTTAACTAAACTTTGCTTTTAATCACTGAATTGTTCAAGCATTTATACAAATTCTACAAGTCTGTCTGCTTTCTCTGGTCCCTTAATCTCTTTATAAACTTTAACCAGGGTCTCCAGTTCTATTCACGTGTCCTTAAAGCTTCATGAAATCCTAAATAGATAAAAAAACTATGCAACGGTTTGCCAGATCTAATTCCAGAATCCTTATTTATTTGACTCTCTAAAAAAAGTAAAGGAACATTCTCCCAATTTGCCCAAGAATGACAAGATAACTCATTATACAAAACAGTATGTGCACAAACTGTATATGGACACAGAGGTGACATTTATAAACTCTGCATGAAATTTTCAGTGGAAAGCCCAAGGGACAAGCCCATGCTGTTTGCCATGGTTTGGAACGAATTTAGTTCATTTTTAAGCAAGTATTGGGTCATGTTGCATGGTAGATTACCTTTTCCCTTCTAATCTAGGTAGCATCTGGTTAATAAACAGTTTAAATACACTGGGGATATGCTAAATCACTAAGAAAGAAGCATGGAGATAGCAGTGCTCTAATTTATTTAGAAAAACTTCTGTTAAGGTGAGAAAATGGTAATTACCCTTACAGCACAGAATCATCAGCATCTACGCTTGAGGAGCTGTAAAAAAATCAGTCTAAAAAGTGGTTCATCTTAAACAGCCAAGACAACACCTACTGCATAGCTCACTGGGGTTCAGACCTAAGTGGGAGAAGTGAAAAAAACCCAAACAAACACAAGTGTTCCAGTTATAAGAGTTCGCCTTATTTAACTACTCCCAGAGATCTTTGTCCTCTGCTCCTTTCCTGCATAGCACTTATTCCAAAGACAGGCTGATATAAAAGATTTCTGGTATGCCACTTGACTTACACCTGATATGAGATATCCATTGCCACTCCATTCTACTTTTTATTACTTCTTTTATTTTTTTAAATAAACTGCAATTTGATAGTTACATTGTAACTAATCTGATTGCCCCGTAGCAATCCAAAAAGACAAAAAAAGATAGTTTCTCTTTAATGTTGTGGCAGAGGGGTAGATATCTTGACTTTTAGTAGTCACCTTAGACATCTACTTTAGGACAGGATGGATAACATTTATACTGCCAATGCTAAGCCAGGTATGTTGTAACCTTTAGCATCTGATACTGAGAATTCTGATGTTTATGGACTATTAGTTCTAGAAACAGATGTTAAAGCCCTAATTGATATTAAGCTCAAGTTTACCCTTTTTTTTTTTTTTAACATGAAAAGAGAAAGCTCTTCCACCATTTTGTAGATACCCAGATGGCTGAAAATATTCTCAGAGGCCATCCAATTAATTGCTGTATATGGTTCATAATGGAAAGCAGATAGTCACTTCATGCATGCACAGCTAATTTTAAATACCTTGAAACACCATCATATTCTCATTTAATGAACCTCTCTCCAAATGTTGCCAGTTTGTGGAGTCTCCCTTTGGAAAGCAATGAAAGAAGAATCATCTTCCTTGCAGATAAAGACAAAGGTGGTAAAGGAAAGCTTTGGTCATCCATTTCAAAGAGAGTAAACAATAATTTTGAAATTTTCATTAATGACACCATGAACATATCTATAATTATTTCTGCTGATTCTTGAGACTTAGCCACTAAAGAAAGCAAAGGTTTTTATGACACTTCAATTCTCAAGACAAATCCTTTTAAAAAGAAAATTATTATTATTTTTTTTTAAGGGAAACTAATACAAGGTTAGGGCTACAATCAGTGGCACTCTGCTGGTGACAACAGTGACACAGTAATAGGTTTCATTTTACTTTAAGCTGACTTTAAAACAGACCTGCATTCAGTTTGCACCACTGGAGCATACCAGGCACTAAGAAAATAAAGTAATATTCTGCTTTCTCATTGAATTTACATTAATATTATACATTTTAAAATAGTGTCCACACACTTTGTGTGCTCTGCAAATCCGATTGTGGTTGATCTGGCACCAAAAGAACACTAAAACACAACCACAAAGCAGGCATATAGACAGTATCAAAAAGCTTCAATATCAAGTGGTCCAAAAAATCCTCTGAAAAACTCTATACCAGGGTTCAATTCAGCAGCAATTAGCAACATGCATTTGAAAAAGCCAGAGAGATGCTTCACTGGCTCAATAGACCAAGCAGCCGTGCTCTGGGACCTGCCAGTCACTATGACACAGAGGAGCACTAGCAAAAGGGAACCATGCTACTCATCATCTCCCAACCCTTAACATTTGCCATTGCACACTTCTTTTCTCAGCACACCTATGGCCAAGCACAGGTTATTACATCTGGTTGTTCTTCTCTTTTTGCTCCATCTCAACTCTCTTTTTTTACATTCATGTGCCCTAAATTTTCATTCTGAAACATTTTTTTCTGCTACAGATGTAAATTGTAAAGTTTCATTTATCTATACATATACAAACACACTCACACACTGATTATAGGCAACTTCTAATTGTCTGTTAGGCAGAACAGATCTACCCTGATTAATAAATGCCTATACTTTAGTATAGGAAGAACTTGGCCAAGTATCCTCATTATTTTCAGAGTTTGTTTTCATGCAGAGTTATAACCCTACAAACTCTTTCCTCCTTCATCTAAGCACACCTTCTCCTCAAAAACAGTAACAGGGAGAGCTGCAGTGAATCTGGCTGTTTGTGCTCAGTGCTTGCAGAATTCAAACCAAGTTCAGTGTAAATATGTATCCATTCTTCCTTCATTTGTCAGCTACCAAGTAAATATAACGTCTTACAGAGCAATTATATTTCAATATCCATCATTTATGATCTGAATGCAGAAATATTTACGTTTTGCATTTTATCATTCTTCACCTAATAATGACATAGATTTAGTACTTAATAATGGAGCATAATAGACAAAAGTATGTTAAATATATATATTGCAGTGAGAATGGAATAGTTCAGAGAAAATTATTATTATTACTTTAGAAATGACACATCTGGTAGCAAGAAGCTTAAGAAACTTAAAGCAGAAGGTCTTCCTAAGTTTAACATATTTGCCTGGAAACATAAGGACTGATTTTCAGGAGAGACAACCAGCAATACATCCCATGGAAGTCATGAGAAACAAGACCTCTTCAGGACCCTTCCAAATCCAGGCCTTGTCTGCTGTGCATCCAGCCCCCAAAAAGGGATTTAAGAGATTTAACATAAGGCCCAAAAAGACAGGTTTGTAATGCACAAAGATAAAGGGCTATTGTGCTGGATTGTTTTGAGCTGGCAAGAGTTGTTATACCTTTATCAACAGTATGAAGGCATACAAGAAAGAAATATTGCCAGAATGGCTGGAGAGACCCCATAAAAGCAGCTGGGAGTGGCTGTGACAAGGAGGAAACCAGAATCACTCAGGAAAAAAAATTTTGCAGTACTACAATTTTTGTTGTTCTTCTGTTTTAAATTCAAGATGAAGAGAGTGTGCCAAGAAATACATATGGGGTCTGGTCCACAGTGCTGTGGAGAAGGGCACTAACTTCTTCCCATCCACATGAAAATCCTTTTTGGGTTGGTTTAAGAGAGCATAATTATATTGCTTATTCCAATGCCACAGTAAAAAACCCCACAATGCACTTCATCAGTGAATATCTGACAGTTTGCAAGCTCTCTGTTTTAAATCTGTTTTGTGAAAAAATAAGTGAACAGAAAGATCATTACTGAAATTGGGGTGTTGAGGGGAACCCCAAAATTAATTTCAAATACTTTCTAAGATGATTGGGTCACAGTTACCCATGGTATACATACAGAGTATCCAACAAAGATTTTACAGGTGCTCTCCAGATTTTACTGCAAGTCTGTGAAAAATAATAGTCCTCTCAAGGACATCCATTTTCCCAGGGCTTAACAAAATAAATCTAAAAGATGAATGGCCTTCCTTTTTCAAACCAGTCTCAAAATTACAGGGATTCACCAGTATGGCAGTCTCTTTGAAAGTAAGAGAAAGCAGCCACAAACAGTTTAATCCCCTGATTTGATGATGTTTTCATATCCTTCACATCAAAACAGAGCAGCTGCTATGCACTAATGAATACAGCCCAGTTTTAAACTTCTTGCTCGTTCTAAGTCCCATTTTAACCCACTTTGACACTCACAGCAGCAGTAGCTTCATTGAAATATTTGGTTGGACCACAGTAAACTATACTGAGAAAGGGAAGTGCACGCAGTTGGAATATCATTTCTGATTAGGAAGCAAAAAAACCTCATGGTTTTGTACCAGGCAGTTTATTTTTTGTTGCTCCCCACCATATCTAATCCAAGTGCTACCTCGCACATATTTGTCATGTCCTTCTGGAAACTGGTATCACCACTTTTTTCTCCATGGACCACAAAATGAACTGCAAGAAGCTGCTGTGTGGCCCTCTCACACTAATCTACAGCCCAAACCCCATCCCAGTTTGAGGTGGGAATTGCATAGCAGAACACAATGCCACCAAGAGGAGGGGGCAATGAGACAAGGACAGGAATTCCAGATCTCCTTGGTCAAAAAACAGCGTAGAGGCACTTAAGAGAGATCTCGATTGCATATCCTGGTTAAAACGGTCTTTGGTCTTTCAGAAAACTTAGTTCGTAACTCAGAGAAACAGGACTTCATACAATCATAGAATTGTTAGGGTTGGAAAAGACCTTTAAGATTATAAAGTCCAACCATCACCCCAGCACCATCACCATGTAAACTGCATCCCCAAGTGCCATATCCACACGCTTTTTTAACATTTCCATGGATGGTGACTCCAACCACTTCCCTGGGGAGTCCGTTCCAATGCTTTACAACCCTTTCCATGTTTTTTCCCCCCCTAATATCCAATCTCAGCCCTGTGGAATAGACCAAAGCAGACACAGAAGCAGACTGCATTGCTATGTTTCATCCCACAACTGGAGCAATGACAGGAGATCACATATTTTCTAGATGTTAAAGTAAAAAAACCTCACTGATATTTGCAACAGATATTTAATGACCTATAAGCAGAACCAAATCTAAAACATTACACTGACCACTAGACACAAGATTGAAGTGAATGAAATAGGTTTGATAGATCCGGAATTTAGGAAGAAAAAGTACATGTCCCTTTAATTCACTTCCTCTTCCTTCGGCTGTTCATTTACGAATAATGAATTCTCATTCTCTTCCTTAGAAGCTCTATCAATAACATTGCAGACAAACCCAATTAGCATTTAAAGGCTGCAACCTGCTTGAATTGCTTTGAGATTCCTTTGAGCTCATCTCCCAGACAGACAATATACTGAAACCGACTTAGCCCAGTCTTTTTGAAATATTGCTGCTATTTTGCTCTTAATATATCACAAACAAAAATACGTCTTCATTCTGACAGAGGGCCACAACAGATTTTGCATAAAGTTGAATAAATGAGAGCAGATGATAACCAAGCAATATCCAATCTGATGGTTTCAAACAGTACATCTATTTTGCATAAACAAATTAACTTTTGGAAAAAAATCCTCAAACCCATTTACTTTCTACTTGGTTCAGAAGGGGTGAAATATGAAATCATCCCAAAGTCACGCTGTTCCGGGAATTCTGAAATTACTTTGTAAACACTCAAAGCTACTCCCTTGTTTTTGAGGGGGGGTATTGTACTTTATCACCGCTGTATAAGCTTCACTTTTTTCCATACATATATATTTCCAGTCCCTTTTTCCAAGGCTGGTAAAACACTAGACTCAATGCCATCTTTGGGAAATAACCACATGGGTTAATTAGACAATGCGTGAAAAAAGTCTTTTCTTCCATCAGTTTTCTATTTCCCTCTTCAGTTTCAATCAGTGTTTCCTTGTTCTTCTATTCAAGCTTTAGAAACAAATTTAAAAAAAAAATCACATCCTGTTTTTCTTTAGTTAATTTTACTGCTTCCTCTTATTCATCTCTCCCTAAATAGTCCAAGAGTTTTCAATCTCTTCACATGATGTATTTTCTCCATACCTGCCTCATTCTCATCATCTCTCTCTGCCACTTTCTCTGTCTCTCTCTTTCCAGTGTGTCTTTCTGATGCAGCGGTTGGAACCAAGCACAATATCTCAGGTGAGGGTAAAGTACTGACTTTTCTTGGTTTTGAATAAAATCACAGCCATAACATTCACAGTATTTTTTTCTCCCCCATTCGTATAAATTTTGAATATTTTGTTTATTCTTTGGCAGCTGTTGCACAACACATAGAAGCCTGAATTCAGCTGTCTACAGTGATGCCAAGGTCTATTTTTGACTAGATGCTGTCAAGTTAGAGCATAAAATTAATTTCTAAATCTAGACATCTGCATGAATATCCAGACCTGAAATAGTTACCCAAGCTTCTCTAAGCAATGAAGAGAAATAGGCACTTTAGGGCACAAATTCAGACATGCATTCTATAAATTGAACTTAATCCTAAAAGTGCAGTTCCTTCCACCAATTATAACTAAGATATTGACACTTACACCTTAGACCTGAGGAATCCTACCCAAAAAGTTAACCATCTCTAATTTTAAAAATTCCATCAATTTCTATTTATAAAACCATAAAACACTGAAGTAATAAAAAAAACATGAGAAAGACAATCATTACAATAATAATTTTTAGGGGACCATCTTTAGGGATCACTACCAAATCAAAGAGGATTGGCAAAATGGGTCAACAATGTTTTGATGACAACATTTAAAAATCACTGTTGTTCCAATCACAAATTTTCACAGCTTTGTCACATTTTTCTGATGAATTGTTCAAACAATTTTTTTTTCTTTTCTTAGGAAAAAAGCTTCCATTTCATCTGACAACCTCCAGTTTGAATTACAGAGTTGAATTCTCTGCTACTTTGAAGAGTTGGTAACGCATTTTGATTGCAGAAGGGCACACAAATAAGACACTCCAGGTGCAAACCAAGAGATCAAGAGTTTCTCTGAGTTAACATCATTTAAGAATACTTCTGCACTTCTTTGAAATTTTGTTGCTATTTATGTTGTTGTAAAGAAGTGCAGTCAGGGATGGGAGCAGAGGAAGAAAAGAGAGATTGGAGCAAGAACATACAGCCAAATAAAAATTAGAGAAAAAAAGTAAAATCTTTCCCAGTAGAAATGACTCTATTGGTACAGCACATATAAGAATATGGGATTATTCCACGAAAACAATAGGCTATATTTTCTTACAGAGGGAAAAAAAAAACCAACCACCCACAGAAAACCCCCAATAACTTAGGCCCTAAAAAGAAGTCAAATTTAGTGTAAAACCCCAGCAGCATCAGTGCCCTTTTGTAAAAACATTGAAAGTTAAAGGAAGATTTCATTTCCCAATGGCAATGGCAGCAGCTGTGCTCAGGAGCTTTCCCAGGTTTTCGTTTAGCCCGCTTGTTCTCCAATAAAGTACTATCGATTCCCAGTCAGGTGGTACAGAAGGGCTGTATAAAGTAGTCTCTGAGAAAATTACCACAGTGTCTTTATTCACCTCCTGCCCTCTCCTTTCATTCGACTTAAACAAAGGAGACTTAATGATTCTCCTGCTTGATGCTTTAAAGAATAGGAACCTGCAATCAAAAAAGCAACTGCTGTTTGCTTATCAAGTCTTTTATCTTAAATTCAGGCCCTTTAAGAATATGTCGAGCTGATTTTAAAAACTACAAAAAATTTTAGAAGCTCCTTCTGTATAATCAGACATCAAAGTTTGATGTGGAATACAGCTTTGCAATAAAATTTCAGCCTTTCTCATTTGCATTTCAAATAAACCATTAATATCTAACAAAAGGACTGGGAACTGAAATAAAACACACTTTACACTTTGATATGTTAGCTGTTGTTCACTCCTGTGGCTTCAACTTTTTCTGCTGCTACAGTTAACTACAACTTCACACCATTTTTTTTTTTTTAACTTAACCTTATGCCACCATCAGTGTCTGTAGCTGAAAAAGCTGCCCTGACATGGGTCTCTAAACACCACGAAAACCTACAATAGAGATGGATTATGGC
This sequence comes from Cephalopterus ornatus, assembly GCA_013396775.1. Classification (NCBI taxonomy): domain Eukaryota; kingdom Metazoa; phylum Chordata; class Aves; order Passeriformes; family Cotingidae; genus Cephalopterus; species Cephalopterus ornatus. The sequence continues at coordinate 513,428 of VZRE01012620.1, forward strand.
TTCAAAAGCTTTCAAAATGGAGTTGCAGCTTATTTTTCTCTTTATCCTCATTTAATGTCCTCAGACTCCCTTCCAGCCCCTCTTTGTAGCAGGCATCATCTGCTGCTGAACTCCACGTCTGCCTCCTGCTGCAACCTTCTGTAATCTGAAAACAAATCTAACAGAAAGATTAAAAAAAACCCCCACAAATGTCCTAAATTATAAACCTCAGTTTATTCAGCCAATGTTGCCAAGTCTGCAGCTGTATGTAATTTAGGAATGCTCCCAGGAAGGAGGGGATAGGAGAGGTCGGGTCATCACGTTGGTGCTGGTTCTCACAGTCACCTCACACCGCATGAAATACATGTGAGTTCGCATCCACAAGGTCCCAAAGCAGCAGCTGTAAGTTCACATCACTAACTCACATCTGATTACACCCAGCACCTCATGGAGGGGAGAGCAGGAACAACAGCACATAATGATCCACAAAACATCTGTTTATCACCTACCTGACTTGTTTCAAAAAAGCATTTTTAGGGTATAAAGACTGTGATTATTCTGCAGATAGTCTGCCTTTGATTCAGTGAAAGGTCATTTCTGTTTTTTGTACAGCACGGGTAGAGTCCTGTGAGAGAGATGCACACCTCAGAAATGCTGATGGAAAGATGCTTCCAATAAACAAACAGACAAAAAGGACAAATGCAGTCACACCTCATCCACGTTTCCCAGGTGAACAAACTCTGCTCTCTCCACTAAACAACCACAACCTGACTCTCACCATTGCAAATACAGATCACTACCACCACCAGCACAATTTCTGCCAGCATATTTCTATCCAATGCCTGTATTATCAAAAATGTATCAGCCATAATGAGGATGCGGACTGCAGAGAGACTCAGCAGGCCAGCAACTAGGTGAAACCAAGATTTTTCAAAGTAAAAACCAGCAGAGCTGTTCACAGATAATCATCTGGGGATGGATATTAAAGGTCAAGTTGGAATAGCATATTTTTTTACTTCTAACTAGGTCTTGTCCATCACATATTCCTCCTCAAAAAGCATATGTCTGGGGTGATCTTTCTTTTGGAACAAAGACCAGGCAGGAGAAAACACTCTGGAAAGGTTAAGACAAGGTTACTGTTTTGACTATTTAAGCACAAGGGAGAAATAAGTTGTGTCTTTCTTTAAAAAGAAAATTTCTGCACTTTTCTGCACAGTGATCAAACTAAGCCTCATATTTTAGGTGTAGGTTGCTGGTTTAGAGTGCTGATGATATGCTCTGCACTTCATGAGAAGTGCTGCCTGGCCCAGAGAACGAGGGTGATCTGCAGTCTTAAAATCACAGGTAGTCCCCACTGAATTAAAAAGGTTATTCTTGTGTGTAAAGTTCCATTTATATTAAAGGAAACACATAATTAGAGCTTAAAGGCTAACAAATGTGCCCCCCCTCCCTGCCTCATTTCAAACAACCAACCAGAAAAGCCACTGGAAATGGCAGAGGATGGAGTGAAAGGGGGAAAATCAGAAAGCACTTCCTATCCCTAAGGAAACCCTCTGAGGACACAAGCCTGTGCCATTTTCCACTTATTCTGTAGAATAATTAGCCCCAAACCTTGATAATAGGTTTATCTAAGTTTGAGGCTAAACCCCTTTCCCCAGTTAATAGGACTGTTCCCATGAATATGGTTTCCTCAGCTGATATCAGGTATTTTCAGCAAAATATAAAGAAAAAACTATGGGCCAGAAGCAGTTTTTATTTAAAAAATTGTTCTTTAAGTGAATACTTTCATATTGTTGGCACTGTACATAATTTAAGTCCTGATACTTGTATCTGTGGAAAGAGTGATTTGGAAACTATTATCTTTGCCTATACAAATAGTCCCACTTGAGACACACCTCAAGTCAAGCACAGGATGAGGCCTTAATATGTTGTGTTTGGAAACCAACTATTTCTCTATTAGGAAAGTGTTATATCACCTTCTCCCAGGAGACTTCCAGCAGTGCTGCCAGGATTAGGATGCCTTAAACTTCATCCCACAGGATAATACAGGACAGCTATACGGTTTTATGCACACCACAAATAAATTCAGATTATTACATTTTGTTCGTAGATATTAAAGAAATTACCCTGAGATCACAAAGACCATATTTCGATCAATGCTACTCTCATATCAGTGAAGCATTTGGATAAAAGGCTTGCATTTGCTTTTGAGAATTTCCACTTTATCAAGTCACATATATACTGTATCGACATGAAAATTCGGAGTGCCTCTCTGTCATCATATTTCCAGATGAAATATGATGTGTCTGCTCTCCAGTCCCAGTGTGCTTTGTATCTGTGTGATGCTATTTCTATAATCATGAATTTCTAAATTAGATTTAGAATTTGCTGAAAAAAAGGTTCTAAGATACGTTTCCTTTATTCTCAAATATTTAAAGTAAAAAATGGATTAGAAACTGTGCTTAACATAATCACCTACCCTAAGGCATTTTCCACGTTTCTCATTAAAAGTGAAAATCAATTTAAAATAAAACAATGCAGTACCTCACAATATCACTTTTTGAAACACCTCTTACGTAATAATGATATTAATTCAACTCAAATTTAAAAGTAGTTTTATTAAGCAAAGTTCTGCATTTTTCACTGGATAGAACCATTACAGGTAACATAATGCCTCTCAACTCTACTAACAGTCACAAAAGACCTTGCAGAGGGACTGACATGATTTAAGTATCATACAGGAAGACTGCTTGAATTGTAGTTCCATCTGAGCCTGAACACAGGGTTTTTACAGCCAGCACTGTCAACATGAAGAGATGCTGCTAAATTCCAGTTAGGGGGGGAAATGAAAAATCAATATTGTTATAAATTACATGTTTTCTTGAAATTTGCAGTAATTGAGAGACATATCTGGAGAGCCTGATACCCATTTGTTTGTAGTGCAGGCCCTTGTGCCAGAAGGGTGATACTAATAAAACACCTACATGTGTCAATACTTGAATGAGTAGTCACTAAAAAGGTTACAAGTGCAACAATTCTAATCCAATTATAAAGGCAAAAAAAAGTCCATAAAATCTATATCAAAAGCTGAGATATTAGTCTAAAACTTTTTTTTCATTCCACTGTGACAGATGAATGTTATATCGTCCTTAGACGTATCTACTGAGTGATGCATTTTTTGCTATCATTTAATAGTCTAGTTATTTAAAATCAATACTCCCACACATGCTGCCATTCTTCTCCTTCTGTCCCATTCAGGACCACGGAAGCAAAGAATCCCCATATGTAATTATAAATCCATTTAAAACAAAATATTGAACCGTGTTTTCAAATCTGCTTCCTACTATATGGCATTTTCAGTGTAATTACTTCTAAATCTTTCACAGCTGAAGCTAGTTTCTTTATGGAAAAATCTTGGGAATACTTCGGAAATGCAGAAGATGAAAATCTGTGTTGAATTTCTACACAATCATCAACATGGTCCTTTGGTCACATCTGCAAGGGGAGGCAAGACTCCTACTTGAAAAAACAGAATAAACAACCCTGGTTTTTTTAGAAACATAAAAGTCTGTCTAACCGAGTGCCCTGACAGGGCTTCCTGAGCCATCCTTTTAATCAGAAGCATGACGAAAACACACCTGAGTTGACACTCTTACCTATCATGCAAAGACAGACATATGATTGCAGAATTCCAAAAGGTAAACTTGTGTATATTGGGTTTCCCTTGGGTCTGTGCTGATTTTTTGTATATGATTATTATTATTTCTTTTTTTAATCCACTCTCTCTTCTGAATGTAAAGACTGAGGCATCTAGAGTGGAATTGAACTCCTGTTAGTACACTGAAAGGGGCAGAGGATCAAGAGCGCACCTAACATAAGGGACATAAAATAGTGAAAAATACCCTCTCCTTCTAGAGGCTGTACACTGAGCAAGAGCCTCCTGTTTAATGCTGACAGAAGGCTGGCATTATCAGCTTTCCCCCCAAATCCAATGTTTCTCTTTGTACAGACATAAGTGACATATGCTCTTCTGTTTTTTTTTTTTTTTAAGCTGGAGGAAGGAGTGTAGGAATTATTATTTACTATACTATATGATAACCTACACACCAGGTTAAAGAGCATGCCACCTACCACCTTGAAGCCAAACTGGACAAGGGTTTATAGTAATACTTGTCCGTTGGGTCAGCAAGAAGAGATTTAGAGAGGTGAGAAGGAGTAGTAGCAGGATACTGTCTCTAGGCCCCTCTTTTGTGAATCATGTGGGAAGGCAAAGTCCTGGATTTGGCCCTGCCTTTCAGAAGTACCTTTTATATCCACTGATCACTTAGGATAAAGTAGAAATCCGCCTAGGTGAATGGACATTTTGGGGACATTCCTGAAAAGTACAAGCTCTGGCTTGGATTCTCTCCAGCTAAAGCAGTCCATGATCCTGGTTTTACATTTCCTGGACAGATGCTCTAATCACTTACCTATAGGTATACAGATATTACCCCCAACTACAGTTGCCATAGCTTTGCAATACCATCAGTATATGTTAGCATGTCCTGAATGTACCTACTAGATTATTTGCTTGGGGGATGAGGCAGTGAGACATAGCTCTGTGATGCACTCACTGCCTCCAGCACCACGCAGGAGCTGAGACATTCAGCTCAGCTGAGACTGTGGCACCTCTGGGCTTGCATGGCAGTAAAAGACTAGGCACCCTAACTCTACTAGTGAAAAAGCCAGCCTTCCAGGGACTGTCACTCCCTCAGTGACGTTCTCAGGATTATTCTCCTGCACTTCGATTTCATCAAAATTGTATTTAGATGCTAAATTTTGAGCTAGGCTTAAGCGAAAATGATGAGGGTGCTGTACGAGGCAACAAAGAAATGAATAACTGGCGAGAGGTGTGTGTCACATTCGCAAAGAAGACCGTATCCATACCTATCTGCCGAAAGAAATGAGAAGATTTAGAGAGTGATGAGAAAGTTTAGCACCCAATATCATGTTCATTCACTGAATCCATCACTTAACAAAGACAACATCTAGAAAACATCGCACAAAAAAGATGTGAGGGAATTCCATTCAGAATGCTGAGAAAGAGTATGTTTAATCATTTCAGGAGCATTCAAGTGTATTCTGCTACATCTTCTGAACAGCATCATTTACTGTATGATACATCTATCACACTACTGGAACAGTTTTTAATTAAGCATTATCAGTTATAGAAGAGTGAACATTCTATAATAATCTGTTCAGAGAAGAATACTTAACTTTAAAATATATTGGGTGCATTTATCATTTCACATTTTTTAAAAATAATATAGCCACAGGAAGCACTGGATAGAGGAAGATGGAGATGCTACATGGGGGCTTTTGCAGTTTTATGCTCTTCAAATAATCATAAGATTAGTTACACTGGTGCTGACAGAGGGTTCATATCAATGTCTTTTCTTGAGGACTGGAGAGGAATAGATTTCTGTGAAAAACTACTATAGAAAAGTAAATCTTTGCTCCACACTTTTTGCCCCATAGCCTTTCTACACTGACATCTTCCACCAACTCACAGTTCACTAGTCTTCAAGACAAGACTGGCAATTTTGTGTTTAACAGTATAGATGTACTTTTCTTCCATGAATTTCTTAATCCTTATTTAAAACATCACAAATGTTTGGCATCCACAGACTCCTGTGCCAACGCTGAAACACACAAAGCAGTTGTAGGTGAAGGAAAGCAGGACAATCAGAAATTCCAGAGAGACAATCAAACAAATCATCCTCATTCCAATATTAGTCAGTTCCTCAAAAACACCTCTAACATATTTCAGATATTCAGATTCATACACAATCCATTCAATATGAATTTAATTTATTATTTTTATTGTTTAAAAGTGTTTCTAGTGATTAGTTATGCATATTGGACTTAATGGGTAGTTTCACAGATCACACATCCTCCTTTTTGTCCCACTCTAATTTGGAGGCGTACTGCACACCTTCTAGTGCTCTGGTGGCACATCAGATTTCAGCAACAGGTACAAGGCAGAGCTATTTCATTCCTAAGTTCCTTCCCCTCTTGAGTAACTACCATCAGCTTCTGGCAATTTATTTTAGTATCTCCTCTATTGGAACTTCAGTTTCAAACTCTTGGATTTTCCCTGTGAACAAGAGTGATGGTGGGAGGACCTCTGGACTCAATTCAGACAGTGGAAGTTTCTTACATTCTCTTTATTGTTTCAAAGTTTACACCTGACACAATCAAACCAAACTAGTATCTTCACTGTACATCTGTGAAGTGGGGAAGACCATGATGCTTACCTTTCTTTGATGGTTATAAAGTCAGAGTAATCACTATTGAAGTGTTCTCACTCTAAGACGTGATTTTACTGCAAAAAGGACATTATGTAGTACAGTACAGCAGAAAACAAGTAATTATCCTGAACAGCAATTACATTTTTTTTACAAGCTCAAGTTAAAAATCTATTTCATTCATGCTAGGTTAAAAGCATTAAGGAAATTGGCCCTATCTGAATGGAAATGGAGACATCAGTTTTCTTATTTCTTGCTCTTGATGTATACAGGGGACACAACTGTAGCAGCTTTCTCTCCTGAACTGCTGCTTGTTCTGTAAATCTGGATAAAGCAATCACACCTACTGTACTCTCACTCTGTTTCCGCATATTCAAGATGATTGAAGGAAATCATTAAACCAGTTACTTAGATTTAAAACTGGAGACAGTCCTGAGACAAGTAGCTTGGTTTGGACACATTGGTAGCTTTGAGGGCTGAAATACAAAGTCTCATATCAACGAAGGAATATTATTAAAATAGATCAAACAACTGGATTTGTAAAGGTGTTTCCATAAAGAATCGTGTTTAATTTAGGGGAGGAAAAAAAAAAAAAGAAAAACCAGAAGGTATTTTGTTTTGAGTTTTTAATCACACAATTTAACCTTTCGTCTCTTAGAATATTTCTGGACTTTCGAGATTTTGCCCCAGAAATCCAATGGCCTATGGAATCCTTCAGTTTCCTCAGCATATTTAACTATATAAATTTCTGATGACATTACTGTAAAGCCAAGTTATTTTATAGAGGAGGTGTTTGTTTGCTTTATGTTTTTGGAAAGCCAAACACTCTCACAGGCAAGACTGCAGCTTCCCACATAAAATGTTTATACCCTTTAAAAAACACTTTATCACATTAGTAAACTTCAATTGGAGCTGTCAGATTTCTTCAAAGTATCCTGAGGAACCTGTCAGCACTGTGGCCACATGCATAAATTCTGGCATTTCTTTTCACAGTATATCAAAAACTAGACGGATGAACGATCTGAAACTGTTGTATGTGTGCTGCTGCCTGAAAGAGTTGAGCTGTTTGGTTTAAAGGCAGACAAATGTTCTTCCAGCTGCACTTATATAACATAACCATGATGCACAGTCAATGGCCAGATTTACGGTCTGCAATGTAACACCTTTAGATATGTGAAAGCACCAGGCAGCCTGCTGCCCATTTCAGTTTCTAATTCTGAAAGGCAACCTTCAGTCAAAAACTTCTCACAACAGATACAACTCTTTTTCTAACTCAAAAGGTCTGCAACAGCCACAAGCAAGGAGATGCCTGGAAGACTTGATTGGGAGGTTGGGCCCACCGTTAGCCCTTGCTGCCAAATGATGATTTCAGGGAACCATTAACTTCTATAGTAGAAAAAATTGAAAAATATGCTCAGTAAAATGCACTCAAATACAACAAACAGCCAGTGCAATCTCAAATAGTTTGTTGACAAGTTCAGCAGCAGGAGTGCCTTCTAATGCATCTTGACCATCTGAAGGACATGGCAACGCAACCAAGAAGAAATTGTAAAAAGAATGGAAAGGTGAAACACAAGTTGCCAAATGTTATCATTAAGATTTATTTGCCCTTCTTACCGAGCATTTTGACAAAGAAATCAATACTTCATATGCAGAGGAGATATGTGAGTAGAGTAACACACAACAGCAACTTGTTGTGGGGTTAGCAACTGGCCTCTACTAAAACAAACTGATTCACTCACTTTAAAATTGTCTGACCATGGAGGAAAGCACTCCAAGCTGAACTAATTGCTTTTGCCTTTCCTCTTTTTTTTCCCTAAAAAACAAACAAACAAAAAACCCAAAACAAAAACCAAACCAAAAAAACAAAAACAAAGCAAAACAAAAGCCAACCAACCAACTAAACAAACAAAAAACCCCAAACCAAAACAAAAACACCTGTTTTCTCCCTGTAGGAGAATTCCAAAAATTATTATTAAAGTTTCAATTCCTGTAGCTGCTGGTTAACAATGGAGAAGTCTTAGAAAAGAAGGAAAAAAAAAAAGGCAGAAAATACATAACTGAGAATTACATCCTTAGATATCTTAACCACTGTGATACTGAAGTATGTCAAATACATTCTTCGTTATAAAATTGAAACTATTCTAAAGTCTCCTATTACCAATGTTACTTAATTTCTTGAGCATTTCCATACAGCTTTAGTATCTTTTAAAGGATAAGTAAATGAGCAATTGTGAGAAAAACTGTTCAATATCTCAGACAATCCTGGGAAACATTCAATGTTGCAATGATTTCTCCAACACTAAGAGCAGATACTACCCATGGAAAGCTCTAGTTTTATCCTTGGGATCTTTATAGCAATTATTGCTCATATCTTTAGGTGGCAGAAATTGAACACTGATCCTTCAATTTAAATGGTAGCCAGACACCTCCTGCATCATCATTTAACCTGAATTTCCCTGACCTAATAAAAAATTCAAGCAACCTCTACTGTTATTCTACAGCGGAAAAAGCAAACCCTTGCACACTAAGGTGGGAAGGTATACTCAAAGACACGGTTAGTAAAGATCAGGTCCCTCTTTGCTCTCTTCTTTACTATGTCAAGACGCCTCAGACAAGGTGTGCAGAGTCTCTGCTGTCCCCAGTTATGGTCTGGCAGCAGAGGCATTAGTTACAAAAGAAATTCCTCTTGTAGCATCTTCTGACTCCTCGAAAAACAACAATTAAGCAGGATATAGGCAGATGTACCAACAGCTTCTGACTTGCCCCTGTGCTGGTCATGAGCTGCTTCTTTCTGACCTATATTTTTGTAACAGTTACCAGGTTTTGACTAAGGCCTCATTACACAGAATTTGACAATCACATGGATTCTCCTTTTTTTTTTTTTAATGAAAAAACTGATCCCATCAAACTTGCTTTTTCAATTTTTATATAAAATATGTTTCACCAAGTACTCAGACAGCTCAGATCTATCTCCCAAAGTGAAAACCAAGTTTGGAGATGTACTTACATCTAATCATTTTCCCAGATATAATAATTGTTAGTCCACAACGCAGCAAGTTTATGTTTAATTTTATACCCCACAATTAATTTGAAATACTTTATTTGTATTGTAAAACAAGTCATCTATCACTATGCAAGAAATATATGAAGTTGTAAAACCTAATTTAAAATGACTCTAATGCCTTAGTCCTTTCAGAACATCACTGTGCCTGTGCAACAGCAAACTAAACAAATCTCGTGGTTGGAAGAACATCCTGACATGCATTCTAATGCTCTTGAATGTTCTTTCTCATCTGCAATAATAAATTGAGAGCCAGTGCTCAAGTACATAAAAAACTTATCTGAAAGACCACCATTAGCATGAGACTTCCAACTGAAACGTTAAAGTCTTGAGATGTGAAAAAGTCTGAGGTTTTTACAGAGGAGCCACTTTTGTGTTCCAATTTTATAGATAGATATTTCTCCTGATCCACACTCAAGGTCACATAGCTCTCGCTGGTTATTACACAGAAGGTCTGGCTTCCAACTCCTGTCCTCCAATTCACAGTATCACAGAATCATTAAGGTTGAAAAGGACCTCCAAGATCATTGAGCACAACCTTTGACTGATCAACACCTTGCCAACTCTCGGCATGACAAAGGGCACAGGGTGGTGCAAGAATGACTACCAGAGTGGCTCCTGGATGACCAGATAGGAAAGTTTCCTTAACACCACCACCTCCCCAGGAAGTCCATTCCACAATGCCTGGATTCATACCTGTCTTACAGATACTCAATATAAAAAATAAAAAAAAAGAAGCAGCCTCAGGACAACATTACTGGGGGTATTCAGACCATCTCAGTATGTCGGGGTCATCAGGCAACGTAAGTTTTTTAATAATTAAGATGTTTAAGTATAAACAAAAACATCTAGACAACATGGATGAGTATGACTTTACCAGTTTAATTAAGAAAAAGATGAAGACAGATAAAAAGGGATGCTATAATTGGAAGAAGCAACTGAGACAGAAAAAAAGAAGTAGTTGTTCTTGTTTATTCACATAAATATGTAAACTATCTTTGTCTCTCCAGCAACTGCACTGCCTGGTTTATGCTTCCCTTTGTTACCCATTTTTAATGCACTGCTGAAGATCTGGGCAGTGCAGCACTTCCATTCAAAACCACATATACACAAATTGCAGATTTTATAAGAAATAAATTGTTCTTTCTCTATCCTCCAACACACAACAAGACAGATTTTCTCATACTGACTCCAGCTATCTTCAGTATAAAGGTAGTAGTGTCAGGTCAGTGGACAGAAATGGTATTATTTTCTGATTCCATCCTTTGTTATCATAGTCATGTTACATTTATCAGAGTTTGTGTTTGGAACATGCTTTTAAGATTAGCCATATTTTTAGGAATTCTTTGTAAACAGAGCTTCTTCCTTTGAAGTTGGATTTAAAAACACTGATAATGTTTATCCCAGAAGGGAAATAAACAAGAAGATTCATAATTAATGTATCAAAAATAATGAGTTATATTCAGAGGGAGCTTTAGTTCTCTCATGACAGAAGAGTAAGAGTCATTCACCAAAAGTGACTAGTGGTATACTTGAAATAATAAAAAAAAAAATCCCCTTTCCCCTTCATTCCTTTTTATGAGATATTGACCTTTTTCCTAAACAAATTTCTCCTGGAGACAGGATATTAAACTAAGCAGATCACTTCTAGCTACCTTAGATCACATCCATTAATGTAATTCTTGGTTTCTTAGCAAAAAAATGCTCTAATAAAGAGGTTCAATAAAAACAATACTCTTCATGCACACATTCAGCCTGGGATTAGATTCTAAATCCGATTATTATAGTTTATTCAGCTAACAAATATTACCTGGCCCATGGCACCCGTCAGTGTACACAGTCTTAGACCACAACAAATGCAAATGAATGCACTACAACTTAATACACAGTAAGAGATTGTTAAAGATAACTTATGTGGCTTTGTCAGAGGCAATATGTTAGCACAGTAACGTGACTGTGTGTTTGAGCTGTTAACACCAAATTCATCCCACCCAATTGTAGACATCCAAGGGTATCACTTAATCCATGTGTATGACACGGTCCTTTTACAGTGAGTGAAAAGACTCACACTCACACAGGACTATTGACATCCTAGATGGAAGGAAATGCACAAAGGCCAGGCCCTCTCTACAAGGCTGGACTAAGCTGGAGGTTAGGAAGGTAAATCAAAGATGCAGTTTATGGAATTTAGCTGGATCCCAATGTACTAATCTGATGCTCCCCTTCTTTTCTCTCCAAGATTAAAATAAACCAGGTAAAACTAGAGGTTGGCATTTCCAATGGCTACATGTTTCTACAAGGTATAAGCCCTTTCCTTGTATAAACTCTTTGCTAACTTCAGCTGAAATCCACCCTCCTACTATTGACTGAGGAGCTGATTGTATAAGAATCCCTCCTCTTCTTCAGCACAGACTTGGATGGTTTGACTTGGATAGCTAATGAGACTTGATTAAACAAGGATAGTTGATTTTGAACAAAAGCTGCTGAATAGCACTTGGATGATTTGTTCTGCTACCTCAACTGTCTTCTAGCCTGACCTCCAATGCAAGGGATGAACAATTCAGGGATGACACCATCTCAGCCCACTACAGCTGTTTCCTTGAAGGCCATCTGACCCTAGGTGAAATCCCACTGAATTCATAGAGCAAAGCATTATTTCTTCCAGGAGGACAGGACTTGCCTTGCATTACAGGCACACTGTGAACTGGCTGCATCACTGTTAAAACCCGTTAATAATTCATTGTCAGCCCCTGGAGAAGAACAAATTAAAAATGCTGCTTGAAATATCATCTTTAGTGGCAATACTGGGGGAAAAAAAGCAACTCCTTTTCCCTATTCACTGCATGCAAACACACAAAGAAAATGGCCTTCTTTAAAAGAAAACAGTTGCTGACATTTTACATTTCTGATTTTACTTTACTTACAGAGGATTCTGATTATGTCTACTGGGAAATGACATTTTCCTTCAGCTAAGAAAATGAAAATATATAGGGAAAGGTGAGCTGGCATTTACATGAAATACAGCCAGAAAATTACAGGGACAAATAAGCATCTATGTTTTCCATAATTACACAGAAATATGAATTCAAGTTTGTATTCCTGTGGTATATTTATTATTATATTTATGACCTCCAGAAAACAATAATAGAAACCTTTTTTTTAATCTACCTTTCTGAGCAGCAGTCAACACTGACTACCACAAAGGATGTTTCTTGAAATTACAGTCTAAGAGTATAAACTTCTGCAATATGGTGACAAAATTATTATATTGCACAACAGTGAATATATGTAAGTATAGATTGATCAAAATTATAAATGAATTCTTATCTCTTATTCAGGAATTACCATAGATATTTATTTTAAGATAATGTCTAAATGATCACATGAATTTATTTATAGCCTTGAAAATAGTCAGAAAGATGAAATACTAAACTCACAACAGAATTATTCAATCAAATCTGCTATATTCCACCCAGAAATAGGATATCATGCCAACAGCATACTGGGGTTAGACAGCACAATTTTACTAAAAATGCATATTTTTATTCACTTCTTCTACAAACTGTCAGCAGTTGTAGGAACATAGACTTTATGTTTCCAATGATAGCTGACAGCACAAGTCAAGTAACCAGCTTTCCCTTCTCTACATGCTTGAAGAATTGTAGTATCATTTATCCACTGCAAAGGTTTACAAATGCCTGGCAGAGTGAGATTAATATGCTTCTTTATGAAGCAAGCAGCAATGTTTATATTCTTCCTTCTCCCTGAGTAGTGTCTGACTGCAAACCCTTCGTATAATCAGGCTTGATGGGAGTTACTGGAGGCTCAAAGTTAAATAAAGGAAGAAATCACACTTAAAAAAAATAGGAGAATATTAACTCTTTGCGGAAGTTCTCAAACAGGATCGGCTATGTTTCTGGCTTTTGATTTACTTTTCCAGAAGAACAGCAGCAGAGCATTGCAAATATCCCCATGCATTTGCACTGCAGGACCAACACCTGAGAACCCAAAAAGCTCTATTCCCAAATCAAGTACAATACATGAAAAAAAACTTTTCTGCATGCTTGTCAGATACACTCTGAAAACTGAAAGCAAACAACAGATGATACACCCATGTCTCCTAGGAGGAAAAAAATCAGATGCCTTTTATAAACAGAACTTGGGTGCCTCATTCACACGTGAAATTTTCATCAGCCTCCTACGATGCTTCAGCCAGGGTGCAGCAACGGGGGGATGCACTTCTGGGAGTCACAAGTCAGCAACAACCTGAGTGCTGAACCTTGGTAATCCACCCAAGCGCAAAGCAAGCCACAGGACAGCACAGGTTATATTCTGCTCTCACATAAACACAAGTTAGCATGGATTTGGTAAGTTTAGTGGAGCCGATCGGGATCGACTCTACTGAGCACAACATGGTCCTGTGTCTACTGGTCTATTTACAAAGCAGCACCTCCAATTCCTTCTAAAAACCCAGCTTTCTCTGCAGTTCTGCTGAAAGCAATTCACTGGCTTGTATCAACAGTCTTACTATTTTAGAAACTGTAACTGAAGGATTCCCAACAATTTAGCTAACAACAGTCTTGGAGAATCGCAGTCCTTTGGGTACTACCTATTAAGAAAAAGGTAATAAAAAAGACAAAAAGATATTAATCCAGGTTCTTCAATAAACATTCCTAATTCATCCCAAAGAGGGCAAAAATTGACGAAGTTTCTGAGTTTCTGTGTATACATTCAGAGCACACAGCCACATGTTTAGACACACATATTCTCTTTCCAAAGCATCCAACACTTATTTCTCAGTACTGGAGGTCCAGAAATAACAGACCTACAACTGTGTCTTTGTTGATGCATAAAAGAGCTCCTCTAAATAATTTTTAGGTTGAATTCCCCCACCCTCAAATCATCTTCAGACTTCCACAGAGTTGAACTCCCAGTGGGTGGCTCAGCTTCAAAAAAAAAAAGAAAACAGTGACAACCACTTGCTAGAAAATTATTTTTGGTTGTAATTGTAGGGTGGGATTTCTAAAGCTCTCATTGCCTGCCTAACTTTTCTTCCATGGGTTAGAAAGTGAAGTTTACTATGATCTCCAGAAGGAGGCTAACAAGAAAATCTTTGAAAAGCCAACCTCACAGTTACGTATTTTGCAAGGAACTCCAGAGGCAGCTGTCCCAGTTGGAGCTTATATAAGTGAAGCAGCATCCAGAGTTCTTTATCTCCTAGAAATTAGTCACCATCCATGATCATACAGGTTTTTACAGAGAGTCTTTGCTGGTACCATTTGTAGGTGACAAAAAACTGATACAGAATATTTGGTAGGTAGAGCACAGTATAGTTGGCAAATAAATGCGCTCAAATGTAAAATGTTGTAATGCCACAAACCTGTAACAGAAATGCTCTAAGAGCTGAAAAGCCATCTTTACCATGTAAGGTCTCCAAATTCAGTCTGTTCAGCAAGAGCAAACTGTTGGTACTCAGACAAGGAAAAAAAGAAACGGAAGAGAAATGCTCAGTCTCAGTGCTGTATGTATGTTAGGATACGACAGCTGAAAGCAGAAATAAAGAGACCTGATGTGGTAGTAAAAATAAACCAATTTTTAAGTTCATGGTTTTTCCTCCTCCATGTTCACATGAGATTTGGGAAAGAATCTTACCCCAAACTGTGCTGACCAAGAACTGTTCTTGGTCAAAGTCTTCAGCAGAGACCTGGAGCAAGTAGCATCTTGTGCCACTGCCGAGCCTTCAGGCACTGGCCATGCCTGACATCCCTGGTTTGCTTGCAGCATGAAGTGCTTTGGGACACAACTGGCTTGAGCAAATCTCCTGGGCTTGGTACAACACTATTCAATACAACTTAATAGCCAGTCTGAATTTTGCATGATTTCATTCTCCCCTTTCTGCTCTCAGACACTGTAAAATAAGGATGAGTCTGCAGCCAGTCCCTGTGCAATACACAGCACTGGGCTTCCTGTGCTAGTAGAATCAGTGCTCTGGTTCTGCTCCTTACACATCTAGCTTTGCTGTTTTCCACCTCCTCTCAGTTGCAATTTTACTCATTTTTAAATATAGAGATGAATTTTTTGCCTATGCCTTCCTGCCAAAAACTCTTTCATGTTCGTGAGCCCTGGCTTTATTAGTTTTGTCTATCAGTATGTCCAGAAGATGTTCTCACCAAAGCACCTGACAGGCTCATCATAACATTTCCTAAAGTACCATCAGCAATGAATTGTCTTTCTTCTTAGGCTGAAAGAATTTTAAGTTTCTCCTCACTCCTTCAGCCTGTCAGCGTGAAGCATTCCCTCCATAGCATTAGGCATCATGCTGAATGGTCCAGTGCAATAAGAAGAATTAAAAATATATGGAAACTTGAGTTATTTAAAAGTTCAATAATTTCAGAATATGAAAATTCACCTACAGTGATTATCTAATTATTTTTTTTCCTAAAGATGTTAATGCCCTCTGCAGATGCTGCTTTTATTAAGATTATAATTAATACATTTGTATTTTGGTGCAAATTTGTATAGTAGTCCAGAAACAGTTAGGGTTCCCCTCTGCTAGGCATTCAGTCAAAATTTGACACTGGGGACTCCCAAATCCAACACAGTCACACATTAATGTGCAAAATCCCTGCTTTCCAATAGATCTGCCTTCCTGTCTTGTGCTGCTGAGACTTTGATGAGGATTTTTCAAAGTATAATGTTGGGTTACTTATTTGAGAAGTGACAGGTTCTGGCCATTTACAGGTAATCCAGGAAAAGGATATAGTGGATTACCTGCCACAAACCGTGGACAGCTAGGGTGGTGTACTGCCCGCTTTGCTGTTCCCTCCATTTGCTCTTGTTGTCTCAGTAAAAGGATTTTTTTTTTGCACATGGAAACTTCCGTAAGTTGGCCTACATTTCATCTAAAACTTTTAATCCAAGAGGAAATGCCCACCAAATACAACATTAGACACTCTCCATGCCTCCTGAAGTGACATAACCCTTTTACTGACATCTGATACCAATAAATCCTTATGTCCTTATTCACAGAATCATAGAATAGTAGAATACCTTGAGTTGGAAATGACCCACAAGGATCAAAGTCCAACTCCCGGTCCTGCACAGGACCATCCCGAGAGGCCCACCACGTGCCTGTGAGCATTGTCCAAATACTTCTTGAACTCTCTCAGGCTTGGTGCTGTGACTACTGCCCTGGGGAGCCTGTTCCAGTGCCCAACCAGCCTCTGGCCGAAGCCTATTTACATTAGGCTCTTTCCTCGCTTCCTAATTCTTCATTTCTGCATGTTGGCTCTTACCCAACATGACAAGAATTCCTATAACCCTCCAGATAAATGCTCTCAATTCTCTTTAAGAGGTGCTCTCCACCTATATTGAAATGAGTTTGTGTAGTAGGTTTGAGGTCAGTTTAATCCAGATTTTTTTTTTTTTCCCTTTTATCAGATACCTGAATGCATCTGAAAAAATAAGCTTAGGAAAAAGACATTAGAATATCGGTATAGACTTATCTTCTCTTCCTATAAGATGAGCAGGTTTGCACCCATGCATACAGCAAAGACCCTGCCCTAGTCCCTATCTCTACTTTGTATCAAGCATTTATATTTAGCTCTCTTCTGATTTCTTTTGTAACCAGTCAGGAACAATTTGTGGTACCTGTCTTCTCTTTAGGGTCTTTGCTCCTTCCCCTCTCCAGGAGCTCAGGTCATTCAAAAGTTTGTCTAACGGGACAGACACATGACAGATCCATGGAGTGCTGCTCCCACAGATCAAGTGGGACATCGGTGACAGGCTCAGCCACCTCAAGGAAAAATGCACCAAGGGGATTAGTTTCGAGGCTCTCAGGAGGAATAACAGAACTGTGTTTTTATAATCAGCATGCCCAATAGTCAGGCTCTACCATGGTAACTGCTGATCCAGTTACCACCTGCACTAGCTTGAACCTCAGTCATATGCACAGTTCTTCAAGAGAGAAAAATTAACAACTTTCAAGCTTCGAAATTCATTCTTTCATATCACTGTTGTAGTAGAAATTTGTACCTTTGCTTGATTTATTACTGAGTAACCTCTTGAACATCCAAGGATATCACTCACTCACCTCCCAGTATAAGCCTTGAAGCCTTCCAAAATCCCTATTGATCCAACGCTAACTCCCCTGAATTCATAAGTCAACAGCAGCAGCAGAAACTATAGCTTGCAGGCCCTACTGCAGAAACCCATCTGTCAAAAGCCTGGTAGCACACACAAATGTTTTCTCAAAGAATTGTTAATTTGCTTCCCTGCCATCTGTGACACTTTGAAAAGTCAAAAGTCAACGCTGCTCATGTCAATACCCAAATCTCTATTGCTGCTGTTCCTCACAAAGGTTCACCACGTATATCTGCACATTCTGCAGATCTGAATTTCCCTGGATAATGTATCTTTTGGTATTTACATTTTTATTAGCAGTACTTTAACACAGCAGTTCTGCTCACCCCAGAAGGTTTCTAAGTCACATACAGTGCCAATGAAGCTCCTGCAACAGCATGACAGCTGACAGCTAAAGAATGTGCCTAACAATTACAGATTTCAGTAGGTTACATTCTCAGTGAATTAAAAAAAAACCAATCCAGCTACTAAAAAGAGCCATGAAATCTAAATATCCTCATCAAGCAGGTAGCATTCTGATATTTCACCTCCAGCAGAAAATACCGATGTGTTAAATTGAACGACTGACAATTAACTTGCTTCAGAAGGGAGATGATAGTCACACCTTCTGCCAAAGCTGACTTGCACCATATTGAAGCAGTCCACTGATTATATATTTCAGAAAGCACATATTGGTATGCAACTGAAGAAGACACTCAAGTTCTACAAATATCTCACAGTAATTTTCAGTACATCCTAAGCATAATATACAACCTTTTTGAAGATGTCCATTCTTCATTAATCAGACTGAGACTTTAAGGTTAAATCTAAAGGAATTTAGTTACTTCAATCATATGTTATTGATCCTAGTTTCTTATTAGAACTACCACTTTTCTCAGGCTGTGTACCTTTATACCCTATTAAAACAATGCCCACTACAAATTGTTACTTAGCTCAAAATAATAATTCTGATTTTTTTCACGTAATTTCTTCCTGAAGGTTAACATTGAACACACAATTCAGAAAGAACATAACTTTTCCAAAGACAAAAGACCTGGATTGTAGGGAGATCAACTATTAAACTCACAGTTAGAACATATATCCCCAGTTCACTTTGCTCATCTTCAGGCATGCTGTGATCTTGCTGAAAGGACCCTTTTGGTTCACCTATTTTCTCTGTACTGGTGCGTTACAGTGATTCACAGTCTGCATCACAGTTCCCCAGGTTCAGAAGTCATACCGCTTTGGGAGGTGTTTAACAATCCTCTTGGTGCCAAGAGAAGTATCAACAGGAACAGACACCCAAAAGTCCACCTAACAAATTCTTAAGAGTAATAATAACACCAATTTATACCAGAATACATGAACAACTGAGCAACCGATAACATCAACCTATTGTTTCAAGCCACCACATGATGCATGGTAGAAATGCAGATGGAAATTAGGAATTCCTCGTTAATAGCTTTCATTTGCCATGTCAGACACAGAATAAATTCTGCAAGGAAAATTCTCCTTTTGTAGTATTGATTTAGAAATGCAAACTTAACACAGGATTAGATGCTTAAGGTTTTAACAGCAAACACACACAAAGAGTAAGTCAATAATGACAATGAAAGGCCAAATTCTAAATCTTCACTGGCTATTTCTAAAAACCTGTGTGGTGTAGACCTCCTCAGTGTCTAGACAAAGCTGGTCACCTCCATACTTTTCATATTCAATGATATATCTCTCACTCCAATTCTAGGACTTTTCATGTTGAGATGGCACTGGCTTTTCATTAATTTTGACAACTAAAATGTACTAAATGCCTAACTTTTCAGATTACTACAGTTGAAGGAAGCAAGATCCTCCTCCCTACCAGGTTACGAGTATGTAATTAATATCAACATTTGTATCAGTTCTGCATCTGGTCTACTGTGTACAGGACTACAGAACTACAGCAGCAGAACTCTAATTTTTTCTCTTTCACAAGTCACTGGATCAGAGACATAGAGGGTGGGGAGGGGAATACCATTCTTTGAAAAAGAAATCATATACAGTTGAAGAATTTCTCCTTTTCCCAAGTCATGAGGAACTAGAGGTGCAGTTTAACAAACAACTTTTCCTTTTTCCTCATACATCTTTTCTTTAACACTTTGCAAGCTACTTCTTTGTCTAATATGGGCCACTGAGTCCTTGCACTGATTATGAATAAAGGACAAAGGAGTATGAATAACTGTTTAAAAACTGCAATGTTAAATGAGCTATAGACACTGAACTGTCAGATACCAACTCTTGAGTTCAACTTGAGGATAACACAGCACACAGTTTATAATACAATAAATGGTCTAACACGAAACAAGATGAGCAATACTCATTATTGTGAGTATAAAATCAAACACAGGAGAAAGCTGGAAACACTGGACATGCACCGCTGGTATGGAACATACATTCCAAGGGACAAGACATCAAACCGGCACCAGAACACAAAATATAATTTTTGTTTCCACATCCCAGCCTCTGTCTGATTTCAGGGAAATCACTTCAGTCTCAGCTTCAAAAGTCAACACCTTAAGATTTAGCGGGGGATGGGGGGGGGGCTAAAAAAAAAATTAAGATGTTTTGATTACTATTTAATAGAAAGGTTTGGAGTTTTGTTTGAAATGAAGGGACAACTGAATTTGTGAGTCAATGTCTGAAGTTGACCGAGTGCATGAGAAGGGGGAAAACACGAACCCCTTGGAGTAGTGCTTGCTTTGCACTTAATACAGGGAATGTAAGAGCCACCAAGGTCAGGTCTGCTTTCTCCCTACTGCCATGAAGGTGGAAGCTGTCAGGTTTTCACTAGTTGTACATATGTATTTAAGTGACTTTACTGTGACAATGGCTGAAATACCAGTCCTGGTTCCTGCCCACTTAAGTAGCTGTTTGCTAACTGAAAGCCTAAAAATCCAATGACCTTTTGTAGTTGCAGCAGCATGTGTGTTATCCTGCCAATATCTACTCTCTTGTGAACGCCACACTCATTAGTTGACATTAAGCATGATTGCCATAAAGGTGATGTAGCTGAGCTTTAAATGGTACCTGCATTGTCCTATGGATATTTATTCCACGGCTACTCTGTAATTAAGGGCTTTATCAAACCCTTTGGGAAATTCACTTACAAAACAGTTAAAGACATGTGAGTTGTTTTAAATTACTGTATTTTCACCCAGCAATTCAGCCAGAAAATCCTGCCAAAAACCTCAAATGATCTTTAAACTGCGAAAAAAGATTAGCAACAATCAGATCACACAACTACTGTGTTATTTTCAGAGAGCATTCAAGGTACTGACCTAAACATCAATTACCCTTCTGCCTCACATATATACGAGTAAGTGCCTTGATTCTCACAATTTGGAAAACACAGCTGGTGGTTGTTATGATCAAAAAAATTCTCCAGAACACACTTCCTTGCAGCAAAACAGAATGAAGTCTACATTTCCCACTCAACCAAAATTTTGCCACTTCAATAGCTAAGAGACAGAGCTAAGCTCAGTCAATAACTCTTTTTGATATGTTACCTGGGAAAGAGTTCAGCCCACTTCCTACCCCTTCATTGCTAACTCTTGCCATTCTACGTGTGGCTAAAATAAATCCACAGCAAATCAACCCAGTATAAACATGAGGTATCACATAAAGACAGATCACCTGAATTCTACCAAGCTCTTCTCTACAAATCAACTCATTGTTCCAGCCCTTGATTTTAAGAGCAGTGACAGGTTAAACAAAGTGCTGAAGGATGCAGACACAGTACATTACATCTCCATTTTAACCTTTCTGAAAGGTAGTCTGAGGAAGGGCAGTAAACTTGGTTATTTCAGTGAAGTATGCCGCACAGATTCAAAAGATTTATTTCTTTCTACATCCATTGACATTCATTTTTAGTGTAATTAAACTGCTCTCATGGATCGATGAGCACAGATAACAACCGAAAGTAACACGAGAGCATCCACCAGCAATTTTTCTCATTAAGCACATAACCAAATATTATTTGTTAGGCTGAAACATAAAATGCATCTAAAGGATCTCATTTTGTTTGAAAACTGAGGGACAACTGGAACTTGTGACCTTCTAGAGATGAGGACATGAAATCAAAGCATTCAGGAGCAAACAAGTCATTCCTTATTACTAGTATGAGGTTTAAATCTAATTTTTTTCAGGTGAGGCTCAAATGAAAATATAAACCCAATTAAAGTGATAGCTGTTAGAATTAGGCCCTTAGCAGTAATATAACCACAAAGCAAAATAAATCCAAAAGCTTTAACAACAATTAAAAATGGAAATATTCCAGATATGTGTAAGCAAATAAAATCACATTTTGTCAAGTTGACAGTTCTTTAAAATCCTCATATAAGAAGGAAATTCAGTAGGAAGCATCATTTAGGAAGCAGGCAAAAAGTAATGAGAGAGTACAGAGAAAGTTATGTTCGGGTTTGTTAGTCCAGCCTCTTGACATGTTATTTTTTTGTGTTGCTAAAAATATCAGCACTAGTTGCAACACAAAAATCTGCTTCTATATTAAAAATGACGATGACAAAAAACACCCATAATAACAACAACAAAAAATTACTTCTAAATACTTAGGACACAATTTCTTTTGGTCAGGGAAAGAGGGAGGTCTTTAAATTAGTTCACCTGCCAAATTTTGCGGTCTTTAGGAACTTGAATTTGGACTTGGGCATTCTCTTCTTACTCTGGCCCAGTATTAAACCAATCCTTGCACAGAAGTATCTTATAAAGGTCTGTGTACTAAAAACCTTCACACTGTGTACAGATCCCACATGAACAGCCTTTATACCTGGAAAAGCAACAGTGGAACCAGAAGAGAAAGCACAAAGCTACACAGGACACCGACCAGCGAGTGACAGTGTCCATTTAGTAAAGTTTGTGATGGTTCCATTACTTCACAAAAACAAAGACCGTTTCAGTAACTTCTAGAACAGCAATATTTCAGTTTTCAGAAAATCCAGGCCAAAAAAAGATACATGTTTTACATCAACTTGTATATTTTTTTACATTTGAATACTAGCAGAATTTAAAAGCATTAGCACCACTGGTATTAATAGACTTCGCATGCTTAAATCCCACGATGCAGGACTACTTCCCTTAGCTTCCACCTTTCAGTGCTTTAACTGCTAAAAATGTCCCTGTTTCATTGTCCCTGAAAGCATATTTGTACCAGGCAAGAGACAATTTGAGTTTTAAAAATCTCAAGAAGAGATTTACAGTTACATCATCTGAAGATATTTACACCTTACCTAATAATTACACAGAGGCCAAGACAAGGTTGACTCATTAACAGCCCTGCATCACATGTGAAAGCCTGCACTCAACACACAGAAAGGGTAATTCAATTTTTCAGGATGATTGCAAGGTTCATATTCCAGGTGTAAAAATACAGTCTCAGTCCTCAATATATCCTACATTTCTAATTATCACAAAAATATGATTCTGCTTTTCTGAAAAGGAGACCTATAGCTGACATGGTAATCCCAATGAGCAACACAATTACTTGTGTTGGTCCTCTCTTCCTTATTAGTTGCTCATTAAGAGCCTTGATGCTAGTGAAAATGGTGTCAACATCTTCCCTTAACGCAAAGCAGTATTTTTCCAGCTTCTGATTATTTTTACTTTTCTAGCTGAAACAAAAAAATACATTTCAAAGTCGGTATGATCTGTAAGGGATACAGAGAGTGGACAATCTGTTTATTCTTGCACATTTGCTTTCAAGGTTTATCACTTAGTCCATGTACAAAGAGGGGGAAAGAAGCAAACCATGCCAGGAAATCACAAAAGGAATACCAGAGAGAAGCTTATCTGCTTACATATGCTGTGAGCAAACCATACACTTGGAGAAAAGGGGGATACAGAGAGTACAGGGCATTGACCTCATCATCTTCCTCACATCCAAAGCAGGAGTCAAGCTGGACAGAAGATTGCCACTGCAAGGTGGGCTGGAGATCTGGCTGTGCTCCCTTTGTATGTTGTATATGGATTAAAGACAATATCTCCCACAGGGTAACATGCACAACTCCCCCACGGAGGTAACTTTCAGGACATTTTATGACCCTATAGTGACCAATTTTCTGCAATCAGAGAACACATGCAACCCAAAGGCAAAGACACTGTGGTTCTCACTCCAAAGCTGCCACACTGAGCTATGCAGGGGAAGACAGAAGAAAGCCTCCCACAGGCTGGGTTCTGCTCCTATCTTATATCCCTGGACAGCCCCAGACGGGACTGTTAACCTGTCTGACTGACAGTTTCTCTATACAGTGCTTGAAGATTGTACTAAAATTCTCGGCTGGGAAGTGGCAAAGACAAGCTGACAGTGACAATCAGCAACAAGCACATGTGCAGTGGGTTTCCTGCCACAGGACTTCCCATGCTAGCTTACCGCTTAAAGATGGGGATTTATGGAGAAAGCAACAAAAGGCTCTCCGAAGCTTAGTGTCTTCACACTAATGTATATTCACATTTCACCATCTTTTTCAGCATTTCTGTCTCCTACTCTTACCTCAGCCTGTTCCTTTGTGCTGCCCTTGATGCTTTCACAGGCTTAGCCAAGAAAATAGTACTCAAATATATAAAGCTGTCTTCTGCCACTATTACTAATACCAAACAATACCATATACCATATGATTCTACAGCCTTACTCAATATGAACAAAGGAAATGAAACCCAATCCAAAGTTTTCTTTCAAAATAGTTTTCAAGCTTATCTATAAAATTTTATAGAAGGAACAGAATTTATTTAATACAGTACAATTACTCCATAGAGAGACATCGAAGGGTAAGGAAAAGTAAGAAAGTAAACAAAATAACTGGCAGGATACACTTAGATCTAACCCTGCAACTCCTCCCACACAGAAGAAAACACACAGCCATAGAAGTCAACATATATTTACAATATTTATTATCGTCTTATTGATGCAAACATAAAATTATTAATTTTAAGAAAGCACAAGTTTTTCTGAACTTAATTTTAATAGAAAAAAATCAATGGTTTTTGGACAGTTACAGTCTTGCAGTGACTATTGTGCTTATTATTAGATATCCTAATCTTAATTTCCTAACCATGATGTCTTACTCAGATTAATCAGTGGTGGATGTCAGCTAATCCACATCTCTTAACTCACAGAAGTCTCAATAAGGCATTTGACCACTTGAGACAAAAATCTCAAAGGCAGAAAGTCACCACAACTCCACTGACTCCATCACCAAAAAGTCATCTGGTTCTCCAGACACAGATGCATTTGACACATAACTCTGCTACAACAGTGGTTTTATAAAGCCGTCTCTAGTCATCCTCACCAGCATCCTCTGCTCTTCTTAGATGCAGCTCTCACCGCCACTACTCTTCTCTAGACCTTCAGGTCACCAAATCAGCTTGCAGATGGCTCTACTTTACTTTGCAGCACAGTAGCGCAGACATGGGTGCCTTTTGTACATCACCTACTTTCAGCTCAACAGAGATGTACCACTCTCCTTCTTTCCAATCAACTTGGGCTAAATTCCAGGCTACTGAAGAAAAAAGATTCAGTGTGGGAATAACTACTGACGTGTAACGCGGAACTGAATATCTGTACTCACAAAATTAGTCTCACTTTTAACAAACACTTTCTTCTTAAAGAAGAAAAGAAGCAGCTCCAACTATGACAATGAAGCCATTGTGTCTATTCACTAGTTAATGTGCTGCGAAGACCTACACAGATACATTTTATCTGCTTTAGCAAAACAACTGGCTGCTCCACCTATTCATTCAATCTCCAGTTTAGCATCACCGCCTCTCTAACACTTCTGACACTGACTTAACTGGTCTCTTCAGTCCTCGCAAATGCATTAACAAAGCTTCCCATCAAAGTATCACCCAAAGTACTATTATTAGCGTAGCTTTAATATAGCACAGAAATTAGGAATGGCTGCAGTTAGGAAAAGCCTACATAGATGTTACTTGTCTGACAGCTTCAGGCTTATTTTCAACATGTTAAATAACTCAAAAATGACTCAACCAGCAATTCACTGACATCAACCCCTGCACAGCTGAGTAAGTAATGTTAAGGCCCTGTAAATGGAAGGAAATCCTATTATGAATGCCAGAAGGGGCATCAGTCTTTTCTTCCAAGCCACTGCTCCCTATGAATGAGGGGAAAAGCACTAAGAACCAAACACAAAGCCTGATTTCCAGCAGTTACAGTAAAGCCACACATTCCTCCAAGGTGGGGACACCCGGGGAAAAGCTCCAAAAGACTCTGGAGCTACTGAAATACTGACACTTTCAGACGCAAATCTTAAACATGAAAATTTCTACAGTATTAAAACCTTCATGGAGGCTGTACTGGGAAAACAACACCTGTCTGTTCTGCTTCTTGAAATTTTTGGCTCTTCAAATTTGCTTTTGCCATTTTCTTCATTCAGGTCCCAACAACCCCAATACCGTCAGCCAGCCAGCCAGGCAAGGAAAAGCTGGGCTCTACAGCACTTGGTCTGGAGGGGGTGGGCAGGGGGTGAAAGGAGTAAAGGGATACACAAAGAGAAACTATTAGTCACCACAAAATGTCCTGCCAGAGAGCATTTGGGAAATACTGTTATTGAGGTGCATGTAAGCGTAAGCAGATCCTTTCTGTCACTTCAGTGACTGAGGATAGGGCAGAAAAAGGGGTGAGGATGAAGGAGATCTTACAGAAGGGAATATCTGTGCAGAAATGGCAGCTAGTCTGGGCTAACCAGAAAACAGTAGCTCAATCTCAAAGCCAAAGTCTCTCCCCATTCAGAGCAAGGAAATCAAATTCCATTCTCGTTTTATCTTGGCACAGATCCTTTGCTTCAATCTCTGAATTACACCAGTTTCTGTGATTTGGACTCAAGGCCATTATTTCTGGCCTTTAAAAAAAAGGCCTAAGCTGAGAGTAACTGTATCTTCTATAAATACAAGTTGAGCAATGGGTAAGTTTTAATTCAGATACATTCATCAAAGGAAATAAAGCAATGTAAAAGCATCTGGCAATACACAAATTAGTAAGACTAAATATCTCACTTCTCACACTAATTGCGTCTTGGGTTAATGAAGGAGGCTTTTATCCTCTCAACCTGAAAGATTTGCATTTTACTCATTCTTTGAGTCCCTCTAAGGTATTGGAATAATGAATATTTGTTCTGGAGACTTCTGGACAGATTCCACATGTTTTGGCTACCATTTCCATGTGATAACTACTAAATTTCACCAAGATAACCCGCATGAGCACCACTGCAACACTTGCAACACAGTTCAGTGATGTGTTAAAAATGGGAATGTTGCAGCCTGTACCCTCTGTGGCTTCTGCCATCCCAGCAGGGCAGAGATCAGCCCTGTAACACAGCATTTACCTGTAGGCCATCAAACTGGCCTTTATTTTATTTTCCTCATTAACTGCCCATGCAGCACAGCGAGAGCTATATCTCTATATGGATGCACTTGGAAAAGAAAAAAAATAAGTACCTTCAGAGGATTACATATTTTATAATGACATCTATTTGTCTGTCCCAAGCAGCCTGAAAGAGGCTTTTCCTCTTTACAGAAATTATAAAATACTGACTGCATGTTCCCTTAAAATGACTCTACCCTTGGCTCTGACTACACAAATTTTATTCTTCTAGGGCTCACATGCAGCTTGAGCTTTATTTACACCAGTAAAAATGAAAAGTATTTCATTTCGAGATTATCTGAATCACACTAAATAATTCATGTAACTGAAACTTAATCACAGGCGTTGCCTCAGTTATACATCAAATTTTGGTGCAACTTGCATGTCCTAACATCAGGAGACATCAACTCAGAGATACTCAGACTCTCCTATTACTCCCCAATCACCACTAGAGGCCAGCAGTTCACCTGCTGCTGCTACACCAAAGAGCACCTGGCCACCTGAAGGTAATTCTGCTCCCTCTTCCACCTGCTAAACCATACTAAAATAGACTAGAAATACATACCCACCTATCTCACACCTACGGAATCGCTTCTCTCGGTCATAAGAAATACTATATATACGGAGAGAGAAGTAATTTAGGTCTTTATGGATTTAAAGGAGGTACAAGTAAAAAAAAAATATTTAAAGAAAAATATAGAAATATTGCAAGGGGGGGGATTATTGTTGGTTTGTTGGGGTTTTTTGGGGAGGGAGGTGGGTTTTTTTCCCCACTGGAAGCTATCAGTCTAAGGAAGGGTGCTGATTTTTTTTTCACTATTTTAATGCTGTCTCTGAAATTAGTATCTATGGCCTGAGACATGTAATTTAACATTTGGCTGCCCTTCCCTCTCGCTGTAAGAGGCTGTCTAGGGAGCAAAGACACAGTGGATTTGATATCTCATTCCAGCACATCCACTTGGAGACAATCCCTAATACAGAAAATGGCAAGCAGTAATCATCTTAAAAATATGTCTCAGTTTAGATACCAAAAAAAGTAAAGATGTTCAAAATGTCTTTACCATATATTTATTTACCTTTACTTGTTTTGAAGCCTTTTAGTTTTACATATAGGAGTAAGCAAGGGATAATAAACAGCACCTATATCATAGAGCTATTACTTCATGGTGTCAAAATAACACAGGAAAAACCTCAGCTAATCAGAGACACAGCATTACTGTAGACAGATACTGAAAAATACAGCTTTGGACAAAAACAGCTTAGCATTTTTTTCAGGTTCCTCTGGACTTAACAGCACCCATCTCCTAGGAATTCTATAAATTAAGAGCACTGCAAGAGAACTACTTAAAGAGATTAAGCTATTAATTAAAAGTTTTATCTGATACTAAAAAACAACCAAACAACTTCTAGAGATGAATCTGTCTAAAGGAGAAAACTTTAGTTATGGTTTTCCTAAGGAGCAGGCAACCTAGAAAAGATGAGCCCACCAATTTCTTCCCCTTATTTCCACCTACCTGCAAACCACTGGCTGCAATGCAGATACTGCTCACATGTAAATATTTCAACAACACCTTACAATACAGTTTTTCACTGAAAATAGGACCCCTTTTAAGCACTTTTGCCCTATGCAGTGATATAACATCTCACATGTATTTATGCCTACCTTAGGCAGGTTCCACAGCTGTGACCAGCTGATGCACTCCCAGCCAGGAAAATGATGGCATGCTGAGATCTTCAAGAGCTGGGAAGCATCAGAAGTAGCCAAAGCTCTCCTCAAAGCCCAAGCAAGGAATCTCTAAGGCTAAACCTAGATATTCTCCTCATCTCACAGTAAGCAAAACAGCACAGCACGTGGGGAAAAATCACAGTCACACGCTGCACATCAGTCTCAGAAAAGCCCCAGCCACCAGACTCTCAGGTTGATGTGAGCAACAGACCTCTCCTAAACACAATGTAACTGCATTAGTTTACATCAGCTGTGAGTCTAGCTCAGGCTTTTTCTAACTATTACCAGCTGGTATAATTCTGTTAAAACTGTGTCAGCACAGTTCAGCTGCAGGTCAGTCTTATTTCAGAGAAAACAAAGATGATAATTTTGGTGAAACGGTTGCCTGAAATACAATAAAATACTCATTAGGAAACTCAGGCTGTTCCTACCCTTGAGTATATTTATTAACCCTCATATTAGGTTCCTCAAATCCTTTCTGCTTGCTGTGTAAAACCAGCCCCATTTCTCTGCTGTCTCCATTTTGCATTGCCACAGTAGTTGCGTGCTTGAAGCTCCTCCTCACAGTTTTAGAAGTCAGTAAGCAGGTTTCAGGACAGCAGAGACTCAAGCCTCAGAGTATCAAAATTACTTAAAAAAACTAACAGGACCCAAAGAGAAAGCAATTCCATCTCTTCATTGAATCCTTCCCTTCTTCTTTCATGGATCTTCCATTGATATCAGGCTTGTACCCCCAGCAAGAAGGATGGTCAGGCCATTACATTTACAAAAAAATAATTATGCAAGCTGATGAGAAGAATTTCTCAGAGCAGTATAACCTAAAGTTTAGGAGAGGACATAGAAAAAGAGGGCTCAAAATCAAGTGTTGATATCAATGAAACTTCGTCTGTTCATGTCAAGAGAGAACCTGTGTTCCAGAAAAAAGGAAATAGGGAGGGAATGGCTTTAATTTTTCAGCACGCAGCCAAATTAAAGAATTACACACCTCTAACAGAGCTACTTAGAAAGTCCTTCAGTAAGCGTGCCTTAGTCCAGTAATTGCAGCATTCTTACAGCAGTAAATAGATTACTAAAAAGCAAGAGCAATTCTGGGGAAAATGTGATTACGGGAATGGTAGGTCTCATCTAACTACTTCGTGTTATTTAGCACATATCTTCCAAGTAGTACAAGACCTGCATTTTCAAAGAGGAAAACAGCTGCTTTACCAAACCAGTGAGGAAAAGGCATTTTGAGACTTGCCCATTAACATTGAACACAGTGGTTTGCAGATATCCAGATAGGCTTGATTAACTACCAGGGATTTTCTTCACTGGCATATTGTTTGCTCAAGAGGCCCAACACTTACACTGAGCCCAGAGTTTCAACAGGCACTGGAGACTTCAGATTCCCAAAACTTAAGACTGACTTGTCTGTCAATGTACAGGAAAAGAGCAGGTGTACAGCTACAGAGGTAATAACACATAATGGAACTCACAGTTCCAAGCACAGTCTTAGAAACAACAAAAATTAAACGTGTATTCAGAAATAAAACTCAAATCAGTGACAGTAGGTCAGTTGGACATACTAAAATAACTTCATTTGCAATTTACTTGCAGTATTAGTATGCTATATTGAGATAGTTTATCTCTTTTTTTAAAAGTAGCACATTCAACTGTAACAATCTAAAAACATTTGTTTCGCATTATGGTCACTGCTTTGAAGACTGCACTGACAGGCTCAGCTCCTAAAAACCACAACAGTGTGGGAGAAGAAAGAGATCTGAAGTGTTCTGAATCCTTTCCTGTGACACGTGCAGACTAACAGGTGTGGCTGGATATAGCTGCTAGAAAATAAAGTACACTGAGCAATTACGAACTTGCTGTTTGTCTCGGGAAAAGAGAATTGTGTGATCAGTAAATCTAACTGAGTTGTATTGATCAAGCCAGCAACGTTGCCTCTTCAGAAACCTGATGAAAATGCCAACACAGAGTTCATCAATAGGTGCTCTACTGTTTATGGAGAGAGCTGAAAGGGGTCCCCAACTGTTCTGTACAGAACGTACTTTGTCTATAGGTATGCTGCAGATTCTCACAGCTTGCCTGCTTTAGAAAGACTTCACAAAAAAAAAAAAAGTCCTATACAATTCTACCATCAATACCCTTTATGCACAGCCAAACACACAGCAGTGTGTTTGCACAGTGTATGCACTGGCACAGGATATATACCTAAGAAACTACAGGTTGAGAACACAGTCAATTAGTTGGCATGCAAGCAGCATTCTGCTAGCAATCCCTGATGCTGTCACACACAAAGTGTGAGCCATCTCTAGGGTCTCTACCTTTCTCTGTGTCTTTTTCCATGAAAAATTGGCATGGTTTCCCCAGGTTAGACAAATTTGTAGCATGCTTTGATGTCTTTGAAGGAACAACCTGAAGTGAAAAGTATAAACCAGCTTACCCACACAGCCATATTCTGCACAAAATTAGATGGAAGAGGTGAAAAAAGTCCATCAATAAACAGCAAATTATGCAATGTATAAATAAAGAAAAAAGCTGCAGAAGAGTGGATGGCTCTGGAGGGGGGTGAACACTCCATATGCACACTTATGTCTTTCTCTTTTACCAGTGAACTTGATACAAGAGGAGCTTGAAAACTTTTAGTTTAAAGGGAAGCCATAACTAATGGCCTCTGACACAGGAACTGGTCAGCATTCACTGAATTACAAACCACAGCTCCAGACACCCTTAACTCCCACACAATAGATCACCAGTGTCTCTCAGGTTCAAGTGGTCTCCAGTGTGCCACTAGACTTCAAAACACGAGGGTTGTTAAGTGACAAGTCAGCCAAGTGACAAAGAACCAATACCCATATACATAATGCAACCAAAACAGGTGAACTTGGGTCATCTTGCTTACAACAGCACAGCTGTCCATCCTTGGAGAGTTCAGGATGCTCTCAGCCTAACAAGGCACTGATTCTTGTCTCACTCGGGCTCTGGGGGCATAACAGGAACAATCTTTTGTCCCGTCTGAGGAAGTGGGGGAAGGAAATGCTACGATCTTAAAAGGTCTAGTTCAGATACTTAAAAAAGTGAAAAGATGTCAAGGAAATTATAAATAAATGTTTAAAATGGGGACTGTGGCCAACAGGAGGATAGAACCAACACATTTTTGTAAAGTGAGCAGTGAGAAACTGGTGACTTCAAGACTCAGAGGATCTATTTCAAGGATTTATATTTCATGCTTCACAGCATTTCCTTTCTCATGGTGTCTTTAACTCTACCATATAAAACCAGATTGTATACATAAAGGGGCCGACACAAACAGCTCATCTTATATGAGAAAGAGTCCTAAGTAGTTTTGAATTTAAGTTAAACAACTGGACATGTAAAAT
The DNA here is from genome assembly GCA_013396775.1 of Cephalopterus ornatus. Taxonomy (NCBI): domain Eukaryota; kingdom Metazoa; phylum Chordata; class Aves; order Passeriformes; family Cotingidae; genus Cephalopterus; species Cephalopterus ornatus. The sequence goes on from VZRE01012620.1 coordinate 545,403, forward strand.
AAAAACACATTCATTAAACCATAACCTCTAACTGGAAGAACCATGAAACTGAATTCTGAATGTGTGCGGCACTCGGCCGCCACAGAAGCCCAGCAGACCTCAGGAGGTCTCCATTCCAGCCTCCTGCTCAAGCAGACCAGTGTGGGGGCTGACTGATGAGATTAGCAGAACAGCTAATGTGGGTGGAAAATACTTGTGAAAAGTTCTGGGGTAGGAAGGAGGAAGAGGCTCCCAAATACCCCGTGGGGAAGCCACAGTCAGGGCCAACACCCTTGACTGTAGCCTCATCCCCACGATGTGCCTGGCAACCTCTGTCCCTGCCCCACTGCCCACGGGATCCCCCTCAGCTCTCAGCTCCCCATCCCACAGGGAGCAGCTGCCCCACGTTGCACCCGGACAATGAGCATTGAAACTGGAATAAATTGCATAGACTTCTTTAAGCCAAGTCTGTCAAAGGCAATAACAAGGTCTATTGTTTAAGATCTAAGACAAGATTCAAGGTGAAAATATTGCTTTTTAAAAACATTTTTAAATACATTGTAAAATAAGTTACTAGTTCATACAACGTATTTTAAATAATGCAAAGAACTTAACCTTAGTTTGGCTCATCAACATCAGACAATGCATGCTGCGGTGCAGAACCACATCTCTACTTACTGATCCACATTAGTAATTTACCCAAAGGGAATAAAATAAACCTTTTTTTTTTTTTGCAGGTTGGTTACATTAACAGATCAGTAAAAGGCAGATAAATGTGTTCAAGTCTTTCTGGGGCAAGGTATCTAGTCTATTTATAAATGGCATTTATGAATTACATAACCAAAACCAAAGCAAACTGACAGTATATTTCTTTTTGAGAAACATATTTCAATTATTGAATAAATATCATGTTCATAGAAAAACTGTTGCCTTGCCATAACAGGCAGCTTTAATGAGTCTATTTCCATAAAAATGCTTGATTTTCAGCTTCAAACCACTCCAGTGCCCTCCCTCAACTCCCTTGTTAGGCATCTTATTAAAAACAACTATTACGAAAAATATTCACAATTTTATTCATTTCAGTCTTATTCCAGGCCTGTTCCCTGACAGTAGCCTTACCTGTTTACTGTGAAATACTCTAGGGCATTCATTGCTGATAAACATGCAAACGCCCCACATCCCATTTCAAAGAACATGGATTGATTTATGGATTTTGAAATGGTCTAGTATCACTTACAAAATCTGCTACCTGTATTGCAATGAAAGTAAACAGAGCGTCACCTTCAGAATAGAGACTATTATTTGCCACTTCCACAAGAGAATGGAAGTTTCATTTCTCTACTCCCTGACTTTCAAATTAGCCATTCACAGCTACACAAAGATAAACATACACCACCCTACACTCTCACCAAAAACTGCTGGATCCATACCAAGCTCCTAGAGCATGAGCAGAGCAGCCAGCCTCATCCAAGCCAAACAGAAGAAGACCAGGACTCACTCCACTGAACATCACTTGGGTCTTCACCCTTCAGTCATTTAGAGGATATATCTTTCTCTTTGTGAGAGGAGCTCCTTCAAGTATAACCTGTTGCTCTCCCTTTTTGGGGGAGAGGGAGAAAATCCTTCTCTAGAACTCTGTGCTGGACTAAACCCATATTTAAACTCACTTTCTGGGAAAAAGGGCCCTGGGACAGCTACATATATACCCCTCCTATGACTATAGAGCAGCTGTGTCACTTCTGCGTGGTTTGAACCCAGACATCTTCCCTGATTTGGTCATGTTTCCCATAACAGTAGCTTAAAGCCAGCTCCTACTGTTGGCAGAATTTCAAACCCTTTCACAAGACATTTGCCTGATTTTAAACAGCACTGAGCCCTGTAGTGAAGATACAGCCCAAATTTCAAGCCCTTCCACGACAGTCTACAATGAACAGCTGACCAGGAATATAACAACATTATGACACTACTTAAATTCCTCAAGAAAAACATAAACCAATGTTTTTTCTCAATCATTACTAGTCTATTACATAGACTACCATATTCCAAGATTTAACATTGCTCCGATTCACAAGCAATGCAGGAGGGACAGAGAAAGACAACAGCTCTGCCAGGTCTGCTCTGGTTTGTCTTCTTTTTGGGACTGTGCCGTTCAGAGTGATGAACTGCCCACTGCTGCTAAAGATGTTGCTTCAGGAAAAACCACAGTGGTTTTAGTCCTTTTTATCTCAGCAGAGGTCACCCTGAAAGCTGCATTGAAGAAACAAAACAAAAGCACATCTGATGTAATATGCTTGACTACTGAGAAGGAAAAGTCTCCCAAGCTTGAAACAAAGCCTCCCGCAAAAGATTTCTGTGTGCCCTGTGGCACACGCAGCCATCAGCAATTTATTACTTTAAAAAAAGAGCTAAGGGAAGGCTTTGGATAAATTGCATTTTGCTACAAAACAGTGACTTCATGTGCTTGGGAAAAAAAAGCTACTCTCCTCATTTATAAATTAAGATATGGAGAGGTTACTGTCCCACTCCTCTGTCTAAAGACTGAATTTTGTGTATTCCATTTTATTCCCCAGTTCCCAAATGCAATTGTGCAAATGCTTAACCTTATGCACTAAAGTCAATAGCACCATCCATGTGCTTAGTGTCAAACACGAACAGTTTAAACTTCTGCTGCAGCAGAACACAGAAACTGACATGAAATTCAGGCTTTTTTTTTTGCAGATTTGATGAAACTCTGACCAATCCTGGACTACCTGATACCAAAATAGGGCTGTCTGAGGTAACAAATACCAACCATTTACAGAGAAGGTGATGGGAAGAAATGCTGCTCGGCATTTCTGGAAGACAAGCCTCACAACCCATGGGATCATCTTCCTGGAGCTCCAAGGGCTTCACACTTCTTTTTCCATGGTTTTCTAACTCAAGCCTAGAGGAAGGACATGTCTTTTCTACACAGTAAAGCCTGGTCTGAGGAGGCAATGGGCAAGGGGCGCTAAGCAGGACCCTTTCATTACCAGTGGTTATAAGACAGAACTCTATTACACAATGTAACAACGTATCACAGCAACAGTGTACAAGCCGTCTTGAAATATGGAAATTTACACTGTAGATGACTTAAGCAAGCAAAGATTATGAAATTAAATTCATAGCCCTTTCAAAAACATTGTTTTCCAAAAGGAAGGCCAAAACTTTCAACCTTAGCACTGCATTTTAGTACAAATTAGTTGAAACTAAAATACCAGCACCTCTAATCCCCTTCTTTTACTGAAAAATCAACTGTTTGCTACAGAAAAACATGTGCAAGGAACACACTTGAACTCCTATGAAGAAAAGTGCAGAGCATTTCATTTCCATAGAAAAATGTGGACAAATGGGCTATTCCTTGCAAAGATTCATAAATCAGTTAGAGATTGTTGTCACACAAGACTTAAAACAAATGTTGCCACACCTAAGAGGCTCAAGAATGTTTTCGTTTGAGCACACAACTTTTCTAAACATAACACAGCTCTGCTAACAGCCACCAGCCCTCAAGTGGAAGCCCTTGGAGAGGTATTACCTGGAAAGCCATTTATCTTTTACTTCAATTTGCAAGCAAACACCAACACAGAGAGCCATTAGAGAACAAGTGCTCTCTGGATGCTGAAAATCAATGGAGGAAAATTAAAAATCAACAAAGCTCTCACATACAGCCTCTTAAATGAAATGGCCTGTGATCCAGTCAATCCTAGTTAAGAGGAGAGTAAAATAAATTCTTAATCAAGGATGAGCTGTAGTGAAACATCTTATCATATTTATATTGAATATTATACATATCCAGCTATAATCTGTGTCATAAGGATATAATCTGATAATAAAGATACTCATAGTGCATAGAACAATTAAGAAATTATTTTCAACACTCACAGTTCTAATGGCAGACCAAAGGTTTATGCTCCAAGAAGGGTGATGACGCGTGAATGAAGTAACACAGCAGCAGTTTAGTACAATATTTTGATAAATGCCCCTTTGCTTACCTCCTCAAGAGTAAATCCACCTAATTTACATATTTGGGTATTCAGCTCTTTACTGAACTCTTTACATCAGCTCGTATAGTAGCACTGAGAGCCACACACTGCCTGCGATGCTCTTCCATGCTGCTCAGAGCCCAGGAGAAACCAAAAAATATAAAAAGGAAAAATGTTTAAAAGATTTGTCTGTGTCTTACCTACTAATCAGTCACCCATGAATCAGTTAAACCACTGCTCCTGAGAGCAGTGATCAAGTACTGATATAAAGATGTCAACAGAATGCGATGTCACTACTCTCTTACCTTGCAATGAACATGCAAAAACAGGAGGTATGCTAACAAAACAGGAGATCACTCAGCAAGGCAATTACTAGCCATCCTAATGTGTGCTGTACCTGTTACATCACAGGAAAATTGCTACATTTCATTTTTTCAAAAAAAATGAAATGAAAAAATGAAATGTAGCAATTTTCCTGTGATGTAACAGGTACAGCACAACTAAGTAGTTTTGTCCTACACGTACTGAAATAATCTTTACTGATTGAAACCATTTTCCGTATTATTTCTGATTGAGGAAAAGGTCACTGTTTCTTTTGGTGATAATTCCCCACCATGGCAAGAAGAGAGAAGGTGAAAGGATTTCCTTAAATCCTTCCTAATTTGCATTATAAATACAACTTCTGTGAGGAAAGAAGAATTCTGAGGTGAAAAATAAACAGAAACGAGAGACCTCACACCCAAGGCATCTCTCCCCATTTGCTTACAGCCTGTTCAGCAAATAGCACCGGTACTTACAAATTAACACAAAGGATGGTGCAGGAAATCAAGCACATCAGTTTGGACTGAGAACAAGTGAAGTGTAAAGAAGATCAGGTATCCAAGATATCTCTCCTTTTGCTGCAATTGCATCTAAGTGGATGTGCAAGAATACTGCATGGCACCATGGTAAGAACTGACGGGTTTGCAATAGTACGAGGTGGACACGTCGAAGCAATGAAGCTCTTAATTACTACAGAAGATCAGAGCAGTCCGAGCCTTTGATATAGTCATGGATTTCTCTGTTAATGTTTGTGTCATAGTCCCAGCTGAGACTCTTTGAGTGAATCGTCCATATTCAGGTGTTGTTGAACCAACCTCTGCTTCCAACCTTAGCCAGCCAAATCTGGGCAGAATGTGATTTCTCTTTCCCTGTAGAGAGCGAGAACAGCTCAGGATACCTTTCTTTATTGTAAAGCTCGAGAAAACTCATGAGAAATCACAGTAGATTTTCTCTGATTAAAAAAGGCAGAGGTAAAATGGCAGTTGTCAAAACCTTGACTCTGTTGCTTGCTCTTCCCCAGTAAGGCTCATTTGATTGCAACTTGACTCATCAGATGTTGTTTTAACACCTCTTGAGATGCACAGAGTTGATGTCTATGCTTCCCTGAAGACAAGAACATATTTTTCAAGGCTATATACTGCCGGCTACACTGCAGTGAAACATATGCTGTCCTGTTACTTCAGATAATAAATGGCTTCTCTTTCGTTCAGCGATTCAGCCACAGAAACAAATTATTCTGTCTCCTGAGACTTTTGAAATGAGTGAGGTCTTTGCAAACAGGCATCAACTGCATTGTGTTTACTGGTTAATATACTTCTAACACGGGGCTAGGTTATTCCAACCAAGCTATGGTATTTCAGCTGGCTTTTGTAAGCAGCAGCTGAGGTAATCAGTTGTGACTCCACTATTCCCAACAGCAGTCCCTATGGAAAGACTATAAATATTGCATACCCACCATTACACGTGATGGACAAATATTGACAATACACTGTATTCTGAAATGCTCAGTAAGTAACCTCATTCCCATGAGAGTCCATAGAGTTTTTTAGATTGAGTAACATATCCAAGATTACAAAGACATCTGGTGACATTCTTTTTAGAAATTTGGAGTACTGACATCACTCACCAGCTCAACCCCATGTGGCACTGCTACTCCTTGTTCTCTTCGCATGGAGAGCATTTCATCTGAATTATAGGTTCTTCACATAGAACTAGTCTCACAGCAACCATAATCGCACGCACTGTATTTGGAAGCTACCCGTAACCACAGGGCACTCAATCCCCTCATCCAGATCATTAACATCTTTATCGGTGATCTGGATGAGGGGACCATAGAATCATAGAATACCAGGTTGGAAGGGACCTCAAGAATCATCTGGTCCAACTTGGCAAGAGAGGGCACTTTCAGTAATTTCGCAGATGACACAAAGCTGGGCAGGAGTGTTGGTCTGATGGAGGGCAGGAAGCCTCTAGAGAGGGATCTGGAAAGGCTGGATCAATGGGATGAGGTTCAACAAGGTGAAAGTGCCACGTCCTGCCCTTGTGACCCCTGCATGGGGGACTTGTGTCCCTGGCACTTAGGGACATGGTCTAGTGGTGGCATTGGCAGTGTTAGGTTTATGGTTGGACTTGATAATCTTAAAGGCTTTTTCCAATATAAATTACTCAGTGATTTTATGGTACTCCTGTGTGAACTGGCGATTCATATCCTGAAGCTCTAGAAAGGGAAGAAGTGAGTTTACAAAGAGATTTGGACAAAATAATGCCAGTACATTTCTTTGTGCAAAGGAGAGAAATAACACATTATGAAAGCAGAGCACCAGTTTGAGGTGATTCTTGACCAAAATTCCATCTGATATGCAATTTTGCATCTACCGTTCAACTCCCTCAGCTTCCAGTGCTGCAGTCACTACCAGTACCAGTGCAAAGCTGCCCCACAATACAGGCTGAGCTTAATGCTGCTGCTGCTCCTGGGATGTGGGTGGCAGGAAAAGCTCCCTCCAGGTCGATCTGCAACTGGAATGGTGGGAGGAGAAAAAGAGGAGTGGAATGGAAATAAGCTGGAAAGGAAAGATGGAGGGAGAGACACTATTGAAACACATTTTTGGAGCTTTCACACAAGCAAAGCGGGGAGAGACGTGCCATTTCTAGCAGCCCACTGCTCCCATAAACTAACTACAGCCACAATGAATAAAATAAAACCAGGTCACAGTGATGTCAGGCCTCCCCAGGTTATTACTGTAGTTCTCTCTATCTGGAAAATCAATACTCAAAACACAGGAAAGGCCAGATTGCAGCACTGTACACTGCTAAACAACAGCCCTAGATGAAAGGTCATCAAGCTGGGGTACCTCTGATTACTATATGATATACTACAACAGAGATGGGCAAGTTTAAATTGGTGGTTTCCTCCTGGTTTTTATGGTTTCTTAAGAAATGAAAATAATCTGGAAACTTAAACCCTTCAGGAGAAAAGTACACTAGCATCTTACTGTGCAACCATCAACATACATTTAACTAAATTATAAAGCAAACTGAAAATTTATTGTTCACCCTTATATTATTCTTCATTTTGCTAAGATCTACTAAAACGGCTACAACCTTGAGAAAAGACCTTTTGTGGAGATTTCTGGCAAAAGCCACAGTAGATGTCACTGCCAGTTTCCAACCACAGTGTTCTTTGGGGATAATTTTGTCAGCTGAAGCTTCTGAACTGATCTGCAGAGAAGGCAGAAAGGGGGACTTTAACATTCTGCCACTGCATCACTTGCTGATTTTAAATAAACTTATTTGCTACCACGAACATTTAGAGATTTAGCCTTTCTCTGGTTTTTTTTCTGGACGGTATTTAGCTTACATTTCTGAACATGGCTCATACGCCATGGGAGGAGACAGAGGAGTGTTCCAGAACAGCAAAGTGTCCAACCTCAGCCGCTGACAAGCTGCAGTAGTTTTTTCAGTCAAAGAGAGCAGACAAGAGAGGGCAAAAAACCACCACAAACAAAACCCAGTGTGCTATCTAAATGTTCAAAAGAGATAAATAACTGACAATTACTTAAATCATGGACCACTGAACACAAGAAAAGAGAGAAATACAGCACTGTCACCTGTAGACTGTGAGCATCAGCCTAATGAATTTGCCTCTTTAATACCTTAGGAGGATAATCCCCTTAACTAACAAATCAAAGAATTTGAGAAATGTTTAAGTAGAGCAGAATACCTTATAACTCTGAGGTAAACTCACAGTCATAAATATTATGTAAGTCAAAAATTTACCAGCTACCAGAGTAAAAAATGTATAAGATTCTGGCAGTTTATGGGCTATTAAAATGTCAGGGCACTTTCCGAAAAAATAAATTTCGGTCAGAAAATGCTGAAGTGGCAAATGCAATGTTTTCAATGTGCACTTTAATTTTGACAAGTTTCTGAAGCCAAATACTAATTTTAATTAGGAGTATTTATTATTTTTATAAGCAAACCTTGACATACTTTTAAAATGCTACATTTATGAGGATCACAGTTTAAGGAAAATATTTCAATTAATCTCACTGGATTTCCTTATCTTGGTTCCATCAAATCTTTTCCAAGCTTTTTATTTTTTCAGAATTTTTCAGAGTATTGATAAAAATTTCTGATCTTAACACAGCCATGCTTTACATGGTAACTGGTTTATAGTATATAAGTGTTAATAAATGAATTCTACAAATTGTGCAGAAACACAGCACCAATGTTTTCCAACCAAGTATCTAAAATTCAACTCCCTTTTTCATTTCTGAGTATAATAAGATGTAGTTCAAATTGCCCCTAACACTTCATAAAAGCTTCAAAACTTCCATCATCTTCACAGATAAGCTTTCTACAAAGTTAAGAAATTTGGCTCAGAAGTCACATCTTTAGTCTTAGAAGAGATATTGATGAATATTTTATCAAATTCTCTGTATTAACCTACTTAATCTTCCAAAACAATGACACAAAAAGTGTAAAAATCTACTTGGTCTTCACTTAAACCTAATTATGATCTTACCATTGAAAATACTTCCTAAATTTCAGTCCTTCTTTCTGGAAATATTAACCATTCTGGTTTTTTATGGTTTATTTTTTTCCAAAATACACTTGACTACTGATATTTACAGTATTGACAGACCTTCCACTAGCCCTAACTGGTAATAATGTATTTTATTTAATTAATCTATTCTTTTGTTGAGAGACGAAAGACTACTTTTGTGCTTCAAGCTGAGAGACTGACTTAGATGTGTGGCATATTATTAAATTTCTCTAGTTTCTTTCCCATGCAAGTAATTTATATCTTTCTGTTTCCACATCTGTAAAAGGGAAATCTTATAACCTCCCCCAGAATTCTCAAAGCTATTAACAGGAGACACCAAATCATCTACATGCATATAAAATTTCGAGATCTTACAGCAGAGTACAACTCACAAGTGGTTTTAATATGGTCTTACAATATACCAACAATATTGGAACGGAACATTAGTACCTCCTGAACGGCATTTTAGTCCAGAAAGCACAGTTTTATAGACTTTGTCAGCTTAAGTCAAGTGAAAAGTTACAGCTGGACCTTGCAATAATATACAGGACTAAAAAACTACTCCAGTGCACTAAATATCTTAAATTGACATGAGAAGTTTGCTTATTCCCGTGGATCCCAGGCTGATTCCTGTAGTCATAGATACAGTGAGGGCACAGCTTTTTATCCAACTAGCAGTTGTCCAGTTTTGGCATCAGCTTTACAAGATAAACACTCCACAATCCCTCAGTGCTACCTGATGCACTTCCACTGCCAGACCTTTCCACCAGACCTCCTTGCACAGACTTTGTGTTTTCTAGAAAAGAATGGGAGCATTTTAGTCAAATCTGAAAGCCATTTCAATGGCCACACTGTTAATATTCTTTAGAGGATAAGTTTGTAAATCTCTAAATTGTAGACCCAGCAATTGCAGCAAAAAATAATTGTGTTCCACTTGGGAAAGTAGCTTACTTTCCTCATTTAAGTGAGAGTAGAAGTACTACCATCATATTCAAATTACTACCTATGTACTGAACCAGCCAAGACTGATAAATGCTAAACCACCTTGAAAAACATATGAACATATTTATAACAATTATTTTGAACATGCTGCAAATCTTAAAATGCTGTTCAGCACTTCAGAGATGTGATAGAAAAAATACCTTATAAATGTGCATTCCTCTTGAAATGGGTTCATAAAAACACTTAGCACTTATTTAGGGATCGTAGAATCATATACAGACTTCAGTATTGTCATCTTAAGCTTCTAAACTAGGAAGCTAAACCAGACTAATACTGCACCTTTTGCAAAAACCTTACCTTGTAAGGTAGGCTGTCAAATCATGTCTTGTCACAGTGTTTTTGCACAAGGCAAATGATATTACAAGGTGTGAGGCAATGGGAAGCCAGGCTTCAGGGAGGCTCAGGATTGTGCAAGGTCATGGAAAACTGAAGTCAGGTCTCCTGGCTAACAGCTCCCTGATTGAATCATCCTAGCACCGCTGTTGAAGGGATTCATTTTATGAATGTGTTAGAGATGTATCAGCAGATTTATGACTATCCCAAGAATACTGTGATTTTTTAATAGTTACATAGACAATTAGCTACATTCTTCTAAATAATATTTTACTTCACTAATTATAACTCTGAAATAAAAGCTTTATTTTGGTCTAGAACCTACTTGTGAGATATAGGAAGAAGTAATGTTCAGAAATGGAAGAAAGAAAAGCAGAGAGCGTTGAAAAGAGATTAGGAGATGAAAGGACAGAAAGAGGTGATGAAAGGTTGCAAAAAAAAACACAAAAAAAGTTTAAGACGAGAAATAGTGGTTAGACACAAACCAAAACAAGCCGGTAGAAGATCCCTTCTCAAAACCAAACCAACAATATTAGGTAGAATCCACCTTTCTATTGATAGCAATCTTCTGCTATGAAGGGACGACAACAACCTAGTGCATTACTCCCACAGATGGAAAAAATCTGTCTCTAGAACAAGCCCCATAAGAGGCCACCATCAAGTAGCTTCAGAGGTGACTTAGTTGAATGTAAGAGATTCCACTTTCCAGGAGGAAGAATCTTTCTCTGCCTGACAGAAGCACATAGAGTGTAAAACAAAAAAAATCCCAACCAACCAACCAACCAAAAAAACCAAAACCAAACTGTTTTATCTTTTCATGAATTTTTGCTGACTGTGTTCAAATATACAGGTGCAAGCTGCATTAGAAGGGTACGATTAAAATATATTTGCCACACAGGTCGTGGTTTTTCAATAAAAGTTTGCTGCTGCTGTGGGGGGCCTTGGATACCGAGAATCAGGGCTCGTTTCAGAATTAGAAACAGGTAAGCAAAGTTACATTCATCCCTTCTAGTAAATGCCACAAAGAGAGTGCAATAAACAAAATCCATGGAATACTGAACTTCCCCATTAGTTTAGAAGTCCTGTATAAATGCTTGTGCCACGACAACCAGATTGCAGCAGCTGACTGGTTTAAGCACCAGTTTTACTCCTGGCAGGGCAGGGGGGCAGCAGCCCCAGGGATCCTCAGTGGGGTGAGCATGCTGCCAGCCCTGCAAAATGGCCATGGCAACAACTTAAACCTTGCTCATTTTCACTGTGATTCCATGCCAGCTCTGGGGAAAAAAATCCTGCTGCGTGTCTGCTGCTGAGAGAGCCAGAGAGGAGGTTGTGTGGTCAGCACAAGTGAAGGGAAGTCGAACTGCTACAGTGAAGAGAAGCAGCATTTGACACATCAGTAGATTGGAAAACGCCAGCATAGCATGAAGCGTGGAAGCTGTGACTCATGCTGCCATTCCATCATTGGGGAAATGAGAAGGAAACACACAGGTCTCCAGGAGATGCAGAAGATCCATCAGCAAGCATGACGAATATTTTTCGAACACACTACACCATTATTTTTGGGCTGTCTGGAAATATGCCTACTATATATTGTCCTTGCAGACCTCCTGAATGGTATTACTGATCTTTCTTCAAATACTGTTTAGGAGTTTTCACATAACCTCCTTAACATGGACCTATGGGTTAGTTGTTCCTGCGGTTAGACTGAGCCAAGATGAAAGAGTTCCCAATTTCCTCCCTTCTGCAACACGGAACCTTGATAGAGCCTCTAGGCATGTTGTGATGTTCAGTAAATAATTAGACAAAAGTAATCTCAACACACAGGATAATTGCAATTGATAAAAACAGTCTAACTTAATCACAGAAAACTCTCATTTTGCATATGCCAATTTAGCAGAAACCTGACTCTGTTCTATAGTCCTACCTGCACCCATTTCATCCAAGCATACTGGGCATCGATCCAATCAATACTTATTGAGTACCATAAGATGCTTGTTATTAATTCTTTACCACTCCTCTTCACAATGAGCTCTTCTCTCTTTTCTCCTCTTTCCTTTTGCAAAGACTCAGCTTCATTAATGCAACCACTTCTTCATTTCTCGTTTTATGTGCAACAGAATTCACACAGATTCAGTGACTTTCTATTCACTCTTCACATCGACACCTTCTCATTTGGACACTATCCTATATATTATGATTTGCGTCTTTCTTATATTTAATTCTGCCAGTTCCATATTGCATCAGAAGATCTTCCAGGATAATATTCTCATGAGAATGTATAGCCTTAAAAAAAAGGTGTGCATGACCCTCATAAATATTGATTAGAAGGCTGTTGTAGCTCTTGCTAGGACACGAGAAATTCTCGGCCATGCTGGAGAGAAGCCTTGCTCAGGTCTTGCTCAGGTCTGGAGATCTAGCACAGACAATTCTGGTTGATTAGTTGAGTTTGGTTTTCCCCTGCGTTGTTATCTTTAGCAGAGAAGGATTTCAGAAGTACTTTCAGGTCAATGAGCACACGGACAGGCTGGTCAAGGGAAACACGCAACTCACCGAGTGTCGTGCACAGCAAATGCACACACACCCCCATCCCCTCTATATTTTTCTCTGGCATATGACTCAGATTTAAAATTGGGCATAAGAATTTAAATTTTGAAATAATGAGCTTTGAAATGACAGCCTGGTCTAAATTTTGCAAAATTACCCTTATTTTCAGACATAGTAAATCAAAATTCCAGAGTTTTAAACCCCTCTGGTGTAGAACACTGTGCGTTCCCACTTAAGATTTCTCTGACCAGCCAGTCCCTCAGCGGCACACTGAGGGCAGTTTCAGACATGCTTTCTGCTATGTGCTCTTGATTGACTATTCCTATTTCTCCAAGCAATGACCCCTGCTCATCATAATAGGAAATAAAACCTTGCTGAAAATACGGTGCTTGGATTCCTTCTCTTTCCAGAATTACTGGGAGGGAAATGGATGTCTCTCAGGTGCAGAATCATATGCACAATGGTCTCTTAACACTTGCTCAGAGGTCTTTTCCATTTTCACATAAATCTTTTTTATGTTGTACTCCCACCAACTAGTCATTTTATTTTTGGCTTCACTACAGTAAACTTAATTTAACATTATGGCTTTTTGGTAGTTGTTGGTCTGCTTTTATGACTAATGAGTTTTAGACAGGAAATTCATAAAACCAGAACAAAAACATCTATAATAAGCATGCAGTAAAGACAGGTCTATTTTTCCTTAGAATAATTGTATGCCTGAGCACAAAAGAATGCGAAAGTTGCACATTAGGCTACAAAATCACCATGGAAGGTCAGTCTCAAAAACTTTAATTGAGATCTCCAAGCATCAAATGAATGACAGGATAGAATAATAGAATGTCTGTTCAAATGTGCAGCCGTTTAGCCCACACACCCTCTACCTTGATGAGTGATTATCCTACATACTGTGGGACACCCACACGCTTCTCATGGCAGTCACTTGTATTGTTAGTCAGGTTTGTTGGCTTGGCATTTTTTTGTGGGTTGTTTTCTCTCTTTTTTTAAATGAAATGCAACTTTTAATCACAGTGTACTTCAGGTGCTGGACTATAGCTTATTTCTAGGTTCAGAAAGAGAAGAATTGACACAGTAAGTTTGAGAGGCAGCTTCAGACCGTGTGGTTAATACTTCAGCAGACATCAAGCAAAAAAAGTATTCAAAGACAGACATGTATCTGATCAATGAAAGCTGGGGATTCCTTTCTAGCTCTGCACATAAAAGAACAGGATGGAGAAATGCTTAGAAAGTGTTTGCAACATTTTCATGGAAACCAAACCAAACCTTTCTCTGTCACGCTATGTAGAAAAATGCATTCATAACCAATACTGGTTAAGAGAGAAGGTATATTCAAATCAAACAGTAACACTGCTACTACCTTTGACTTATTGGAAGGGTTACATGGAGTTACAATATGAAAATCACATAGAAGTTACACGTTTTTTATGCATCTCCATTTACATGCAAAGGGTGAAAAAGCCCTGGTCTCTCAACCGTAGCAGAAATCAGCCCGACTGGAAAGCTGTGGCTCCTAGCCTCCATTTATCCAGTAAATAGCTCCAATACTTCTCTAATAGCCAGATTCCCAGTGATTGTTCCATTCATGGTTTTAATTTTCAACTGTTCCACACTCTGCTTCTCACAGCTTTACCCTACGTTTTTCATGTATACATACTCAGACCCCATCAAACAGCATCCATCCTCCCCCTGCATGTCATGGTTTTGGTGCTGCTGGATGAACCTGTACTACGGACAGTGACTCCAGTTAACAGCTCACTGAAAGCTCTGACTGCTTTAAGCTACTCATCTGCTGTGTGTGAGTAAAATCTGATAATTCTGCCCAAGACTGCCTCTCACAGCAATCTACCTCCTAGCAAAGTACGGGTGGGCAAAAAAAGAAATTGATTCGTGGCCATTCTTCTGGTAGTATTTGGAAATTCTGAAGACAAACTGAACAGGCCTGTACAGAATTCTCAAGCAAAATGATGCAGTCAGATCACATTAGTGCTCTGGTGGTGCAGCACGAGAATAAAACTGAATGGTGACACTGCTTATAAGGAAAGAATGCATCATGGTAGAGAACACAACACACAGACTCAGATTCTGTAATTTCACAGGGAAACCTTCCTGAAGTAACTACTCACCTTCTTGAATGGAATATTCCTTAGTTCACTACTAACAAAAGTGTAAAATAATTTTGCTCTCTATGTTGGCAGATGTTCTGGAATGGTCTCTGAGGAAATTGCTGCTTCAGTAGAATTATTCTTTACAAGTAAACGTAGTCATACTGCATTTTGACAACTTCCACTACCAATTGTTCTGCTCTAAAAGACAAACGTCAAAATGATGTAGGACTGCATTTACCTGTAAGTGCTTACAAACATTGCTCAAGCCAGTTGCACCTTGGGAAATGCTTTTATAGCTGTGGCAAATACCCTTTTCTGCTGTGTAATTCATACTATTTTAAATTATCAGGAGTTAAAATACTGTATAAGGTAGCCTATATCCTTATTACTATCTCAAATGTTCTGCACTGCTTGTCAAACACCTAAGCATGTTTGTCATGTTGCCTTTTAGTTTGTAAAAACATGCAGCCATTGGTTATTGTGACAGCTTGGAAATGCAAGTGTTCAACCCATTTAACTAATAAGTTGGTGTAAGCAAAATCAACATTTATTTTCTCTTAATATGAAAAGCCTGAATATAAACTGCTCAGCTGCCTGTTTTCCAAAGGCATATAAATGGAAGGATGGATGCACCAGTTGCACTAGCATGAATTAAAATTAAAATATGCACTGAATGTGGGGAAAAAAAATTCAGTATGCTCATTCAACTCCTCCCCAGCAACATTGCATAAACAGAATTAAGGCAAATATATAATTTCTACATCCAACAGCATATATGCCCTAAAAAAATGTTAAATATTTTGTTGATACTCTAGTGAAACTGAATGCTGCTAACTTTTTTTTTTTGGTAGAAAGAATTAACTTCGTTCATCTGACTCCAGATTGACACTACAGAAACCATAATCCCATACTCCACAAACCACGTGCATCACTTCCAAAATGCAGTTATAACACTGTTTTGAAAAGCAGAGAATACAAATCAAATTATTTCCCCCACATGGTACATTATGGGATTCCTGCACCATTCTATGCTACTGGCATACAGTAATTACTGAAAAGGAGATAATTATATAAAATGTGTTGTCTAAAGTGCAGGAACATCCCTTATCACTGCACAGCACTTCAAGGCCTGCACAGGGTAAAACTATTTTACTTCACAGATCAGTGAAAAAGTGATTCAAAAGGAGAAGTCAGCATCAGAGAGCTTACATAGAAGAACTCACCTTCATTACTCTATGACTTTCCAAAACCATATCAGAATAACAGTTTCAGTGTCTTTAGTTGCAGGTTGATATTACACTAAAACCAGAGAGAATGCAAAGCATACATTAATGCATCCTTAGCAAGTGTGAACTCCTAATGACAGTGTTACCTTGCCTGTTACTCCATTGTTTCATAGCATTCAGGGGGATTCTACATGGTCATTTGCAGGTAGGTGAAAATGTTTTCTACTTGTGCAGCTGACTGACTGCAATCCAGCTCTGAATGACAAATAATACAGCCACAGTTCACAAGTCCATCCCATGATTTCACCAGAAAGGCCCATTCAGAGCAATACACAAAGCCCTCTAAAGCTCTATCCTCAGAGATTTGTCATCATTGCTTGTCAGAACTGGGGTTTATAGCTTGAGTCCTCTGGTAACCGCAGCAACACAATTTCTTCATCAGGGTTCTGCTGCTTTCAGCCAGAAAAAGGTACAGACTGAATGAATTTACCTCAACTGTCAAAAGATTGTGTAGCCATGACCTTGATACAACTCCTTCCTGATTCTTCTGTACCTATGAACAGTACTCATCACAACTTTTTCATAAAAGGGTAAGAGAAAAAGGAATGTGCCACTTTCTGCATGGGTTTTATAAATTCTTTCCATACTTCTTCCTGCTACTTCACAGTCCTCACCATTCCTATATTTTACCGTATAATTTTGGGGATTTTCTTTTCATACAGTCCCTTTTCCATACAGCACTATGTCAAAAGGATGCTGTTGTACTTTTTGCATCTGCTCACGTACTTCTTCATCAACAGCATTATAATTCTGTTGAATTTCAACTTCTTAAACAATGGGGTAGGGAAGATAAGGAGTATCACCTTTTTTTCTTTTCAATACATCTTAAGGAAAAGCAAACTAGAGTAACTCATGGGGACTGAAAATTTCCAGTAGACTTTCACATTTGCTGTATAAAGCTCACTTCTAAGTCCATTGCTCTGCACAGTATAACTGGAGCTCACGGAGTGGAGGCAAGTTGAGTGAACATCTAGGTCACTCCAGAGTTGGTATACCAGCAGATATGAACTGAAGAAATAATGTCAATTCAAGAACTAGACTGGAGTCTTCAAGAACATACTGAATTTAATTGCACTCCAAAATAAACAAACAAAAAATGTCCCATCTTGTGCTGGTTTGGCAAGCATGGAGTTAATCTCCTCACTGGCAAGGGCTCCAGCCACACCACCCAAGACAAAGAAGGCAAAACTAGGGACTGGGAGAATGAAGAACTTCCCATGCTAGAAGAAGGTCAGGTTTGAGACCATCTGAGGAACCTGAAGGTACATGAGTCCATGGGACTGATGAGATGCATCTGCAGGTCCTGAGGGACAGATGAAGTGAGCAAATGGCAGTGTGGTACTTAGTTACCATGACCTATCTCTCGTATGTCTTTGTAGGAAGCCACAGTTAGACTCTGTTCAGACCCAAAACAGTTACAAAAGCACTTGCAGGAACTTCACAAGATAATTCAACCTTATTCTCAGAAGACCAAAGAACTATAATTTTAACAATATGAACTGCCTGGAGGTACCTGCACTTCTCCTTTGATTTAGAGGAGGAGAGCTTGACCAGATACCTATACTGCACAGAGCTAAAATCAGACGTGGTTAATGCTCTGATGACATTGATGAAATGTCATTGTGGAAATGATGAGCATTAAATGGGCAACATCAGTTCTTCCACAGATGAGGACTACAATGGGTAAATGGAATGAAAGCACAGAACAATGTTTAATATGCCGAGTATTAAAAAATCCCCATCAATGTCTTATCTTTGCTTTCATGCATATTCCCAGTCCCTAAATGCTAAGTGGGATTACTTATGCTTTCAATTTACAGTGCATGCTCAGTTCCAGTATGCACAGTCAGCAACCCAGTTTCTCTTTTCAGCACATTTCAAAAGCTGTGAACTGTTGAATAAAACCCACACCATAATGATCTGAAGGCTGGTAACATCAGGAATGACTGAAAACCTGAGACTTCTGCACAGCTTAGAAAGGAGAGTCAGAACTCTGAATAGTCTATTCCACCCCAGTGCAACTGTGCTGAAATGGATGGACAGGGATGTTCTTCCAACATTCTAAATAACTTTGGTGAGGTCAGCTGGTACTCTTTGTGTCCTAATCAAATGCCTAGTACCTAAAATTTCCCATTACAATTGACAAAGCTCTTACAGCACGACAACTTCCCTCCTACCTTCCCTGTGTGACTGCAACACCTCCAAGATCAGCCTGAACCTGTTGGCTAAAGCAGTAATTCCAGTGTTTTCATCATTTTTGTACCATGTATGCATGAATGTATGTAAATTTGCATGTATAAACGTATCTCCCTCTGGCATCATTTAGAGGCCCTAGAAATCCTTTCTGCCCTGCTGGTTTTGTTCTTTGTATGTTACTGAACAACACCTCTGCAAAAGCAAATCTCGGAATAAAAATAGCATATCTAATGACTCAAAGGGACTTTCTGTCAGATGGATTTGATATTAGTTTACTAAGCAGGGTTTGTGTCACTAGGAACTTCAACTTGTGAAATTGAGTAGAATACAGATTTTTCTAAGATAGGGTTAACATGAGTTTTATTGTCAACACTGGTGCGTCCTTCAGGTTTGAAATTTAGCAATGATCATACTGCTGTTTATTTTGCCAGACAACTGGCACAACCACACTGTCACTGACCCACTGTGCTTGGGCAGGCTTTGATATTGTAACTAGTTGAGCTAGTAAAAATCCTCCACAGGGCTCTCATCCAGCTCATCCTTTTAGTCTTTATTCAAGAAACTGAGATGGGTAAAGATTTTGGTTTTATTCTTTTGAACTTGAAACCATTAGTAGGTTGTATGTCTAAGATACACAGTCTGAAGAAACTTTGTGCTTGGTGGTAGTTCCACTTCAAGAAACAAAAAAGAAATTCTGGCTTTGCAGCAGATTAAAAATATATTACTGAGCTCAGACAGTACAGTTTGGGCACAAAAACTCCAGTGAGAATTTCAAGAGAAATAAAATTCAGGCAGTCTCACTGAGTTCCACTGATTTTTGATTAAGCAAAACAGACAAAGACAACTAACATTGTCCTTCCAACCACTGGCCACTGCCTGAAATCAGTGCTTCTGTATTACACTGGAGCTAACAGGCCCTTATCAAGAGAAAATCCTTATTTCATGAAAGACCTGCTGGGCTTGTGTTATTCACATTATATTTCACCATTTTTGCTGTTTAAATCATGGGCATTTTGCCAACACAGAAGGATTGTTACTGTGGTTTTTTTCTCATAATCGCACTTCCTGTTGCTTCTAATATAACATCCATTGTAAATACACTCGATGGGTCAATTTTGCTCTCACTTATAAAGTCCACTCAATCTTCCATGAAAAGCTGTTTGGTTTGGTAATGATGCAGGAACACTTTTTAAGAAAGAGATTCAAGGAGAAGGGTGTTGTTTTCTTTTTAATTAAGGTTTTAGACAGGATAGACAACATTCTAAATGACAGCCTGCCCAATCCTTATATTTTATATCAAGGAACATGCAAAAAACCTTGTGCATAAAGGATGAAGAGGCTGAGCATTAGTCCCAGCATCTGCTGGGATGCGTGAAATCTGACAGAATTTCCTTTTTCATTTCCGTGGAAAACTCCACAAAAGCTTGATTGCCAGGAGTCAATGCCCTCAAAAGTTTTCAGTGATCATCAAGGCACTTTTTTCTTCTATATTATTCAGGTACAATAAATATTCCCCCTTCCACATGTCACAAATCCACCTAAGGTGATCTGCAACACTGTGAAAACCACTCCCCTAGATTTTGAAACCTGTAAAACACACTGTACATAGTTGCAGAATCTCATCTGCACTATAAAAAGTCATTTTTTTGCCACATACCTTTTTTTTGTTGGTGGGACAAATGTAGAAATTGTCAATAACAGTGGCAATCCCAGGCTGTAGATTCAACTTTGTGTATAATGTCCCAAAATCTGAAGACCTGAAAGAAATCAAACATCTGTAAGTGCTCTCTTCTACAGGGTTCAGCATTGAAACTCTTCAAAAAAAAAAAAAAAGCCCGTTTATGGCACTAACTATCCATTTTCAATGTTTCTATGCCCTCCTCTTGTTCTTTTCAGTGCTCATTAGCTACTAAAAGAAACCTGCCACTATTAAGTATATTATTCTAGATCTGAAAAAAACATAGCTAGTTCTGTCTGTATTTTGCAGTTCTGTGCAGTGCTGGGGTTTTTTTCTGCGCAATGACAGAAGCCCAAAATGTACACCTTTCCATCACCACCCACAAGGTGGGAAAAAAGAGCTATGAAGAGCACAGGCTCATTGGCAAGTACTAACAGCACCTTCTCAGCTATGCAGAAAAAGAAGAGCTGACTTCAGACTTTGCTGTTGCATAAGAGAAGAATTTGGCCTGAGATCTGGAGGACTCACATTGGACCTCTACCAGAATCAGTACTTGATAAAGGTATCCATCCACTCCTCCAGCTCTTTTTCAGAGGATCGTTGAATTTTGAACGAATAAAACCAAAGTCAATGCTTGGACATCAGTATGTCACACACACACATACCTATGACTATTTCAAATGTGAGCACTCTGATGAATTTGTTTCATACTCCTGAAAAATCTGCAGTGAAAAATGGCATTCGTGCTACTCACTTGTATTGCCAATGCCAATTATAAAAAGAACAGACAAGTAAAATGTTAGTATAAGAAAATGTTCGTGAAATTCAAAGGAAGTCACATTCAAACTTAAATCTCTTTGGATGAAACCTTGCTTGTTCTATTTAGAATCAAATTGTATCACGCACTCTCTACATATTTACAGTTATTAATTTTTCATTTGGAAAGACACGTGTAAGGCACTTGTCCCTTCTTCACCAAGAAGCACTCCTTAGGGCGGAGAGTTTGTGTGAGGACTTCCACTCCATACTCCCTTTCTTTCCACTGCAACAACAATCTCCATTACAAACAGGGCTGAAGGTACCCTGCCCAGTACCTCCGCATAACTCAAACAATTGGGAACATGCAACAGCTCTCATGTCTAAGAGAACGAAGAGACCTCTATCCCTCCTAACGTGACACTGAGGATTGCCTGTGCAGTAATTTCTGCCCTACAGCCCCAGTTCTACCACGTTTATTATTCTGAGGTGGGCTCTCCTTGCCCAGGGGAGTCACTGCTGAAGTTTGTGGGAACGTGACTGAATATAAGGAGAGAGAAAAGTGACAAACCAAATCCCTGGCCAAGAGCGTACACCTTGACAGGTAGCCCACTGCCTGAGGTATCCTCCAAGGCACCTGAGGCAGATTAGTCCCTGAGGGGCTGGTGCCTGCCGGAGGCTGCCACAACAGCCCACCTGTGTCCCAGTCCCTCCGATGATGTCACCTAAGTCAAAGGGCACGAAGGTGGAGGTATCTGCTGTGCTTTCACTCATCCAGCTTTCCACAAGATACAAGAACTTTCAGCTGCGGTCATGGAGCAGCTTTCTACGCCTTTGGCAGCACCAAGCATAGTGGATGGCAGAGGCTGATATGCTGAGATCAGGCCCTAAGGGATACCAAGAAAAGAAGGGTTCATGTTTATCTTGTTTTGCTTCCTTCTCTAGCAATCAAAAAACCCAACTGCTCACACATAGAACACACAGCCTAAAGCTGAGAGTTTAACTATTTTATAGTGATATCTGAATGGATTTGATCTGTTTTCCCCCTTCCCCCCTCAATGTTGCTTCACCTGCAGATATACAGCAGTGCATCACAGAAGTTAATGGAATCATTACCACTCAGTTTTGACAAATAATTATGTAGAAATCAAATACATACAACTGCAGTGTACTAGGTGCTCAGCACAGAACTAATTAAAATTAAAATCCTAAGGGGAATAGGATGGACAGTGCTAAACCTAATTTGCCAGCAGTGTTTGACAGAAAAGAAATTAAAGCAAAGACTAAAATACTGACTTCAGTCAGATGTACTGAAATCATGCAGGGCAAGTATGTATGATGGAAACATAACCTAGTCTATTCTCTTTGAGGAAAGAATATTACTGGCTTGCCCAGTAATAACATCCTGAAGTAATTCTCTGAACCTTAAAGATGATTCAATTTACTTTGAAAAGGCAGTTCCAGGATTAATACAATGGGACCACTGGAGAGTGACACCGCGGGAGGGATGGTGGTGGCAACTGTATTAAGGTATGAAAAGAATAGGGGCAGGAAGCCCAAAGAGCCATTTCCAAGACAAAAAGTTCCAGTCTAAAACTTCCTCTTCTAATTCTCATGACTTTTAAAAAGTACTGCAAGAAAAGAATGAGGTTTAAAAAAGATAAGAGTGCACTATGGTTACTATGGTATTTTCAGACAAAGGCAGAAAAACTATACAGTCAAAAATCTTTTATTTTCTGCTACAAATTAGCAATCTCAGGGGGAAAAAAAATCCAGTTTGAACCTGAGACAATAGGTTAACACATCTCCCTGAAAGTGCACCAAGCCTAAGCAGGAAGACCCAGATTAGAAGCAGATATATGGAGAAATCTACTCAGACTTCCAAACCTTTTTTTATTATAAGCCAGACTTGAGGGAGCCCAGGAACATCAGTTACTCTTTGAGACATTTATGCACAAGAGGACATAGTTCAAGGACATCATTCAAGGGAAGCACTGTGCAAAATAATTGGTTTTCTATGTCTGTTATACTACAGAGAAAACAGGTCACCCCAAATTTTTCACTTGAGATATAAATTCCAAGTTCCTGTCTCTGCATATATCAAGAACTACCATTTTGTAGCACAAAGCTAGAATAAAGTTCCATGTATTTGCACTACTGGGCTGCAGATACGGTTGGGGAGGATGAATTCCAGGATCTCAGTGCACGCCTATTTCAATATATTAGAAAACGTGCTTTGTACCAAATAAAGGAGAGAAGAAGTCCTATGGTTTTCCAGTCATAAAGAGATTTTTTTGTCTGTTAGAAACCAAACTTGTGCTGTGTCAAAAGTGTTACGGAGATGGAAAAAAAACCATGAGACATCTGTGTTTATCAGTATAAACACATTCTCTTTCCTCCCTAAAAATTCATTAAAATATATTTCAAGTTATAATGGAAAGAGGATACACATGTAAACTTTCTCCTACAGCAGGGTTTATTTGCAGTGGTAGCACAACACAACAGCAAAACTCCATAAACCAGAGCAAGAAGTGTAAAGACTAATTTTGCAAAGATGAGCCTGACCTGCAGTTCTAAGTGATCCAGACACAGTTAGTCAGAATTTTGGCTTTCTGTGAGACACTGCAGGGGATACAGCAAGCGATATATAGGCTGCCCCCTCCTCCCGGATATCCACCTGAGCAGTGCAGGCCACAGATTACATGGATGTTTCCTTGTAGAGCAGAACTCCGTGCAGGGCTCTTAGGAAACACATCTTCCAGTATTCAGGTGATGGGTGACAGAACCATCAGACGGTGGAATGACATGATTCCTCATGTACTGTGCAGACATCACACAACCTGAGCCTGGCAGAGCTTGGGGCTGGGTGACAGTTTCTTTGAAAGTATCTCTGCAAGTATCTGAAATCTGTGCTTTTTTTTTTTTTTCTTTAAAGAAAAATCAGTTGTCACTGTAAGATCAGTATGTTCAAATAACAATCCTCAAAATCATGCACTGATATTACAGCAGAGACATAATTAGGTATTTTTAGCTTGTTTTAATACTTTAATACAAGTTGTACCCTGATGAAATAAAACTCCCAAAGCCCCTAAGCTCTGAGTAAATTTGGGTCTCATCCTTAAAAATGTAACTTTTTTATATTTGAGCTAAAATAAATCTACGCTTAACAGAGGTTGGAACTGTATCTAAACACTGGATCTGGACATCTTCCAACAAAAATATTGAGAGAGAAGAAATTTAACAGATACAAAAAGAGACATGAACCAAATGTTTGCCTGTCTAAACTTCACTATCATTATACAGTTCTCCACTGCTGACTCACACCTATGATTCAGTATTGCTCATTGTTAGGGTTTTTTTCCAGGTTATATCTACAAGTAGATATTAATATATAAGAAACACTAAAATTAATATAGTAGTATATTAATGAAGATTCTTAGAGATGAAAATTTAATTCACAAGTCAAATTTCATACTCAAAGAAAACATCATCAACAAAAAATGCTTTCTCCTCCTTTTTTTTCCTAAGGAATTAAAGAGACACACTAGAAAGAGAACAGCTGGAATGCTTAACACACATGTTCATCAAATTTCCTCTACCTTTTCTTCTTGAAGATTAACTCAAGCTCCATTCTAGTCAAATGAGCCATACTGTACAAACCCCATTAGCTTAAAATCCTAGAATAACAATTAAGAGATTTCAAATGACTCATGGATTACTTAACTGGTGAAACAAAAAGAAAATCTTTGAAAAAAAATACAAAAGATCTGCTGGTTTAGATCATTGGTAAGTTGTTGAAAAAAAAGATTCATTGAGATGCATGTTACAGAATCAAGGAAGAGTGGATCTGTGCATAAAAGTCACTGGACTGCTTCCCGCTTAATTTTCTCCAGACTGCATCTCAAATGTTGTCTTCTCGCCTACCCCTCTTTCTGTCGACAGAACAGTCCAGGATTTACAGCATGAACTTTAAAATGCAGGAGAAATTATTTTAGGTTCTTGCTACATCACAGACTTATATCTAACAGTAGGATTTTCTTTGTGTTCTGGTCCCTCACTTGAAAAATAGAGACAACACTGTTTACTATACCTCAAATACCTGTAAGGAGCACAAGCCCTACGAGGAAAGGCTGAGAGAGCTGGGGTTGTTTAGCCTGGAGAAGAGGTCTCAGGGGAAACCTCATCACTCTCTACAACTACCTGAAAGGAGGTTGTAGCCAGGTGGGGGTTAGTCTCTTCTCCCAGGAACCAGAAGCAGGACAAGAGGGCATGGTCTTAAGCTGTGCCAGGGGAGGTTTAGGTTGGCATTAGTAAGAAATTCTTTACAGAGAAAGTGATCAGACATTGGAATGGGCTGCCCAGAGAGGAGGTGGATTCACCATCTCTAGAGGTGTTTAGAAGAGACTGGATGTGGCACTTAGTGCCATGGTCTAGTTGACCAAGTGGTATTGGGTCATAGGCTGGACTTGATCTCAGAGGTTTTTTCCAACCTGGTTGATTCTGTGATTCTGTAGGACAGCAGAGCAATGAAGAACTGGTTGATGGAGTATCTAAAATAGATACATCAGAAATTCCAACAACAAATGCCAGAACAAACCTACTAAAAGGAAAGTAACCAGAGGAATATCATTAAAGAAGTTGAACACTAACGTATCTTTTTAACTTAAACAGCACAGCAGACTTCAAGGGCTCTTACACGTCCAATGTGGAAATTGCAGAGGCTTTGGTTAGCCTCATAAAACCCTTTCAAACAGCAACAAAAAACCTCCAAAACCCCAAAGCCTTTCTTCAGAGTACAAACACATTGTAACGTTGGATTCCAATACCTGACTCATATATTGAGGAATTCATGCAGATGAAAGCTTCTTCAAAGGCTGTAGAAGAGTAGGACTTCCAGCAATCCAATTAACACACAGCAATCCAATTAACAGATGACTCATCAGCTATCAGCTTTGCTGGAGTACTTTCTGGAAATACCTCTCTCTCTACTTTCCAGAAAAGTTGAGCCTTTTTTTTCCTCTCAAAAACAGAGATATAGAAATACTCCTTCCTTAATCCACTTTTACACTAAAGAATCAATGGCGTAGGCAAGAGGTAACAAATAAATAGTTTAGCAACTTCACATTTAGTCAATACAGATTTTACCTTCTTTTCCTAAAGATGAACGTGTCCTGTTTTCATTAACAATCCATTATTGATAACACATATTGATCACATATCTGATAGCATATATACTTTTAAGAGCAGTGGATAATCATAACAGCCTTTTTAGCTGAAGTGACCCGCTCTGTAATGCTCTGACATGTACAGGACATGGTGCAACTTTGCATTTATACAGCTATAGAGACTCCTTGCAATTTTTACAGTTATTAATGTCCATATATATTTGATTGCAAAATGCTGACCTAAAAAATTCCACACCAAAAAAACCCAAATGAAACCAAGAAACTGCATTTATATTGAGTGAGAACTCTAGGAGGATCATAAACATCACAAATACTAGAACTGGCCTTTTATTCAATGCATTAAACATATCCATTTCAACTGAGAGGAAATGCAGTCCCTCGTAGCAAATAATAAAAGTAAGAATTACCATGCCAGGTGACTTTAGAGAGTCAGATCCTTCCTCAGGAACTATGGTTCCTAACTTCCCAGTGACAAATTAAGACAAGACCTTATTTTGCAATGCACTTAAACCTCACAGTAGACAAATGCTGTATGGCACTACATGTTGGGTTTTGCCCTGACGAGCTGATGACAGGGTTCCCTGACACCCCATGGTACCCAGCCCAACTGGGCCCCACGATGGCAGGCCAGGCTGCAGTTTTCTACCCTGATGTTGAAATTACCTTTGAATTAAGTGTTTTGATGCCCATGTTTTCCAGGAATTACCCTGTCTCAGAGCTGTCTGGACCCAATGCTTCCTAACATACAGGAACCATTCATGTTTCCTTATGAGAGAACACGGAAGGTGATAAACAGAGCTCTTTGTACAGAAGGGGGTGTTACTTGATGCAGATACTTGAATTATATCATATATATTTATGTACTGTACTGTATCATTTGTTCCCTTACTATATCTTCTGTCATGCATTTATTGGGTACTGGTTTTGGTTAATTACTTAATCAGTACAATACACACATACACACTCTTAAACTCCAATAGTCAGCAGCATTCTGTCTTTAGTATCTACTACATATCTTTCAGTGCTGTATTTAAACATTCCTACTCTGCATAGTCTCACTTTACACCATCACAGTTATCTTTTTCAGTCCTTCATTTGTCCTTCAATATACCACAAACATCCTGCACATTAGCCTATAATCACTCTGCTTATCAGTTACATTTTCAAGCTCCTCATTACTTTCCTGCACAGCTCCAATAATTAGCCTTCATATTCTACAGGCCCACAAAACATCATATTAGCTTCTATTAGCTGCAGCCATCACCTTTTCTCTCAGAAACTGTTAGTTCAGATTAGACACCTATTCTGAAGCTCCTGCCTTGGTGCATTAATTCCACCACCAACACACAGCACTTGCTGACGGTACATCTTGGAAGGCACAGCCTGTAGCCACGCTTGCAGTACACAGATACTTGTGATGAATCCGTTCAGCCATGAAACAAGCAGTGTCACAGTGACAAAGCAGACAAGACACCGCCAGGAAGACAGGCTATGTCTTACTTTTGCAAAAAGTAAAAGCTTTGGGTTATTTCTTCCTTCTTAGCTTTGCAGCCACAACAGGGCTTGGGCAGGTGGTGCCCTCGAGGGGCACATGGGCACCTGAAGGTGCCTGTGGGCAACTTAAAAATTCCCCACATCATTCTACCCCAGCTGTTTGCTCCTGTTAAAAACATTCACATTCAAATTAATGGTTTTGAAGTCCTGCTTTTAACCTGGACCGTTTCACCAATCCTATTTACAACCCATTCCCACAAACAGTTGTAGTGACCTATGTGAGGGAGTAGAAAACAAGAATGAAATTGTGGTAAATAGGGAAAGATCAATTTCTGACCACAGTTTCTTCACTGAATTCAATATATTGTGTAACCAACAGTTAGTATGCAAGCATTTATCCCAAGAAACAATCCAATGTAGGTTTAGTTTCAGCAGCTGCAAGTCCAGCACTGCATTAGTAGGTCTCAGCAAGGAATGGAGTGTATCACAGAGCATTTGAGGTGTTCGCTTCTGAGAGACTGCTCTGGTGTATTAGAAACATAAATAAACTACACTGATAGCTTAGTGCTGCAAAAATGATTAATATTAATTGGGAGGGCGGGAGATGTACCATAAAAATGTTAGGTAGATTAGAGTAGGGGAAGAATTTTACCATTAGGTATATATTTAAAATAATACTTCACTTCCTACATAAGGAAAAGTTTGGGGTTTGGTGGTTTGGGTTTTTTTGTTATTTTTTTAATAATTTACGGAAAAGTAAAAAGAAACAAAGGTCTTTGCTGCTAAAATGCAATTCTCCAAAATTAGGCTTACTAACTATATTGCCAGAAGCGGAAACATCCGTCTATCACTTCCAGTATGACTCCTCTTTTATGAGTGCTGTGAGTGGAAATAAGTAGTTACAAAGGAAAATTTCTCATCTCACATATTTGTGTTCTTTGGGGAAAGGAGATGGTTTAAGAATTTTTTCTTGAGGTTTGCAAGGAACATTAAAATTCTTTACCAGGGAAAAATGCTAGGTATTTCCCATAGCCCAGCCTTTTAATTTAAATCACTAAACACAGCTGAAATATTTCTGAGACAACTTCATTCTCAGTCAGGCAGCTCCTTGGAAGGCAAGAAGCATGTTGGGACGTATGAGAGAATTTGGCCTTGTGCTTTCCGACTAGAAAATTTTCCTGTAATCACTGGATAGAACTGGTTGGAATGAGAACATTTACAAAATAAAAACAGAACTGATAATAATTTAATTAATTGTATGTGCACATTCACATGCAATTATCTGTTCCTCTAGTAATGGGGTCTGCCAGCTATAACAGTCTGCTACTCACTCTCTGGTAAGCAGAACTCTTCTTTAACTGCATTTGTAGAACTTTTTGCTTTGGCTGCTGAAATGCTGACCTCCATTTTATGATTGCTGTGGGGGAGGTGAAAAGGGGAATGAACTATACGGCCAGGTTGTAGCACTTTATAAAAAGGTAAACGAAGTCAATGTTTTGTCAGTAATTTGACTGTGGTATTCTGCACCTGAAGCCAAATGCTTGGCAGAACTAAGGGACATTTTATAAAGAATAAAATTCCTAAACAATAAGTAAATGCAGATAAATAGACTCTGGAAGGTATCAAGCCTTATGCTGAGTGTATTAGAGACCCACGGTTTTCTGTTGTAAGTTTTCTGGCATGCTTTTCCAAAACTGCAAGTACACATCAGTGATGGAGGCTGGGCAGTGCTTAGAGGCATCAGAGGCATCCAGGATATCAGTTCCCATGTCCCCCACGTCAAAGGAGTGATTATTTCAAGCTACCACTATTACATCAGGAACAAAACTTTTACAAGGAATTTTAAAGCATTGTTTCGAATTCCTGTCCTGCAACAGAAGTTCACAGTCCATGTCAAAAACAACATCTGCCTCACCCACGTCTGCCCCTGAACGAGGTTGCCATGATGGGTCTGAATCATGGAAACATTAAGACAGTGAAACATGATCAGGTTTTCCTAACAGCCTCTAAATCACTGTGTGTCTGTGCTTCCTCAGCTGGCAGTGTGAGGAACACAGTGGGAAGCCTGCAGGTAGGGACGGGAGGAGGCATACGTGAGGGTGCTGCAGCAACCAGAGCCACCGGGGAACTCAGATGCTCACAACAACTTCAGCAGGATTTGTTTCTGTTACTTGCTAATGACCCCAGCTGTAATCTCCTAATAGCCTTCTACAGTGGCTGAAGGGTTTTTTCGGGGGGGATTTATTTTGTTTAGAGCTTTCAGCAACCCAATTTCCCCTGCAATCGTTCTCCTGTAACTGCAGTGACACCTGTGGAGGGCTGAGCCCATCAGCTGTAGTTTGGCCTGCTGTTGAACTTGGCAAGCCAGCAGCACATAAAGCCCCAGCAGATGTTTCTGCTTTAATAGCAGCTCTTTCAAACCCTTGGCCAGACGTAAATCCAAAATAGATCCAGAAAAGAGACAAACAGTGCCACCATCACGGCTCTTAAAATTAGGAGGCAGAACTAGCCTTTTCTGCAGGACCCTGAGAGACCATTAGCAGCAGAAGGTGCCGTGAAGTGTTGCCATAAATTATGCTGACAGATTATGAGGGCCAGCCACAGCAAATGCAGTACATTTTGCACTGTGTCGCCGTTTGCTAGGAAACAGAATCCTAAGACAAATACAAGCATTTACATAGGAGTTTCCAAACTGAGAAGATTGTGGTTCATAGCAACAAGTACAGGAAGCAGCCAATTTTATGGCCATTAACATCTTCACGTGGATCTAAGGTGCTTCCACGCCACATTAATGAATATTCCAAAAATAAAACAGTAAGGCAATGATCCTTGGTAGAAGGGATCTTCTGAAAACATGTCTTGCTGGATCTGTTTTGTAAAAAGAAAGCTGCACTGAGAGTGTGTTCACAGCTGCCACTGTGCTTTATAGGAGAGAGGGTTGATATATAGCAGGGTGACACGCTAATACATCCATTCACTTGACGATGACTAACTGCCCTTAACAGAAGCTTGGTCCACTATAAATTATTGGCATGTAATTTCAAATGCATGTGAAAACAAGAATAGTTCTCCACATTCAAAATAACTCAAAGCACTCAAGGAGCTAAAAACTTCAATCATATTCTTGTCTGACACTCAAGGAGACTAGGAAGAGAAAAAAGTGACCCAGTGTCTAAAAAGAAGTTCTTTTTGCAGGAATGAAGGTTATGACATGTTCTCCTGCTTCCCCTATCATCTACTATTCAACCTCAGATGGAGCTGCCAGGAGCAGATGCAGCTCTGCAGATCTGGGGCTGCTGGGGTGTCTGGGCTCTCTCACTGAGGCTGAGACAGCAGAGGATGGACTCCTTTGCAGGAGCCTTGTCGTGGTGGAAGGTCACCAAGTGAAGAGCTGCAGATGGAGGTCAACTGACTTCACAGCTTCCAAGGTGATGAGAAAGAGATCCATGGGATGATGGCAGCAAGTTTGTACATGATACAAAACTGTGAGGAGAGGCTGATACATCAGTAATACATCTTGTGGAGATATGGGCAAACAGGAATCTCTCAAAGCTCAACAAAGGGAGCTGGAAAGTCCTGCACCTGGGGAGGAATAACCCTCTGCACCGGTACATACTGGAGGCCAGCAGGCTGGAAAGCAGCTTGGCAGAAAAGGCCCTGGCGGTCGTGCTGGGCATCAAGCTGAATCTAAGACAACAAAGTGCCCCTGCAGCAAAGGCTGCATTAGGAAGAGCACTTCCAGCAGGCCAAGGGAGGTGATCGTTCCCACTCAGCACTGCTGACACAGCTGCAGTAATGTGGCCCCTCGCTATGAGAGGCACTGACATACTGGGTAACAGCCAGCAAAGAGCCACCAAGACGATCAGAAACTGGAGCATCTATCACCAAGGGCAAGGCTGAGCGAGAGGGGACTGGTCAGCCTGGAGAAGAGAAGGCTCAGGGGAGACCTCATCAATGTGCATAAATAACTGATGTGAGGGAGTACGTAGAGATGGAGCCACACTGTCCTTGGCAGTGCTTAGAAACAAGAGGCAATGGACACAAACTGAAATACATTGAACTCCATTTGAACACATGAAAAATTTTTTTTTACCATGAGGGTGACTGAACAGCTGCACAGGGCCCAGGAAACTTGGGGTATCTCCATCCTTGGAGATACTCAAAAGTCAACTGGACAAGATCTAGACCACTGTGCTTTGAGCAAGGAGGCTGGATTCAACAATGTCAAAGAGTTGCCTTCCAGCCTCCATCCATTTGTGACTCTGCAGTTACTGAAGATTACGCTACATGATTTGTCTTTGTTGAAGACACTGTGTAACAAAAATAATTTTCTGTAGGGGAAAAAAAAAAGTCAGACAAGGAGCTTAGCCACATATTTTCTAGGAAATCCACACCTTCACATACAGTTCTTGACCATACTAAACCCAAAAGCTTTGTCATTTTGTTTTGTCTTTAAGTTCAGCATAACTGAACTCTGCCTGGAGTGTGCTTGTGCCAAAGAAGTTCCTAACTGGCAGCAGTGTTGTTTAAGCCAACAAAAAAACCCTTCACATTTAATGACAAGCAAAGTACTTATGGCATAAGGCCTGAAGAATCTTTGGATATGAAGTCTGAAATTATAGCTGTATCCCAAACTCTACATTCGCGGTCTGAAAAGTGGCACAAAAGCATTTTATCTACATTTCTTTTTTGCAGTCATATACCTAAGTTTTATTCTACTGCCCAGAGCAGTCAAGCTTAAACGAAAAGGAAAAAAAAAAAAAAAAAAGGTAGTTTTGTCCAATGAAAGCTTTCCTCTCCCCCTTTTCTGCTGTTGTTCATTCCACTCTAAACCACAACCTTGAGGAATTAAACCTATGAAAGCTCTGGCAAACCTTTTGGTACATGCATTCAAGCCTCAGGTTCATAGGGAAAGTTCAACACAACACCACTACTCTACAAATAAATGTACAGATCCCAAATTCTAGCCACCAGTCCCATCACACATATTTTATTAAGTACCTTTTATGTATGACTCAGAAAACAGTTTGATCTTACCCCAGTAAATTGAAAACCAACATGCCAGTGTTTGGGAAGAGACCAAGATACACCTGCGGTTCTTACTTCCAAATCACATCCACTCCAGAGCAGTATTTTTCAAGGAAATCCAAACTCCAGCTATCACTGGAGAAAGCCAGAGCAAGATGGTCAGGAGGAGTCACTCAGTGCAATGCCTACTGCCCCACGTTTGTCAGAAAACCCATGGAAAACCACGGATTGAGATCTGCCATCCTTCCTCATAAAATCATAGAATCATTTAGGTTAGAAGAGATCTCTAAGATCATCAAATACAACCATTAACCCAGCACTGACAAATTCACCACATAAGATACATTTATTTATAAATAACAGTAAATTCATATGTAAATGTATCTTGTGTGCAGACTGGATCAGACTGGATCTCCAGGTATGAACTGACTTATTTTCTTTTTATTGAAACAAACTCTCATTATCATCATGAGATAATTACCGAATGAAAAACCTCCACTATGTATCTAAGGACACATATAATACGCTGACAGTTGGATGCACCTGAAGTCCTTTATCATGTAGGCATTTTATATTTTCTCTAATTTTTAATATCCTGTGCTAATAAAAATGAGATATTTGAGTCACAGTTTTGTTGTTCCTATACATTTACTTAGCAGGTAAAGGGAAATCCTTCTTCCAGAGCCATCTGTCTAACTTTAGACTGTGTCCTACTATTAAAGTAGGAGACCAGCTGTATTTAACATTACCATTGATTAACCTGTCTGTCACAACTAACCTTGTAGAACAAATGTCACAGAGGATTTAATTAAATGTAACACAGTGGCAACACAGGGCAGGCTAAAAAATGCTAAAAACTTTCAGCATATAGACAGAGGAAAATGACCTAACATCTGAGCGTGTATTTGCCAAATGCATTATGAGCGAAGCTTGCAGACTGACATAAAAGAGTACTCAATAATTGAAATAATAAATTCTTTAATGGTTGTAAACTATCATCCTTCAGCTATCAATACTAAAACATGATAATTCTTAAATTAAATTTAACCATCTTGCTTATTTTAGTTACTTTAATATGTATTGTTCAGAACACTTTGACATACTAGATCTTTTTCTATTTCTAATTTTCAGAAGTTTAAACTTCAGAAAAGGTTCTCCCACAGGAGACAACCATATTTCCAGGCCATATATAATGGTTCATTATTAACTACTAGTCCAAGGATACCAAAATGGACATCATGCACATATATTTTCCAAGATACTTTTTTTGTCATGTTCTGATCTCTTTATTAAGAATTTGCTAGTAAAACTGATTGATAGGTAGTCTTATTGTACCAGGAGGACGTGTCATTCAACTCTTTGACCTTGTCTTCACACTAACAGTCAAGTGCCTTTGAAATCTGTTTACTTCGGAATTTACAAGAGCATTAAAGACAGGATGTCAGCACGTCTCAGGTTTGAAAAGATCTAATAATAGCAAATGAGTTTGGACAGTAGGGTCATCTATAATGTACTTTTAGAAAGAGAGACAACTTTCATTCTTCCACCTTATGATTAAAGACAAGTTAAACCATTTTTAAACCATGTTTTATACTTGAACTTCTTTAATTTTTTTTTTTAACTGGGGAACATTCTTTATATTTTGAGGCCAAGACAGGGCCTGACTCAACAGATGAAAAACACTTTCCAGAAGCTGTTAGAGAACCTAAAAAGCTTACTCTTACCTCTTACTGGGAAAGTTTGAGAAGCAGACACTATGACTCAAAGCTGGTTTACTCTTTCATCATTATGTACAACACATTTGTTCCTCATTTTGTCACTAACATGAAGCCTGCATTCCTGCACTTCAGATTCACAAAAATGAGACAACTAGGTTTAAGGAGGGTGATGAAGGAAGGAAATATTATCCAGTGGTAATACTTTCCTTTCTTCCTTCCTTAGGATTATTACATTAAAAAATTACATATGGCAATAATTTTCTTTTGTGTTTGCTAAAGACGCTTTGCGTTGCTGCATAACTGTCTCAGAAGGAAAAGTGATCTTTTGTTCCAACTCTTTCCAATATAATTGCACTCTCCTTATTTACTTGCTCACAAATCCATCTATTCTACAGCATGAGATTAGTAAGAATAATACAAAATATGATAATCAGACGACCCAACAAATCCCACAGAATTTGTCCTCCAGTATCAGTACCGTGTCTCCAGGAACTGACTAATCTAGCATAACAAGGAACAGTCACGTCACATCGATATTTGCATTGGCCACACATGGACTATTCAGCAGCTACGTGTGGGCAGCATTTTGATTAGCACTTAAAGTTTATAATTATTTTTTGTTATAGTTTTTGGATCTGTCTCAGATTGTCCTAACATTTTGCATATCTTACATAGATAAATAGAAGTGTACTCAACACAACTGAGCTTCAGACGCTTCAAATTTCCTAAAGTATTATAAAAGGTCAGAGAAACTTCTGGGTTTGTCTCAATAAAGCATTAAAGCAGAACAGAGTTGATACCTATTGTCTCTAAAACACTGAAGGATGTAAAAATGAAGGATATTACCATATGATCAAAGGAAGCTGTAAATAATTATAAAGAGAAGTAAAATAAGAAGTAGCTTTGAGTCACTTACCCTGTTAAGAATGCAAATTATAAGTAAGGGATACTAGCTGATGGATTGATAAGAAATTTCAAGTTATTCCAAACCATTAACTTATTCACACTGACATTCAAAATGTAATTACTTTCAAACCACACAGTAGAACTGGATTAATGCAACAAATACAAAATCCATGAGTCCTGTGTACTTATTATTATGAGGTTTTGATCTTTTATCATTTCAGTTCTGTGGCTTTACTAAATAACAACAACAATAATAAGCAACACCACATTCAGACTAACATCTTTACACACATTCTGTCAAGCACAAGAAAAAAGAAAAGAACAGTTATGTTGTATTTTCAATGGAATATCTTAAAAGAAAACACAGCTTGGGTTACTTTAGGTAGATTTTTCAGGCTTTAGTTTTATGCTTTGCAGTGGTCTCTTCAAATCTTTAAGTACAGATCTGGGGGAAAAATACGTTCCATTTGTCAGTAAATGGCACAGAAGAATGTGGGAAGGAATTAGTTCAGCTGTTCCTCAATCCCTTGAGCACCAGATACGCAAAAGCAGAGGTAGAATAAAACAAGAAGACAGCAGCATCTTCCATACCTTGAAGCTGTAGGGAATAAGCAGCACTGTGGGGCATAAAATACCTAGAGATGGATGTGATTTCATCACTCTAAGACCTAAGGTCCTGAGGAGGGAAACATGACCTGTCATCCTCTGCTGCCCACCCCGTCTCTACTTGTTACTTCCCTCAACTTCCCCACTGCTTAAAAGTCTCTGAGCAGGAAAGCTGAATTCGCCTTTGGAGATGGCTGACCTTTAGTAACTGCATTTCAAATTATTATCATAGCACTAATTACACATACAATCTTTCTTTTATACCTATCTCTTCTTTGCCTTCCCCATCAGAACAGCATTGTTTTTTTTCTTCTTTTTCTTCCCATTCCACTCTTATTTTTTGGCAGTGATTACACACAAGACTCAGTGTGTAGCAGCCGCAAGGGGAGGAAATGCATTAGTCCTTATTTTGAAAACTGGACATGCTAGGCACAGATTTCATCTAAATTGCAGGTACAGCAAGACTAATAGTACTGGTAGCAATGTCAGGCATCCTTGGCACACAGTCGAGAAAGACTACTTGCATTTGCTTCAGAATTTTCCTATTACGTTCTCTTTTACCATATAAATGCCTTGGTGTCCCATCTCGGACAAGACACCAAATTCCTTAAATATCAGGTATGCTGTCTGCAGGTAACTGGTTCCAAAAATTTTGGATAAGTGCTCAGAATATTTCAAAAAG
Organism: Cephalopterus ornatus; assembly: GCA_013396775.1. Classification (NCBI taxonomy): domain Eukaryota; kingdom Metazoa; phylum Chordata; class Aves; order Passeriformes; family Cotingidae; genus Cephalopterus; species Cephalopterus ornatus. Next base: position 581,788 of record VZRE01012620.1, read on the forward strand.
CACTATACTTTACGCTTGTAGTTGAAAACAACACACCTGCAATGTAGATCCAGAGCTCAGCTGTGACGCACTGGCCCAGGGACTTGCCACCCTTACCACGCTGGTTTCCACTACAGTAGAGAAAAGGTGAAACTCTGAGAACAGTGAGACATACATTGCATTTTCTGAAAATGGTCACTATTCTGCAAAGGTGAATACAGGAAAGAAGAGATGCCAAAGGCAGAGAACAGTCTGTCCTTTAAGACCCTAATAAAAAGGCACCTACCTAAATAAATCACTTGGAATCAAGCTCTGGGCTTTCTATGTATACAAACACTAAATTCATCTCAATACAGCACTATGTCATGGAACATTGTATTAAGTTAATCAGACAAATTACTCTATTGTTTGCAAATTATCAACAATAGTTGCCTCAGAATATTTGTAAAGTAATCCTTGACCTGTATCTTGTTAGGTATAAAGTAACATGTTTCCTTATGCCCTGTCAGAGCTCAGGTAAGTTTGATTTTGCCTGATCAATTTGCGACTTGTAGAATCAGACAAGAGCCCTTATAAGTGATTATAAATTCCAGCTGCCATCTTCAAGAATTCTGTAATGCATAGTGAAAATGTACTGATTTGGCAAATCCTGCCATATGCTGAAGTCTATTTGTAGAAAATGAACACAAGACGTGTCTAGACAGGATTGAAATAAATTAATTCTCAAATATGAGCTAATATTCACAGAAAACAATATTCTGTTGCTCAACTCAAGCAGAACAAGACATTCAGTTATGCATGTGGGTTTTTATGCCCTGTGTCCCAGCATAAGTTTTGGCTCCTCAACCTGCTGCCATGTGCTTCCTGTCTGAAACCAGACTCGACTGTAACCTGAAACACACTCAAATACAGAGAAGACTTCGAAGGGAAAATTAACAGCCACAACCACTCCTCTGAGTTGTATCCTCACTGATTCCACGATGTACTGTCATCAATTAATCCTCATTTTGGGAGGAATGCTACCATATTGTCCATCAAATCCCACCATACACAGAACAAAACAATGATGGCTCCTACCCTCAGAACAAAAACCTGCAGACAGATGCAGAGTATCAGTGCTGGGTCCAGTCTGCTCCTAGAGAACACTTGGTTTAGAAAAACAGTGATACGAAAAATGGAATTGTGTCTACGTGCCATAAAGTACATGGTAACAACTACTAGCAGGGCTGATTCTGTTTAAATGCCACACTGTGAATCCCAAATACGCCTAGGAGCTTGGCAGAACTTGAGAAGAAAAGTTCTGCTGGCAGCAGCCCTTCTCAGCCACAGAAGTTTATAACAGGAGCCAGAGCTCCTGGTCACTTTGTGTTCCAGAGGCCACTTGCTCATCCAGAGACAAGGAAATATTCCAGCATTATCCTTCCATTTCTCTGCCAGCTACCACTATCCCCGCTGATGCAGAATACTTTCTGACTTAACAATTCGTTATCTAAAAAGTGCTTCAAAATGTGAAGGTCATTCTCCTATTGTCATCCACCACAGAGAAACACTTATAAATACACTATTTCATCCTGAAATCTGCTTATCCAAGTGGTTAAGAATCATTTCAATTGAGAACATGTTCCCATTCAAAGCAGAAGTTATTTCCACAATCAAAAAACACCATTTCTCTTTCCCAACAACTTGAGTCCATCTCAACAGAAGTGTGCAGTGGGGGCAGTTCAAGAGCTTTTTTAGTTCACCTGATGAACCACTTGCAACAGAGCTTTCTACCCTTTAACGAGGTCTCTCAATTAGGCTTTGTGTACTGCATAGGCATTCAATAATGCATACTCTTTTGCCTAAGTACTCCCCAAGCACACTGCTCCTCTCTCTGGAACTAATAATGACTGAATAGAAGTACAAGAAGTAATTTGACTAAACAGAACTGTAAAACACAAGTGATGTTTGCTGCACTTACCGGAGATGCAGAACTGTCACTGTACCTGTCCCAACAAACCTAATCACAGAACAAGTCCTCCTGCAGCTGGCCTACACTTGTGCCTTTTCGGCAATGTTTTGCCACTTGAAAACATCCCACATTCAATCTTAACCTTGGAATTACTCCATCTAATGTAATTCGGAATACTCCAGCTTTCATAAAAATTTGATTTCACTATGGAAAATTACAAATGCCATCAATCAGAACCACAAACGTTTCTAAGCCCCACTTCTTCACATACGTTTGGACAGTGTTCATGTTTGTCTGAAAATGTTTTCAAGTGGAAATGGCTGTACCACATAACAGTCACATATAAATCAACCTCTAGCCGAGGTCCTCCAGGTACTGCCATGCACGATGCTCACATCCTCCAGTATCTGCCATGGGGTACTGTTAATACCAAAGCCATTGATAGCATTTCTTTTTTAAAATGGATCTTAAGCTCAACAATAAAGGGATCTGATTTCAGTCTTCTACCTTTATAACAGAGATGGCATCCGTGTACAATATCAAATTCATTTACAACTTGGCTCCATGGCAGGGGGGTTGGAACTAGATGCTCTTTAAGGTCCCTTTCAGCACATGCCATTCTACGATCCTGTGAGTTCTGCATGGGGATCCAGGACAGCTGGCAGATCTGTTTTCTGTATTTGACAGCATAAAACCATGAGGTAGTGCTGCAACTCTGAACAAACAAGCCTGGTAGAAATTGTTCATACTTCCAGATCTAAAAGATGCAGGGTATTTCAGGGAACAAAGAGAACCCAAAATGCATTAGGGCAGAAATGTGAACATAACGCAAAGCAAGAAAAATCTAAACGAACCTTCTTGATCTGAGCATAAATCACAATTAGCAGTCAAGATTCCAATTTCCTGTCACAGTGCCTAAAAATATTTATTTTTCTGTATACGACTGCTGTAAAAATAACTTTCTTCTTAGCAAAAGTGTTTCAGTCCTCAATCCCTCCATCGCTGAACTGTGAATCTAAACATGTTTCCAGCACGCGGGTAATTCACAATGACAGAAGAACCTCAAAGGATCAAAGAAACCCCCTGTTTTCTCCATGAAAAATGAAACATCCTGGGGGCAGGCAGAACAGCTGCCCTGCTGGGTTACTGGTGAACTGCTCACTTCGAGAGAGGATTCTTTCAGGTATCCCATCCACCTCAAACACTCCAGGGTGCCCTCCCTGCTCTGCCACGCCCATCTCCAGCCTGGCAAAGGCAGTTACAGGGATACAAGAAAATTAAGCCTTTGCCTCCCTCAAATTCACGTCAGATCCTGCGGTAGGTTATTCCTCTCTGTGATAAAGATGTCACACCACTTTTCACTGTTGAGTTTATGCTACTTTACACAGCAGTATCACGTCACAAAGAACAGCATGTCTGTAGCAATGAGGCAAATTTGGCTTTATCGGACAAACTGCTTGTGAAGTTAGTAACAAACTCTAATGCCACGTAGGCCAATGTGCCAGTGGAGTCTATTAACATTCTTAACGTGCTTTCCAAAGTACCACTTTGAGGAGGTCACAATAGTAATCAGGATAAGACTGACACTTTTTTAAAAAGCCAAAATACTAACAATATATTTTGCTTACCATCAGGGTGTCAGAGCAGATAGAAGTGTTTATTTTAGACATGGTCATAAAAGAAACTTTTCAGAAGGAAGACATGATTTACCACACACCCGAAAGGATAAGAACATCTTATTTTAACCTGTCACATATATATTAAATAATTATGAATCAACATACCAATTTTGATTTGCCTAATTTAAGAAACTTTCTTATCACCTATACTTCATTTCCATCACTGCCAAGGCAGGTGAATTATACCTCTGTTATCTCTAGCAGATGTTTGTCTATGTATTTATTAACCTCCAGTAGTGAAGATTTTATAACTTTCTCAGGCAAAGAATCCAAATGGTGCAACACCATAAAGTTTTCCCTAATTTCTCACTTGTGTTTTCTTTGCTGACATGTAAGCCTGCTATTCATCATCTAGCACTAAGCATTTGGAGACTGTATCCTCTTTGCTGGTATTTTTTAATATATTTGATGACTGTTAACACATTGCCCATTGACTGCTACTCTTTAAAATAAAACCCCCACATTCTTCTGGTCTTTGTCACAGGTCACGCGTTAGACTCTCCTTCATCCCTGACACTCTAGGCTCATTCCTGTCTGATGCCCTACAAAGCCCAACTGATCCGAAGAACATATCTGTTATCTTTTGCATGTAAATTCAGATATACATATAGTCCACTGTGAGGTTTGGATCTTCCGCATCGCAAAGGCAAGACCAAAGTTCAGTTTGTGGTTACTTTTAAAACTCAAGTTTTATTTCTGTAAAATTTCCACTTAATTGGTAGCTGTGAAGCTCTCAATTCCTGCTGAAGTGCAATAGTTTACACTTAGATGTCCTAATTTATTTCCACTGTATTTTCAATCATTTCCTCAGTTTGCCAAGATCATTCTGAATTCCAGTTTTCTTTTTCAACAATGATTAGAAACCTTTCAGACTCCAAGACATATACAAACTTAATATATACACTGCGTAGTTCATCAGCCAGATCACTAACAAAATTTGATTGACCCCAAAAACACAGTTCTCTAGAGAATCTCATTCATTTCGCTTCTCTGTTTTCCCACTGAAGCAGTACTGACTCTGTGAGAAAGTCTTTACACCAGCTCCCCGCTTCCTCTGTAGCAGCTTCATTTGATTATCAACCCCTAGATGCTGGTTTGTTTTTCCAGGAAGCTGTCAAAATCTTTGGACAAACATAAAGAACTGGATACTCCAAAATTACTTCATGGAAAATGACTGACTAAAGCAATAAAATGTACATGCCTTTTACTGAACTCCCATCATGATAATCCCATCATCCTACATGCCAGATTTCCATTGACTTCAGCGCTCAGCATTGGCATATTAACAATTTACATCATAATTCTGGCATTGTACTTACAAGAGAGATTTGGTATACGGCAGAAAAGGAGATTATTTACTGTAGTCCTTTGCCTGCTACCCACACAAAGAAAAATTAAAAACTACCCCAACTGCAGAGAAAATATGTTTTCTAGACACAAACTCAAGTAGGCCTTGTGACTAGAACTATTTTTGGTGGAGAAATCTGATAGTGGATTTTAGAGATGTCACTTGTAACAAGCATAATCCCCTGCAATGCAAGCTCAGGAGATTTCAGATTTGGGACTGCAGAGGAATGCAGCTCTATATGCATGACAGCCTTGTGCCCCTGGCCAAAAGAACTGTATTGTTGGACATTCGGAAGCCAATTTTGAATATGATCAGGACACATCAGAGGATCTACATGTGCTAAACTTCCAGTGTTCACATTCCAAATCCATCGCTCTTCTTGTGCTGACTCTATTCAAAAGAATTATTCACAATAAGTTGCCTATATCAATGCCTGTGGGATGAATAAAAGAAGAGAAAGCAAGACATTCAGAAAAAAAAATAGAGATCAGATGTAGTTTATACTAAAACTAAACAGAACAGCCTAATTTGAAGACAGACCTGAAGAGTGGCATCCATATAGCTTGGGAAACAATGAGTTGCAGAGGATTTTGGCAGAGCCAAACAATGCCAGCCAGTATAGCATGCCAACTGGTTAACAAAAGCAAACAGCCTCCAATATTGACATATTCAGGTTTCATTAAATCCAAAATACCAAAGCTTCTCCATATTTAAAGCAGATCTTTTTTATTCTGCATTGAAAGAGCATCTTCTCTCACTTTACTGGGAGAGAATTTCCCAGGTTTCCACATATGCTCAAACTAGAACGTTAATTCTAAATACTTCTTCAGCTTACATCTTCTGTACATCTGGGTGAGAGGTGGGCTATTTATCTCACTACTAAAGGGAAAGGAAGGACTTTCTCACATGACATGAGGGAAATTTAAAAGTGATTTCTAAGAAGGTACTTCATTATGCAAATTAGGAAAAGGCAGCATTTTCATTTTTCCTTCCTGTCTAACTCTTTAAGGGAGTGTCTGTGATGATGCAAACCTAAACCATGCCTGAACAACACTATTGTGTTATACTTGATAATGTTCCACCATACCCAAAAATCCAAACTAACAGAAAGCATTAATAGGAAGCAAATTTAATATGTGAGAGAAGAAAATAGTTCTGTAGTGGATCTCATGCTAACCTTCTCATATGACAGAACAATGCACATGGCAACACTTTTTGGCACAGTTGACCACCCTCTTGACCACCCTTGTTAATTTAGCTTTCCCTCTACGACTACACACCAGAGGATGCATTCTGCTTGACCTATAAAGTGCAAGACAAGTCTTAGATCCACATGTTTAATCTGACTCCCTAAGGAAATGAAACTTAGACAATCATTTTTCTTCCCTTCCAGTTCCTTTCCCCATACAAACTGGCTTTTGGACCCAGATTTCAGAGGAAGAGAGACCTCAAAACCCATGAACTTCTACAACTTTTACAAATAGCAAGCTGGATAAAGAATACAGACCCAGTGGGCATCTCCACTGTGAGAAAGGCAAACGGCAGAGGCCACTGGGGGGTGTGGCAGGGAGCTTACCATGAGCCACAGCCAGTACTGCCTCTTGTCCTTCCAAGTGGCACGTGGAGATGACCTTGGGGTATTGCAGGAGTCGAAGAGAAAGGTCAGGGGAATGTAGCAAGGAAGTTCATTATTACAGTACACAGAAGAAAAACCCATAAACAAAGTGTTCTGTGATTCTACTACCAGAGTTACTTCCATATGAATATGGTGTAAATGTCTGTACATTGCAGAGGTTTATTACATTTAAAAGTAGAATGCTGTAAGATAAGGGGAGAAACTTCCATGGACTGTCTGTGCAGTGAGTGGGGTTATCTGATGTCCCACTGGTACACAGCAGTATATAATCACAAATAGAAGCTGAGTGTTCCCTACTTATTTTTTTATGATTTCCTTCTTAATAAGTGTTCACAAAAATAGCTATAGCAAAATCCAGAAATAATCAGTTCACCTGTGGTTAGTCATTGCTTTCAAAGAGGAGTTATTTCACCTAATACGAAAAATACCCTCTTAAAACAGAACATTAATGCACTTTGTTACTGATTAAGTACCACTTGCAATCCCATGAGAGAAATAGAAAACAACAAGAAACAAAAACTTAAGAAAAATTTCTAAAAAATTATTTTTTCTTAAATTTTTTTTTTTTAATCCAGTCCAGGGTATCACAGTATGATGGATCTTCTGTACATGCTACTTAGAGTAGTACATTCCATTTACTAAACTCCCTTAGGCTAATTCAATGTTACATTACATAACATTGTGGTTCTTTTTGATCAAATCTCACAGTAAAGTGGTCTACATTTTTATGATCATTTTGGCAATCTGGTAAACTTATCCATACACACTTAAATTACTGAGATTGGGTAATTTCCTTTAACTAACATTTCATAATCTTTCTCACCTTACAATGATGCCCTCCACAGGTAGGCAGGAAACCACTTTCTTGTCATTATGAAAGTTTTGAGACCCCATAAATTGCCATGGTTTGACTTAGGATGAAAATAAGGATGAAATAAGACTTGTAAAGGTTTTTCTCAAAAACACAAACAAACAAAAAATACACAACACACAAAACCAAACAAAAAACACAAAATCAAAAAATAACAACAAAACAAACCAACAACACAAAAACAACCCCAAAACAACAAAAACAAGAAAAGGAGCAATATCCCAGGAGGAAAAAAAAAAACAAAAAAGGTAAAAAAGCTTTATGTGAAGATACCCACTAGTCCTGTGGGTATCTGTGTTCAATTACTTGATCCTGCCTACAGAACCACTTTGCTTTTCCTGCAATAGGCATTTCCTTGTCTATATGTGTCTCCCTCTCCCTTCGGCATAGAATTTCCAGTCATAAACTAAAAATGCTTGTAAAAGGATTCTTGGTGGAACCAGTACAGTGCTGTAAAAAGCACTTTATTTCCGTAAATGTAAATGTACATTCTAATAAAAAGACCATCAGCCACTTTCAGACTGACCCTCATTTTATGCTCTTACTGAAAGCTGGTGAAAGCACAGAACCAAGGAGAGAGCACAAAGACTTTATCCCAGAGTGACTGTTGGCATAGTACAAATAAATTCAGATTGGAAAAACATCTCTATGTAAGCGTGTAACTCGATATTTTGTTTTAAACCTAGTCAAAGCAACTGACTGATAGTAGGGAAACAAATATGGGTTTAGTTCAATTACTAAAATATTTAAGTTTTAATACAGTGCTTTTTAACTCATTTATTTATTGTTAGCTTCCAAACCTGTAACATCTTTTTTTATGAGCTTTTTTATTTTAATCGCCCTAGCCATCTGCAGCACATCTGTTACTTGCTAGTATACAGTAATTAACTTAAATGTGGACTGGGTACTATTCTGAATCAACAGATATAAAAGCACCTGCCTTGATAACAGACCAACACCTCTTTATCAGCTATAGTAGTTGCTCAGGTTAGAGTTACATTCACTATCCAACCCCTAAACAAATGTGATATCTCTCTATGCAGAAATTGAAAACAAAGCCTTGATTTTTTAATGTTCTCCATTTCAGTTACAAAATTATCTCTCTTAAAAAGAGATATCACATTAAAAGACAGATACTCTGACATTAGTATTTATTTTGTTTTAAACACACAAAAGAAGTGAATGTTTCATATTCACTCAATTAGAAATCTTGTGTCACTCAAGATTTTCTGCTGAGTGTGGAGAAAGGTCTTTGTGGTCTCTGCTGGAGAGAGAACATTTAATGAATCCACTACGAGTTCTCAGAATCTTAACCATCTCATTAGGTTTTGAAACACTCCTAAGATCATGCTGAATCCACACAACTACCCCTTGGAAATCTGTAAGCAGCCTTGAACTGGCCACACGACTGCAGCCATTAGACTTCCTGGTCAACTTGATCTGTCTTTAATTGCATCCTTAGTACAAGTCACTTTTGACAATCCTGTTACATTTTAAACAAGACATAACTGAATCCATCATGAATCCCCGGATAATTGCATTTTCTTACCTTAGAGGTCTGTGGCTCCTATAATTAATTGCATTCCTTTTAAAGTCAGCCCAGAAGAGAATGGCGTTTTGCCAAGGAAGTTTTTATAATGTTCAAAGACTCATTCTGAGGAACAGCAGGTGCTCTTTGTTTTTTTATTTCTCAGTGTGCTCATGCCAGAGAAGCAGGGCATTCAATTGCCATGTGTCCACAGCCTAATGCTCTCTCCATCTCCATAAAAGAGAGAGATTACTGTACCATTCAGAGCAATACCCCAATAAACACAGTAAGGGCCGGACTATTAGGTAGGCTGTTTCGGGAAGTTGTTCTCTTGGGGAAACACGCTTCATAGGTGCCTGTGAAAAAAGTCTGCTACAGTATTTGTGCATCAAACCTTTCATCACATGTGTTACATCCTCAGTGAGGGTGTTCAGCCTGTTAGTTCTCAGAACACAAAGCATTTCAATCCGCCTTCCCTGGGCAGCAGGGAGCTCATTAGTACCACCAGCTCACCATCTGTCTCTGAAGGAAGAAGAGACGAAATTAATACATGATGGAGGTGGGGGGAAAAAAGGCAAACAAAAAAATGGTTGGGAAGCAGCAGGATGTCATCCAGAAAGGTATAGAATATTTCTTTTGAAATAATTTCTCCTTGTCTGCACAAAAAGTGGAGAATGGTCTCACCTTGGCTATGAAGTGTACACAAAAGCATTTGTAAAGCCTGAATTTTGGTAATTTTAAATACAGTATCTCCCAAAAATCTTCAGAAGATCTTCATTGAATACAGCTGTCCACAGATGAGTCCCATGAAACCTTCCTTGTTCTGTACCGTCTGAGCCCCAGGAGCAGCCAGCAGCTGAATTGATGCCTTTCTGGCTTTGAGGCATAATGAGAGCAAAGGCAATGGAAGAGAGCAGCTCCTGGTACAGACCTACCACGTGTGGGGTGGGTGACGGGGGGGACAATCACCTACAACTCAACAGGGTCTGCACACCCAAATGAAAGCTGCAATCATCCAACTGAGGAGTCTCCTTCTCCTCTACAAGTCATTGGGAAAGCAACAAGAGGCCACACGAGAAACCTAGGGTGGGACAAAGTCATACATAGTCACAGCTAAAACAGAATTCAAATCCCAAATTATAAAGTTCAGGGCAGCCTGAAAGTCAGTCACTAAGTGAATCCTCTACCGTCTGCTCCTTCAGGAATTTTAATATAAATATTCAGAGAGAGAATACATCTTACTGAAAAATCAGAATTGCCTGCACAAAGCTTTTAGGGCTCTTTTAAAACAGTGACATAAGTATCAGCTTTTCAACTGATCCCACAGACCTTTGGATGAAGACACCAACTTCTCAGATGGACACAGATTAACAGCTCATATATCAAATGTCCAAAACCTGAGCCTCCTTCACTTCTGTTTTCTTTGGCTGTTAACTTCTTTGTCAGGGAAAAGATCAACAAGCCATAAAGAAATTGTGGAAAAAACCCCCAACAAAATAACACAGAATTCTGAAGTCAGACAGTGGCATTTACACTCATGTCCCTAAGCAAATGCCTTGATTTTCAGAATGACTGAGCAGTTGCTGACAGGTGTTGTCAGGCAGCACTATTTTTTGGAAAACCAAGTCATTGACCTACAAGGTACTACAATTGACTTTAGGGGTTTTAAATTTATTCATTTCAAAGCTGTGTTCTCTTAAAAGGGGAAAAAAATGTGTCTAGCTATGAATGCCAAAAAATGTTAAATGGTGTGACCTCAGTTTTCTGCTGATCATGAACTATATGGAACTTATCCAATAAACATAATAGAGTTGGAAAATGAGTAACTGAGTTATTGAAAAAACAAAGTGAGTATGTCATCAGCACACAGAGTAAATGCACTTCTGTGCTACTTCCTGTGTCATAGACACTCTCACAGCCCACAATATCCTTCTCTTGACTATCTCACATCCTTCTGTGGGTCTGACCTACCTCGACAGCACGTCTTTGTCATATTTGCAACTTCAAAGAGATGACTGTAGTTACCGAAGCAGCACATCATAGCAGCACACTGGTGAAACCAAATCTTACATCTGAAGAAACACACGTTAATGAGTCAAATTCAGCTCTGTTTTAAAAAGCTGTATAGCTGGACTAGCTCCCTGAATTTAATTGGAACTGCCCCAAAAATGCAAACACAGAACCCTTTTTGTCCTCAGTGTAACAAAGAGGTGAGTCCAGTTCACAGTACAAGTGCTCTTACATTTCCTTGAGAAAACATCATCCAGGTTAGTTATGGAAAAACTTATCTTCATTTCTGAAGTTCTACTGTCAGGGATGAGCAGATTATTTGGTTGCATTACATTATTTTCTGCTTCTCATGGAAGAATGTATAGCCACGGCATAGAGGTATGGCAACTTTGGATCCAAATTCTCTGCTAGAGAGACAATATAGATATACTAATCCCAAGACAAGACACAACTGCTCATACTGGTTTTGTAGCAAGAAATAGAGTGGCTACAGCACTGGAAGGCATATGTTCAGAGGTGAAGTATATAGAATTAGAAATCATGAAAACCATAGATATGCTTGTTACAAACAGATAATTGCTTCTTTTGAAGATATCAACGTGAGTTTTATTCATATAATCACTGTACATTCAACTTTCAGTGTTGATGTCCATAAAAAAAATAAACAAATGAATACTGGCCTTTATGATATATTTAACAAGCCTTTCAAAATCTGAAATCAATAATCTCAGAGCTACCCAACCAAACTGCCACACTGCCTGCCTCTAATACAGAACTTTTAGGATTTTATAAATACACTACTTGACCACGACAGCTGATAATCATCTAAATCTCTTGTATCTGTTGGCACACTAAGAGCAGCTCTGTAGTATTTTACGACTACTGATGCCCCCAGGAGTAGCAAAGACAGGTGCCCCAAAGCTGGAAATATAATCAGACTCACAAGAAAGAGGGCAGAATGACTGCCAGTCTTGAAGGTAGATGTTCACAAGGACATTCATATATAAGTTCATAACATGTTTTATTTTGATGAACCTCTAGCAAGCAAAAAAAAAAAAATATATATATATACACTCGTAGACCGTTAACATATTGTTATCTGGAATAATTTTTCTCACGAAGGTACTCTCCACTTAACTGGCATTTTGTCAAAGTATGATCCCTTCTTTTTCTTTGCTGAGCTCTTGCCTTGAAGATTTTTTCAAAGCTTTTTATTTATTTATAATCATGCTAGGCCTCCTAAAGGCTTGGAATCTTGTTTGTTCTAACAAATTGCAATCATAATTAATAAATGTGCTAAACCTGCTGTCAACCTTACTGATGAGGAAAATTTGACTGGATCCTAGCAGGGAAGGATTTTTCCCTGCTGTGCCCTTTTGAAAAGAAAAAAAAGAATCTACTTCTGGTTCAGGGCAGAGGTATTGAAATGAGAAAAATTATGTCAAAATATTTTTAATACCCCAAAGAAGTTGAAAAAGGATAAAATTTTAATTTTAAATTCAAATGTAATGCAAAAGTTAGGCCACGAATGTAATTGAATTAAGCCCTTGGAGATCATTAAAATGGCAATTTGGAAACAGGAGAGGATTGTCCTCCAAGGAAAAAAACTTCTGCTTGATCTGGTCTGCTGATAGCCCACCACATTCTTGTTAGTACTTCTTTCTCATGGACATCTACAACTGCTCTGCCCAGAACCACCCAAACCCCACCTTTGAGTTTCATGGAGAAGAGAGAGGATTATCTCCATTTGATTACCCAGCACCCAGTTCATGGGGCAAATGCACAGCTGAGAGGCCTGACTGATATTGCAAAGGCACTAACTAACACAACTGACTCAGAACTGAATAACTAATAACTAATCATAACTGACTGCTTTGTAACCCTGTTGGCTTGCCTGTTTGACAGCATAAGTCTATCTTTGGTACAGTTCCCTATATATAATCCCATTGTATATACTGGGCTAATTGCAGCACAAATGAAGCTTATTCCAAGCCAATGCTTTAATCACAGTGAAGGCTGTCAGATTCCATAAAAATTAACCCACCAAGACCTACACCTGGTAACGTATTTGGGCTCCATAAAACTAATGGTAAATGAGGAACATTCATAGGTGCTAGCAGGCTAACACACGGCTGTGCAGAAGTACCTTGTAAAGGAAAACTTCGTAGTGATAAATCAATGTAAATCAGTTTTTCAGTGTTGAGGGACTGAAGTATAAATATGTCTAATAACAAGTGACAGCTTAATATGAGTGGTTTCACCACTGATGATTTTAGTAGAACCATGCCAGCCCAACCACTTACCAGCTCAAAACGCAATGCACAGCTTGAGAGGGAAGTAACACTAGGTACTTTGGGGGTAAGAAGACATAACATACAACTTTTCTGCCTCGTGATAAAAACATGCTCATTTCTAGGGTGAAGAATAAGGGAAATAAAAGGGAAAAGGAAATATAACATGAAAAAACTCAATGCTCCATATCAGGTGTCAATAATCCCATGCACCAAAAGCCCAACACCAACATTCTTAGCTGTTAAACTTACTAGGATTTTCACCAAATACAGTGCAATAACTAGTCATCAGTAGATAGTAACACTGAAGTCCCAGGATTCTAAAATATGAGAACAGCATACATGTGTTAAATATTTAATTGGTAAATAACCAATTACATTAATTAGGGGAACTTGAAGCTGCTGTTCCAGTGGTAATTGTATTTGTCAGGACAGAGAGAGACATACTCCACAATGTCAGTATAATATTCTTCAGAAGAATACATATTGATTAAATCTAACTGTGGTTATCTAATTGTGGCTAGAGGAATTATTGTGCCATTTTCAGTGTAGACAATAAGTAGTTGAAGAATATGCCCGTAATAAAAAAAATAAAACCAATAAAGCTATTAGGTTACATATGATGCTTTAGAAGCTTGCCTGGAGAATTCCCTCAAGTGAAGTTGGGGGTACTATTAAAAGCAGAAAATTATAACAACTGTCATAAGGGAATTACCCAGCACACTTTCCTGCTCTGGTGACCTTGCACCCCATGGACAACAAGGTACATGCAACCACCCTCTGGGGAAAACTCATTATTTCTCTTTATATGTTGCTATATAAAAGCCTGAGATGACAATTTACTATTTTCTGTTCTACCTTTTTCACCCTGCCTTCTTAACCACTAAGCCTCTCTGATTTCATTTGCCATCAATGATGCTTATCTCAGGGCCAGAGAAATTAAATTCTTGAAGGATTCAGTTCATTTGTACTTTCCATAATTAAAGGTATGCCTTTGCTAGAAAAATCGGGGCAAGTTTCTGACTTCCCAGTCATACTCCTATACACAAACTATTTATGTATCCTGAAGCTCCACAGCAATACCTTGAGTCAAACCAAACTATTGGGCCTGACAGGTGTTTAGCTGTTAATACAAATATCGTTCAAGTTCACATGAAAGGTATACAGTCCCCAGCTCCAAAGTGTCTGAGTTTCTAAACAGAGAGGTGGCCAAATAATGAATGTGATATGTTCATACACCCCAGAATACATGTACTAAAACACTGGTAAGCAGAAAGGTTCTGCCGTATTTCTGTCAGTGTTATTCAGTATAGTCTCTCCCCGCTAAGAATAACTCTCTGCTCCAGTAACCCAGAAAGTGGAGCAACATGCTCTGCTTTAGCCCTACGGCTGGTTATCCCAAATGGCATTTACGAAGGCTTGTGTTTAATCTCTTTGCTTGTATACTATATTCACAAATTAAACGGGGTAGAGAAAACAGGACAGATGTGACAGGAGATAGCAAAAAACAGAAAGAAAAAAAAAATTAGCATTGCCCCCATAAGAGCAAGAAGCACATATAGCAACTATATGCAAGAAAGGAATAAAATTTTAATTAAAAAATACTCTGCTGTACAGAACTTTTAAAGGTTGCTGCAAGCTGGTGAGAACCCACTTTGAAATTTTTTTCTTTTATTAACTTTCTCAGCAGCTTTATACATTTTTCCACTATAATTTTATGGCTAATAAATTACCATTATTTTGAATTGTCTGAAAATCATGAATCAATTTAGTCACAAAGCAGATCTGTTCAATTTAATGTTCTTGTTCCTTACTGCCTCAGTCATGCAATTTTCCCCCTTTGCTTCCTTTATTTCTCTGCCTCTCCTCACATCACCCTGTTGTAATGCCTTTAACATAAAAGATGGCCTTCATTCTCATGTTCTATTTAAATTCATCATGTCTGACCTCTTCAAATGCAATGAATGCATAATTAATTTTCATTATAAATTTAGAACACTTCCTCTCTTCTTGCCAGTTCAAGCTTCCTTTAGTTTTCAACAGCTATCTTGTTTTATTTTATATTCCCTATGACATTCTTTCTTGCTGTCTTCCTTTCAAATTCCACTTCACATACAATTTGACTCTGATACACACAGCAGGAACCCACCCAGAACCTGACGCAAGAATCACCACTAAAAGAATGAGTGTTTGGTCCATCATTAAAACACAGACTGTACTCACTTGGCTGGAAAAACAGCTGGCATAGCAACTGCTGTGTGCATCATCCTCCCCATAAAGAGAGGTTTTAGGATTAATACGCAGAGCCCTTACCGTTAATACCACATATTTAAGAAACAGATACAGCACAGAGCTGAAAGTATATACTTATTTCTCTCTTTAAACTGTGTGGTTACTTCAGAATTTCTTTCTTTTCCATGGTCATTAGGAATGGTCTTACTTCATACTCACACACCACAATCCTGCTACACAGGCTTTATCTGGATATTGCTTCTCCTCTTTAAACAAGTTAAACATTCTGTTTCTCTAAAATGCTGCCAGCTGCAGCTTCAGCATGACAATGGGCAACACAAATTCACGGAGACAGGGTTATCAGCCAGAGACTACAGGAAAGTTTGGATTTCAGCACCTTCCACGTCAAGGGGACTACCACTAAAGGGAACTTCCTTGCAACTTGATGACACCAAAAATTAAGAACTTTGCTGAGCAACATCAGGCTTATCTAATTGACCAGAACAGTTTTGAAATGTACTTCAAGCTGAACAAACAGACTTGTGAAACTGCAGCACTCAAAATGTTTTCCCATGAAGGACACAGAGGTGGAAGACTTGGTTAGTATACATTTATTTCTGCTCAGTATCCCCAGTTTGTAGGTAAAGCATAACAGTATACTCCACAAAGTTTTATGATTTGACTAAACCAATTTGTTTTATGACTACTGCATTAACTTTAGTTCCCGAATTCCTTTTTTTTCTGTAAATTAGTCTACAAAAAGAGTCTTTTAGAAGATCTAAAACTATTGCCAAAGGAAAAATTAAAAAAACCTTTAAACCAGGTGACTAGTCATTGCTAAAACATCAGATCTCAAAAACTGCTGGTCAGTTTAGTTGCCTTCTGCTCTGTAAAACACATAATTTTAAGACTGTAGCTTTAGTTGATGCATCAGATCTACTGTAACTGCACAGGAAAGCTTTCTATATGCAAGTTAAACTAAAGTTTCATTACTTTGCAGTTTAGTTGTTCTGCATTTTCAGATCACCTGTCCATCTCTACTAGCTCACTGACTTGTTTCAGACCAGTAAAGTGTGAATTGTCCTTGAAGTCTTCCCAGGCTTGTTTTGTTCAACTACTTTTTGTGGAAAATAAGTAATTTTGCTGGCATTTCCATCTTACTTAACCTATATAGGCAAATTCTTGCCAAACAAGGTTCCAGTGACATGACATCAAGGCAGAAAGGTCACACACCCACTAAGAATGCAATAGTGGCAATTGTTGTTCTGATGGATTGTCTTAGGCGGCAGGAAGTATTGAGTTTTCCTGTTTACCCATTAAAAAAAAAGAAAAATTTTAAAAAAGCAAGGAGATTGAACAAATTCTGTGAACTTTATCTTCTGAGTATAATTCAGACAAACTAATGGAAAGCCATATGTTGCACTGTCCTGGTTTTGACTGGGATAGAGTTAATTTTCTCCTTTGTAGCTCTCACAGTGCTGTGTCTGGATTCAGTATGAGAATAATGTTGATAACACAGGGATGTTTTGGCTGTTGCTCAGTAGGGCTTAATAAGGCAAGGACTTTCCAATGGCTCATGCTCTGCCAGGGAGGAGCTGCACAAGAAGCTGGGAAGGAGCATGACTGGGACACTCCATCTGAACACGGCCAAAGGGATGTTCCACATCACAGAGCATCATTCTCAGTGTATACACTGAGAGAGTTGGCTGTGAGGGGCCTTGACTGCTGAGGGACTTCATGGGCATCAGGCAGCAGTTGTGAGCAATTTTGGTGTGCAGCATTTGTTCTTCTTGGGTTCTATTTCTCTATGTTATCTTTTTTTCATTACAATTATTATTATTATTGATTTTTTCTATTATTAAGCTGTTCTTATCTTGAGCATTGGGGTTTACGTTTTTCTTTTTTTTTGCCTGATTCTCCTCCTCATCCCATGGGAGGAGGAAGGTGGAAGGTGTGAGAAATCAACTGCAGTATTTGGCTGCTGCCCAGGGTTAAACCATGTCACATGCACATATATATCACTGTTCCTATCTACTTAACTTGGATTTAAACAAGCTTTAATAGGGAACTGAACAATATTAAAAGGAAGCAAATGGCACAAAGTCCAGAGATTTAACTTATGCAATAGAGATTATGAAAAAAAAGAGAAACAAGGTTATTTCACGCGTAGTATTTGATATAATGAATGGACATAATCCTCCTCAAAAAACACCCTAAACAAAAGAGCCCTTTAAAAAGTGATACCAGTTTCTTAAACATGGTCTTGGAAAAGCACTAACACACTACAGAGCCTGCAAGCCTGAAGTCTATGACTATCTGCCAGGACTACACTTGTATCATGTTCCTGGTACTGTGCAGAGATGGTGAAGTGCTTCATAAAGAAAAGGGCATTCCTGTATGGTTAGATATTGACACAGTTATCCTGGAAATTATCCTGGGGAGAAGGAGGAGAAAGAGAGATCCTTGAGTGGCAAGAAGATTTATTGGATAATTTAATAGGATTTTCTCATCACTAAATTCTATTTTTCTTCTGTCCCTAATCACCTTTCTTCTACCTCATTAAATCCAATTTCACTTCATCTTATCTTTCTTTCCTCTCTAATTTCATAGACCATCATGTAATTTCTCTCTCACCAAACAGCATACTTTCTTTTTGCATCAGTCTTTCCACATCTACTTTTCCCCACCTTATCATTTAGTTGCCTCATTTCTTCCTGCTCATTACCTCTCTTGCCCTAAACTAGTCACTCCTATAATGCTGTCCATCCTGTCTTTCTGCAGCATTGTGTATCTCTAATTTGCTCAATTTCTTTCTTTCGGCCAGTTTGTTGACTGAGCTATTTTAAATTCCTTCATTTTTCTTATTTCTATAAATGTATATATAAAGGATAAAATCGAGCTATACAATCATTGAATCATATTATAGGGAATTGCATCCGTGCTCCTGCACACATTGTTAACTATAATGTGGGTTCACTGTACAAGAATAAAAATAAATTTAGTACTTCTATATAGTTTGGCTCATCTGCATTTTACTCATGACCCTGAATTGCACTTTATATTTCAGCAGTGAACATATCGGTAATTCTGCACATTTTCTGATTTTACACATAAAGAGTAAGACTAGTTGAACATTATGTCATCTTGGGAAGATGCAACACCATCCTTGAAGCAGCATTCAGTCTTGACTGCATTGGAAAGACTGAACCCATCAAATAATGTTCCAACATCATGTTTTGTAATTTGTCTCCCATATCTTCTCAATGAAAATGTATGTACACACACAAAACTCCTTCTTGAGCCATGTTCCACACCTCTCAAGAATGTAAAGGAAAATACAAAAAAAATGAGAATTAATAACAGCACAAGTAATTATTTTTATCACCTCTGAAAGAGTCCCTGGTCTATCGTTATGGTAGATCTGTTCAATGAGTCAATTATCATATAAGGCAAGGAAGGAGGCTGGCACACTCCCAAGAAGGACAAAGCCCCCAAAAATGAGACACTGTGGGAGGTTTGACTAGTTTCTGTAATAAATACACCTGTCTGCAGGAAGCCAGCTCGGCTCAGGTGTTTGCATTACTATAGGCACAGTATCATGAAAGTGAGCAAATGAAATCCTCCAGCACTTGCAGCGTGGAAGCACACGCAGAGACACCTCACAGGACCTGGGTAAGTATCAGCTGCACGACATCAGCTCACGCATCACCAAGGGAGAGCTTAGGAAATGCAACAAGCCCTACCAAAGGCCCCAGGCCAGGGATGTAGGGCAGACATGAGGGATTCATCTGGTCAGTGTGACTAGGACTGAGGTGGAATCTGCAAGCTGTCTTTGACCAAGCTGGTGATAGACAACACAGCATCAGTGTGAAGTCAGGTATCATGTCCATCTTCTGTGTTCTGTCGTGATCCCCCCCCCCGCCAAAACAACGAAAAAGTATAGATGCATTTCTGCAATGTGCTCCTGAAGTCCTAAACTTTGATTGCTCTGAGCTGCCTCTGCACAAAGCCAGCCCCCAGGAGATAACATCAATCACCAACCAGCCTGCCAGCTCTTCAGGAAACTACATTTAAGCAATCAGCCCCAGTGGTATGGGCTACCTGGGAAAGACAGGATGCACCAACTTCTTCCCCAACTATTCTTAATGAAAGAGGGAAAATATCTTCAGGGGACAATATTACCAGCAATTACTAATTATGGATGACAAAACAATAAAAGATATTGAATGTCTTCTGATTTAAAACCAAAAAGAACCTAGGGATGTCCAATCCTCAGATGATTAAAAGAATATTTTCATGAGGACAAGCAGTGTTGTCTGGAACTGGAGCTATTCTCAGTTTGTCTTTGGCAAAAGTCTAAAATGCAAAATATTAATAGCCAGCTACTGTCAATGTGTTCATATAATCACACAGAACAGTTTAAAATGCAGTCTTCTGTATTTACTAGCAGAAATTAACATGAAACCTTTGAATGTACCCGTCTCAAAATAAACCCTGCACAACTTTCGCAAGAAGGCCCCAAGAATTAGATCAGAATGATCTAATTCTTCTTAGATCATTCTGATCAAACTACTTGGTAGACAGAGGACTGACTGACTGGAGATGGCCACAGAAGTATGCGAGCCCAAATTGTCTGCAGAGATGTAAAACTGTTTCAAGAACGTAGTAACAGGTCAAGAGAAAATAAATTTTAGCCAAATTCATAGGTTCAAAAAGGCAGTAGGTGAATAAATGGGGTCCTGGGACAGACAAGTCATTCCCACTGGTCATTTTTCTGCTCAAAGTCCTCCATCTGCTTATCCTATTATTTCTTGACTGTCAGACAAAACTTTAGTATTACCATCCTTGTTAACAAACCATCTTAAAATCAACACTCAAATTCCCTGGTTCTTGGGGACCATATGTAAAATGTAGGTGCAGAAAAAAACACAAACCAAATCAATTCTGTTTTTTTCTGTATGGTATTTTCCAGTCAAGAGCCTTAATGTTATGTTTTATCATGTTTAACAATGTACGACTCCAGTGGAATCAACTTAACTAATGAGACGTCAAAAATATACTTTGTTGCATTTATCTAGGTTAGCAAGAAATTCAAAATTCCTTTAATGACAAGCTAATATATTTTCATTTTGCTGTCAAAGGGTCTTTGATGTTCTACTATAAGTGAATGCGTCTGTTGCATTAAAATTCTTGTGTAAAACTACATTCATCATTTGCTTTAGAAAATAACCTCTCAACCATAAAACCGCTTCATCTGGACATTAAAATGTAGAACAAGAAGAACAGAAATAATAAGAAGAAATCATTTAGATATAAAGATACAATAGTAAAACCTGATTCACTGCTACATTAAAACATATTGGTGCTCAACTTTCTTTTTGCTTTTTAATCAATAGCTACTGGTACAACAAACTCAGAAATAAAGATTCATTACACTTGAATTCTATGCACCAAGAAAAGCAGTATACTTCCACATATCTCTGCTCCTGATTTTATCTATATAATAAAGAAAACTTTTGTATTTCAGGGTATAAGCACATAGAGCATGTGGAAATCAACATACAGATGGCATCAGTCAATTTGGAGCCAGTACACTGACAGCTTCTGTGAAGAATGGATTTTGTCTGGAGACAGATACTAGACTCAGTGGTCTCAGAGAAATCCATACACAGCACCAAGAAGGTGGAAATGCACCCCTGGGACATTGAATTGCATTTGTACATAGGAAAAAAAAAATCAGTGAAACAAATGCAACATTTGTGCTTGAACCGTGAAAATATATTGGATTTAGGGCTTGATATGACTAGTCCATATTCAAACATCACACAAAAGCCCTCTAAGTTTACCAGGCCTGGGAACTGACAGTCAATATTGTGGCAATCACTGAATTAAATGAGTGAAAATACGGAAGGAAATGGGTTCTCATTTGTCACAAGCGTAAGATGATGACAGAATTTAAACAACACCATTTTAATATTTCACCATGCAATTTAGATTTCCTCAAGAGCACAGAAAGTTTGAGGTCTACTATAGAGAAAATGTTAATTAGTGTAAAGCAGTAACTTGTCACTGCTGATTTCTAAAAGCATGTGAGCAAAATACCAGTAGGGAGAAGGGGAGGAATGCAATTTTCATTCTGCAAGATATATGTTAAATCTAGTCTCCTTTCAGGTCATCTTTGTGGTTTTAAAGCTTCGTTCATAGTTGTCTCTATTCTGCTTTCCTTTCAAAGCCTTTTTTTAGCCACAACTTTGTACGTCTCTGGTGCATCAACATTTTAGTAACAGTATAGGGCTGACATTTGCGATTTTCATTCATTCTGTGCAATATCTTATTATTCAAACATGGTCATGAATCCCTTTGGGCTTGCTCACAGTCTTAAATGACAGTAGGGATGTAAGTATTTAAATTTCTGAAACTGTCAATTTATTTGGAGAAAACTGATGATAAAACATACAATTTATGCCATTTGAGGCTCCTTATTTTCCATAAAGAATTTACATGAGCACTGAAACAACAAGCCAATCTTCCCTAAACCAAGGGTAATTAAAAACACAAAATCTGTAAGGAATACCAATCTTATATTAAGGACAAGTTTAAATTAATCAAGTCATTGAAGAGATGGGAGACAAGATGACAGCACTGAGGACAACGTTCTCTCCTAAAAGTTGAAGTATTTTGTGATATGAATCTTAATATCCCTGTAGTGTGCCTCGTGGGCAAGACTAGTCTTCTACAAGTGGAGAGCTGGAGGAATGTCAGGGATTACACTCCTGCTATGGAGGGAAGTTTCAGGCTCAGAAGATCCTAGTTCTGTCACTAGAGTTAGTTCTGCAGCCTCAAATTGATTAATTTCTCTGTTTTTTCAGCTTTGCAGCTATAAACGGGGGTAAAATTTTGTTTTTTTCCCAATCTCAACTCCTCTTGCCTGATGAGAATACAAATTCATTTGCACAGACACACATATACTCACCTACTCACTCTGGCATAGGGAACTCCCTCTCCCACGCAGAAGCACTTCATGTCAATGTATACTAAGGAATATTAACTAACGGGTACTGACTTGGCACATGGGAATCAACATTGTTTTCACAACTAACAAACTATTTTTCTCAGATTATGGCTCTACTCTACTACAAAAACAAAAGAATATTAAATTAATTGATTGCATATGGCCATATTTCTTCCCCTTGAGACAAGTGGCTAGTTTGGTGATCTACTTTGCCCTCCCACCAACACTGATTTGCTCCATCTGTGAAAATATGCCCCTTTGGGTAACTACAGTGTAATGACGGCCTGACTAATCTACCTTGGTGCTATTATCACCACCTCTAGAAAGAGGGATCTATAAACCTGACAGACACTGAAAGGTTCGGTTTTACCATTCCTCCTATTACATATCCTAAACGCCTCTACCCTTAGACACCAAACTCCTCCTAAATCTCCCTTGTTTTTCCCTGTTTCACATCCTCAGTTGAGAGAACATCACCTCTTACAGCAGAGGGTGTGTTAAACTAGACTTCATACGGAGCACTGCTGTCTCCCTCTGTAATTGCATTCTTTTACTTTACCTGTACAAAAAATGGTGTGTTTGCTTATAAATGGACAATATTTTGTTTTACCACACTAGTCAAATATAATACAAATAATATATATCGTAATATTACACAAAAAGAAAATTAAATGTTAAAAAGGCCAACACGCTTTTTTGCATATTCATGTTGTGGATGCAATTTTTTCAGAACTATTCTACTCAGTGGATTTCAAAGAGTGGCAATTCTGCTTATTCATGTGTCAATTTATGCCGTTTTCCTTTCTTCACAACCAATTAGTTTACATAACAAAGTTCTTCCTCCCTGCAGAGATTAGGATTTCAGCGTACAGTCTTACAGAATGGAAAACTGCACAAATATTCAGATGACTAGTTTTGTTTAAAATTTTAAGAAACGTGCTACCATTTTCAAGATACCAGACTTCCTAACTCTTCAGCAATAACCAGAATGTATTTTCAGCTTCCTAGAAAAATGCTATCTTTATCAGCATTTAACTTTTTTTAATGTCACAAGTTGTATTACCCCATTAATCAAATTGATAGTGGCAACTTGAAGTTCACATTAAAATCAAAAGTAGTAACTACACAACTGTGAAGAAATTTTAGATTACATGTCAGTCATTCTCTGAAGCAAACACAGCACATCAGTCCTTGCATTTCATTTAGAAATCATTCAAAGTGTCTGTTCTGAAGTCTTCTAAATCAAGATTCAGGAGTTGTGCCATCAGTACATTTTGTCTAAAATGCTTCTGCTGTCAAAATACCTTCTTTGTTTCCATTGGGCTGAGAATAGAAGCAGCTGTAATATAGGTTTTAAATACTTTAAAAAGGGATTCAGTTTTACACAGGTTCAAACTGAGAAAATGGAGAAGTGAAATGCTCCATCTATTAGGCAATAATAACATGACTTGTCTAGTGATGGAAACCTGCTCAGAGCTGTATGCAAAAGAAAGGCAGGAACCTTGCCCCAAGGCAGCTGTAATCACATACAAGACAGACACATAAGACACTGCAGAGCTGAAGACAAATTTATCTCAAACTGTAAATCATTTTAACAATACCTAAAATCATTTGCATGACTTATCGGTATCAATCATACACAGGAGATGAGTTCTCAGTAAGGGTACGAATGAAGAGAGCTTATTTCCCCATTGAATGGGGGAAATCTTCCAGGTGTAAATAAGAGATCAGAGTTCAGACTGGAAAAATAAAACAAAGATAAATGATTGAATATGAAGAGCTTGCTGAGGAAATAGAGAGTGAGAAAATCAGAAATGTAAACAGCATCAGAGAGCAGCATATAAATGGATGACATTAGTTTTGCTAGCGAAGAGATCAAGGGAAAAAGAAAGTGAGCGGTGGGGAGGGCAGAAGGAGGGATGAAAACCAGAGAGGGGCCAAGGGCACATCCACAGAAATGAAAATAAGGAAAAGAAGTTCTAGTTTTGTGGACAGAAACACAATTCCATACAACAGATTACAGTTTAAAAAAAGAAATAATAAAAAGCCCTGAGGCTGAAGGAAGATACTTAAAAAGAAACTCTTCTTGTAAATAGGACCTTTCCCTTAGTATTTATTGCCACAACAGGAGACACATCTGTAGATATTGATCCATAGATATGTTGGGTAACTGAAACTTTAATTTACAATTATTGCTCCTTTTATTAGAAAGGTCACTTAATCTATGTCAGCTTCTGCTTTCTCTGACATTATTTACACTTGTTTTCAACAGCTGGAGAATATTTTCTGTATGTAGCAAACAGAGTAGATTAAGATTTATTGTACCTGGGCCTAATAAGTTAAAAACCACGAACAGAGGAGTGTGTAGGTGCTATATTTGCATTTTTATCAAAATTTTCTATTTCATACAGCAATTCATATGAGTCTAGAGAGAAAATTAACAAGTACCTATTATGCTTGAACATAAAACAGAGCTATTGACTGTCTAAGGCTGCTAAAACCATGAAAAAGTCTTTCATATAAGAGAGTGCTATTTGCTAAGAGAGAATTACATTGTTTGGATCAATGGCTAGAATAAATTCAACAAATTAATGTATTCTAAAGATTCTTTTCAATGCCACATCTTTTCTATTTCTTCATAAGGTACTGATCTTTCCTGAAGAAAGAAAACCGGGCTGGCAGGACCCCTGCCCTGATCACAGCAGCAGTTCTTCTGTTCTTTCCTGAACAAAATCAGGACATCCTGAGCAAAAAAAAAAGAAGACACATTCTGAAGAGAAAGGCTATTTAGAGGCTGTTAAACTTCAGATTTATTAGGAGAAGGAGGAACTGGCCAATGCTCTTGCTAGTGATCTTGTAGTTTTACTGAAATGGGTCAGAATATTTGTAAATCTTTAAAAAGCAGAGTTATTCGAAAGAAAAGCAAACTGGAGGCCAAGAGAAACAGATACCAAATCCTATCCCAGTTTACTGGTAATGAGTGCACACAAGTTCTCCAGCTATAAAAGGGAGCTCGAGAAACAAACAGGTCATGGCACAGAATCACATGAGCTAAAAATTGGAAAAAACCACTACAAATTAAAAAGTCATTCATATTTCCAATACGGTTTTCTGAAATGTATTTTCTGATATTTCAGTGATATATTAAATTCAGACTATTAATAGGCCCTATGTAGGTCTATCTCTTCCTTTTTAGGATCACTAGTGTTAAGTCCAGGGAAATTCCTGAAGCGACTTAGTTTTGAAGAGATGACCGGGGTGCTTTAAACATTTTTCCCCCTCCCAAAGGAAAGGGATTACACAAGCTATGTATTGGTTTTGACAGTCACCCTGGGGGCTGCAGGTAAATCCCAGCCCCAAACCCTGTTTTCGTAATTACTTCAACAAGATATCCTGTGTCTTTCAGAATGAATTATATCCTAAAGCCGAAAATGAAAATAGAGCCTTCTGATTAAAATCCTAAGGGTAGAAAAAGATATTGAACAGCCAACCTAGATGAGAAAAACTCAACCTTCCCGAAACAAAAACTTGGCTGAAGTTCATTAATAAAGGTATATATATACCACGTTTATGACAGGGTAGTGGCTTCACTTGAATTTTAAAAGAGAGGATGAAAAATTACTGTTGGCTGATTTCAGATGCCTTAGGTTAGGACTTCATTGGTTTTAAGAAAAAGTAAGCTGGAGTCTAGGTATAGAATATAGCAACTGACCTTACATGAATAACTGGCTGTAGTAAAGCAAGGAAATCCTACCAGTAATTTATTTTATAAAGGTCAGTCAGAAACTCCTCTGTATCTGGGTTTTACCCACAACATGGCTCTTTACTTTAGAAATTCCAGCTGCAGTTGAATTTCATGCAGGTGAATCCCACTTCTTTTATGAATGGGTATGACCAGCATTTCCAAAAGGTGTTCAAGTCCTCCTTTTTCTTAAAGTTTTGACAACTTTCCTTGATTTGCTGCAGGTAAAGGTCCTTGTGGATATGGGTTTAGGAAGCTCTTGCTTGCCTCGCACTGCAGTCAGGGGCTCTCACATTGCAGCTGCTTTGATGAATTCCTACCTAGAGGCAATTCCCCGCTGGAACCAGCCTTAACAACTGAACTCAAAGTT
This sequence comes from Cephalopterus ornatus, assembly GCA_013396775.1. Taxonomy (NCBI): domain Eukaryota; kingdom Metazoa; phylum Chordata; class Aves; order Passeriformes; family Cotingidae; genus Cephalopterus; species Cephalopterus ornatus. The sequence continues at coordinate 608,437 of VZRE01012620.1, forward strand.
TCTCTTCTTAAAACATGTTGTGCGATGCAGCTTATTTCAAAGCAAGTTCAGTGTATCACTGCAATAAATTACTTTGCAATTATAGTTTGTGAGGCCTTCCCATTTGAGAAGTAAGCTTGCACATTAAAATTATCAACCAGCTAAGGTTTAGGGGGTTTTGACTTTGCCATAGCAATGGTGGGACTCATCTTGCCAAACTTTATACCTCTACAGTGTAACAGACAACATCTGAGAGAGTCACCTGGGATCACCTTATCGCCGTTGAGAGCAAACAGACAGACATAGGAGGGCTCTGGTTTGGAAACCTGCCTTAGGATTGTGCTAGTGGTGCACAGACAATCTTTATAAAAACACAAGTAAAACAGAAACCCAGAAAATGATCCAGACAATGAACGTGGACATCTACATCACTGACATGTAGATTAGATCAATCGTATGTCAATACTCTCCCACCAAAAAGCAGGGTTTTGGCCAATATTGCCAACTTACTACTATTTATTTAAATTAATTAGCTGGAGTAAAAAAAAACAAAACATGGCCTTGAATAACTTTGACCATTTCATGTTTAGAAACTTCCTGTGCTTGCAATGCCTTTCTAGACCACTACAACCCGTAAAACATTTTACCATGCTGAAAATTAGGTGGGAGCTGAGTAGGGTGTCAACAGCGAGCCCTAGAAACACAGTACACATTTGCAATCTCTGCAGAGTCCATCCACAGGCACTTTTTCTCACAGAAGCACTTGCAATGAAGATCCACTTTGAAAGACTGGATAATTTTATAACTGCAATTTTCAGCCACTTGTGAGCTGCCTGCTTCAGTTACACTGAGAGCATTTGGCTTATTAAAGCAACTGCACAAAGTGCAGCGTAAGAAGCTCGACTCTCATTTCATTTCCATCACACTGCATTGCATGAGCTCTGCGGACCTTGCAGTGAATCATGCGCAGATCCTCAAGGGAATGCAGTTAAAAATTCGGAACCTTAAACGTTTTAGTAAACAGGTAGCTTACTTAAAATGCTGTTAATAAACCCAGAACATGAAATAGACTTAAATAAATATGCTTCATGACTAAAGTTAAAAAGATAGGAGAAATGTTCCAGTATTTGTAAGGACATATCAGTGAAAATACTACATATTTGGCTGCCAAATAACCAAGGTACTGAATGCTTGTTTGATCTCTAAAATGGGTAAAATAGTAAATCTATGTCTTAAAAGACCCTACAAGGAGAGCACTGACAATGAAATAAAGGTAGTCTTGAAAATATGTACCATGATGAGACATGTAATTAGAGCTTTTAATTCTAGGAGATGGCTTAATCCTTTATCATTTTATGGTACCTAATACAGACATCTGGAAGAACCAATGGAGGTGGGAAACAGAGAGTTCACTGATGAAGTAAAACCATTCTCCATCATGGTGAGACAGAACAGGAGGAATTTGTTAAATTATTACTAGTGTACATACACATATTTAACTGAATTATAACAGAAGGTATGTCCATAAGAAAGTCATTCTTCTCTGAGTGACAATCCCATGACTGTAAAATCATTTTCTAAGACCTTTTCCCATCTGGGATTATAAACATTTATCCCTTAAAATCATGACCCCTGTATAAATTAGAGCTCTTGTCTGTTGCACAGACTTTTGACCACCCACATTTCATGGACCTTTTCCTTCCCTCCAAGGCAGAATGAATGTAATTTATACTTTCCTTGTTTAAAAGACAGATATGATTTTACTTCAACTTATGTATTCATTTGAAACTTGAGTGTGGTGACTCTAAACCCATGCGCAGATTAGATTAGGGCAAGCAGACTCCTGTAGAGCACAATTGTTTTTCCATTCAGAAACTAGAAAGGCAGAAATCAGTAATATGTTTATAGATTTTAAAAAGGACCCAACATTCTAAATGTCCACCCCAATCCTCCTCTAACACTCTACAGTTGTCTTCTCAGTTCTTTCCTTTCTAGCCTGTAAATTTAGGAATACCATGGTTATCTTTCCTTTCTTGAAAAGAAATAAAAATGAAATTGAATGAATAATATTAACTGCAACTGTTGAATGTGACAAAGTCGAAAAGTCATCATAGGTGACAAATTAGTTTCCTCAGACAGAAAGAAATTCTGACTAAGAGCTGAAAACAGAATTCCTGTCTTCCAACCACACAATACCTAGAGTTTCTCTCTCCAAATCATGTGGTTTTTTTTAAATGAGAGTGAAGTAAAAAACCAAAAATGTACAGCTCATGATATGTGCTACTTAAAGTGGAAATAAGGCTTAAAGTCAACTAATTTTTGCATCAATCCAATTCCTGTTGAAACTAATGAGGAATCTCTCCACGGGCTTCTAAAGATGATACACATATTATAGACTTCAATACATTTTAGGAGCAAACTGCATCTCACCACAGTTTTGGCAAACAAATGGAAACATCCATAAATGAGAATAAGTCTAATTGGAAACAAATTTATCAATTATCAATGCCTTAGCAATAAATGAACTGATGGAAATTCTTCTGAAACTACAGTCAAATCAGTGGCAAATATCAGTGTTTCTTACTAAATTTTAACAGCCATGTCCTTATAACTTCCATTCATAATGGACACTTAGGGGACTGTGAATGAGGGCCATACACCTCTACCCATGCTCATAAATTGCAGATAATAAAAACTGGTTTGCAGCAAAGAAAGCCTACAAGGTTTTATTTTCTTCAAAATTTCCACTTCTACCATCTTTCCTTGAAGCTGAAACTCCGAAAATTCTACATAACAGCCATTAAAACACAAAAAACCCAAAATATTTTAAGACAACTTGTCTCTCTTGCTTCAATAAGCTACCAAAAACACGTGAAATTTTAAGACTGTTTTAAAAAAAAAAATCTCTAAATGCCTCACATTTTTGAATCTTGTTAGGCTAACTATGAGTGCAAAAGCACGTTTCTAGCACATTTCTTATTCTTTGATAGTGTTTCCTCTTATTATCCTAATACAATGCTACTTCCTTTGAGCATTTCTCTCATATTTTTCAAGTAAAGTTATTCCTAATACCACACTTCCAAAGTCTGCACTGGGGGAATTTTATCTACAAGATAAGAGATCTGAGAGTTCAGAGACTTATGTCTGCAAATTTACATTCATCTTAACTTCTTTTTTTACATCTTATTCAAGGTGAATATCTTATTAATCACAGGACTATAGTAAAAAAAAAAAAAAACAAAACAGAAAGGAAAAAACAAACAAAAAAAACAAACAAACAAAAAAACCAAACAAAAAACACACCAAAAAAAAAAAGTTGAAGGACAGGAGTGGCTCTGTGGACTTTTACATATGATAGAGTGAGGAAAATGTGGTGCAATTACCTGACTTCAGACAGGTGCCTTCCTAACAATAGGCCTTGAGATGCTTTATAGAGAGCCTGAAAAGTTTCATCACGATGCAATACACAGGCTTCTGCAAAGGGCATCTCTTGCTATTGTTATAAATACTTCTACCGAAAAACCTAAAACTGCCCAATGATAATGAGACATGAGATCCTATTGTCCGTTTGCCAGTATTAAACAGGGAACCTCCTGGAGCTGTGAAAAAAAAGCATTATGCTTCCCTTTATCCCACAAGACCAGAGTCTGAAATTAAAGGTCAGACCCATTATTTCACATCAGTGCTAAAGGCAGGAGAATTTATTCACTACAGAATTAAAGATTAACCAGATGCTTCACCAGGTATATGACTGTCATAACTTAGCAGACAGTATGAGAAAGTAGAAATCTGAGAGAACCTGGTGAAAGTTGGTGCTGTCTCCGGTCTCTTGCTGGACAACAGAAAGAGGCTGGGGGAGCTGAAACAACAAAGATGTTTTTTTTCTTTGTATTTTCAAAGCCAATCTTTTTAGCACTACCCAACTCTGACTGCAGCTGATGCAGTACATCAACCATCAGGACAAGAAGGGCTCTTGTGCAGGGGCAAAAGAGCAAAAAGAACTAAAATTACTTGAGTTACCCTTTATATATGTAGAATGGTTGAACAAAATGGTCTTACCGTGTTTTCCCTCCTTCTCTCACCTAGAAGATGGGCTACAGAGCAGTAAAATATTCCATGTTGTCTAAAAATGCTGTACTTTAGGTGTTGCTTCTGTCTCTTTCATTTGTTTTTGTTTGCCTACTACATCCACATGGCCTAAATAGTTCTGAATCCAACTAGTCTACCACCTAGCTGTTGCCCCAACTTTTCATATTAATATTTCCACCTCTAGCCTCCTATAGCCTAAACACTGAAACACTGAGATCAGTGTGATCTGGTTCAGGTAAAAAAAAAACAGTAATATCATTCTCTACACAGTCATCTCAGCCTATTTTCAGCTGGGTTGCTGATAAAATTCAGTCCTGTGCTAGTCTTTGTTTGGTTTAAAGGCCAAATTTTTAACAAACGTAATCTAATGCAATTTTATAAACTTAAAAGGACAACCTCCTTCCTGTTAACATTCTTGTTCTCACGCTCTGACAAGAGCGTCATTTCACACCACTGCTCTCTTCTGCATTCAAATGTGTAAAATCCACAGAGGCCAGACATTGCTTAGTTGCCTTACTAGAAACAGCAAGTCTACCAAACTGAACAGAATGAGGCTAAATTTGCGTCTGGTTAACTAAAAGCATAATCCGGACATTTAAGATTTTACCCAAAAAAACCCCTACAACTTATATTTTGGGAAACTGACTCAACACAAAGGCCTTAACACAGGAGAGCTTTACACACTATGTAACTTGCAATTCCTTTTCGTTTTTGTTGCATCTGCCTTCACTTGTTCTTGAAAAGTGATGTATTTTCTTTCTGCTCCAATGGATGAGCAGAGCTGTTCCATCCATAACCGTGTCATTACATTTCCAGCTCTTAGATGCTTCTTGGATACTCCTTCAGGCATTACATATTGTTGTTGCAGAGCGTGACCCATTTCCATAATCTGTGCTTTGGAGAGACTGTTGTCTCTCCAAATGGGATATGTTCTCCTTTTCTCTGAGAATCTGCAGTAGATTCCCATGCATATCCAAAATGCTCCTTCTGGCTTGTAAGTCCCATCACTGGCTCACTCATAATGACATACCAGCACCATTATTCTACCAAATGAAAAGGACTTTTGTGACAATCGAAGGTGTCCCTAGTGATCTAAGGCTGACTCAGCCTTAGACACAAATGTATGGACTGTAAAATGATGACAAATTGATTTTGTGCCAATGAATGTACATCATGCATCTTAATAATCTGTTTTCAAAAGCAATCACTTAGGTATTCTGTTTGTTTTTAGAGATAAACTGTAAAATCAAGTAAGAAAGCATTTTTCTCCCTTAAAAACATGTCACAAAACATTACATTTTCCCATCTGTGCAAGAGAAGTAAGATACGTGCATCCAAAATTGATTGAACGGTGCACACTACTGGCAACTCTTCTCATTTTAGGGCCCAGCTCTGCATTCCTCCATGGAACACTGTCAGAGTTATTGCCCAGGCACCACAGCAGGTCTTGAAGCCACTGTGAGCAGGAAACAGTACATTCGTGCAGGGCAACATATGCCAACTTGCCTCACCAACAGATGGGATTACAGAGCACAGTTTGGTCTGGAAACCAGGAGCACGGGTTTAACATGGCAGTTTTACTCACAGCTTCTTCACTTACAGGGAACTGGACATCAGTCTTTGTGACACCAAAAGCAGGGTCTATCTGCTGTTTAATTTTTCCTCTCAATTTATCTTCCAGCTCATTAATCCGTTTCCCAGCAACCTGTCCCCACTTTCTATTCTTACATGCAATTCTTCTCTGAGCTCCTGCTGGGAGGCATCCATCTTTCAAAGCAGCCAAGCTTTACTTTCTCCTTGTCTAGCTTGAGCTGGATCAATCCTTCTATTTTTCTGTCCTGAAAATTCAAGACTTGTTCTCAGATTAAGAAAACAATGCTTGGGAACAGGACAACCTGCCTGAGTAAGGGACACCCTTCCTTAGAGAATAAGCTTTCAAGTACCTAGAAGAGGAACGCCCCGTATTCTGGTAGAAAAATGATTACACCTCAATAAACAGAGCCTCATTTAGTATGGCAATTCTTCAGAGAACAGAGCAAGTGTCTTTAGTGGCAAAGCACCTTCTAGAATACAGTATTGAGAAACAATTTTAAATTACCCCCATCTAAAAGCCTAATATATATAATATCAAGTTCCTACATTTGATGGTTTTCATTTATCCAGAAAACAACTGAACAACTGAGACATTATTAGTTTCAATTACCACCACAGTGATAGCAGTGTATGTAAATAAATGAAAACCTCTTTTTAGAGCATTTGCATATACTGCCAATGCACATTCGTGTCTTGACTTCTATGCTGTTGTTTGCTTTGCTTATGCTAACAGTGGAAAATATTTCTAACATAAAATCCTCCAGGTCACTTCTTGTACCTGATGCAGAGAGATAACAAAAAGCATTTTCATAAACACTCCTCCACTTTCAGTCTCAGCTCAATTAGGAGATGTGTTTTCTTCACAAAATTCTCCTCTCTTTCCTCGTCTCTCATCTTGCACACTAAAGGACAGTGTCAGACAAACCAAGCCAGCCTTACTGCCATCCTAATGATTGCAGGGAAGGCAGGTAATATGACCCTTCATTGCTTCAGTACAAGATGCAGCTGATGCCAGATTCTGCTCTCTCACTCTTGCACTAATGTGTACATTGTATTGTTTAGGCAGACACATGCCATATATCTGGAGACAATTTTATCAATATCAAAAGGGGTTTGTGTGTTGTTTTGTTGTTTAATTTAGGGGATTTTTTTTCTGCTTTCCTTATTTTTCTTGCTGGAAGTAGCTCCAACGTAGGGCTATGTCTACAAAGAAAAAATGGGTTTGGAGAAGAGTTAACAGCTATGATGATTAAGGGAAAAAATTCATTTCTCTCTCCAGCACTCCTTTTTTATTACTACTTTAGGGTTTGAGGCATGAAGTAATTCCCTTGTCTGGACAAATATATTTGACCAGAAGTAGCTCAAGTAATAGATGCAGCAAGGAAAGCTACACAAAAGAATACAGAGCAATACTATTGGAGACAATACACCTGGGGAGGCTCTACAAAGGCAGAGAGATGGTGGATGTGGAAATCCACAGAGGACATCATATTGAAAATGAAAAAAAAATAGAGAAGAGGAATAAGAAGCAATAGACTAGCTTGAACCTCTTTGTATTTCCTCTATACTCCAAGGCCTGGACCAATTTCTTCTTTAATACTGTTGTTTCTATTTCATCAAAGACTCTGGCCCCACTAGAGGTGCTCTGGCCATTCCTGTACTTAGGCTTGCATCATCCTTCCACATTTTCTTTATGGACATCCTGAACTCCTGCTACCACTGAAATCCATGTACGTTTTTGGCAAAAAAACCCCTGGTGGTCATTTCAGAAGTACTGCATGAATGTCTGTTACACGTGTGCCAGAGCCATGGGAGACTGCTAGGCTGCATACAAATAAACACAGGCTTGAATTTGTGCACTGAAACAGGAGTTCCCAGAAACACTGCTGGGTTACCTCGGAGGCAACCCTGAAGGCACCGGAGAAACTGAAGTGTACAGATGATGAAGGTGGCCTCAAGTCTGGCCTTGAGGCTGCTCCTGAACAGCAAGAGGATGCAACCTGCATGTACAAATGCTTCCTGCTGTAGAAGTGGTAACACATACTCCTAAAGCAAAATTTTCTGCAACTCCGAGCGCTAAAAAGGGGTGTATATTGGACAGTAATGGACAGCCCTAGTCAACCTCCGATGTTGGCTGACAGTGTTAACCATGACTGATATAAAGACAGAAATATGAGGGTAGACTTTTTTCCCTGTCTATCTGAGCTAAACAGTGATTCACAGAAGACATTGGAAATTCAATGACATGTTTGCAGAACATAAACTTAAGATGCTAACAGCATTTACATGAAAGAATACTTTTTTTCCACACCTGTGTAGCATTAGATGATTCACCGACCTTGTGTTATGAACAGTTCATTGCCAGTTTCATTTGGAACACTGTTACTATGAACAAGCAGTATCTGGGGAATTTTTGAGTGAGAAATCCCTCCAATACTTCTTAAAAGTTGCAAGGTCATAATTATAACTAAGATGGATGTCATTGTTTTTATTCATTTATCACAATGGTCCTCTGGAGAAGACTTTTTTGCTGTGAATGGCAACAAAAAAAATTAACAGACGAGCCAAAGACCTCGGGAGTTTGACAGAGTACAGGATTCAGCAGCCTGAAACAGCACAGACTGAGCAGGCAAGCTGGAGGAGAACAAGTCTGTTTTAGTGCTTGATGGAGTGACTCTCACAAGTCCCATATCAATTTTTCTTTTTCTTGCTTGTCTTCCTTTTACTGTTTGTTGTAAACCTTTTTGAGCTCGATATTCAATATCTCTCTTTTCTCCTCCAATGTTATTTTTTTCTGTACAATGTGGAATCAACTTACTCTTATATAATCTGCAAAGGAAATCAACAAAGCCTGTGATTCAAGCTGTGAGTCTTTGAAAAAACACAGAACCAAATATCTACAACACAACTGTGTGCCCACATCTATGTATTTCATCCTACGACAGCATCGTAAGTTTATTACAGAGCAACTATCGCTCCACAATAACAGTTGAGAACTGGCTTTCAGCTGTAAGCCCTCTAAAATATTTCATAGAAATAAGAGCTAAAGAACTCATCCACCTCTACAACATAACAAGCTGTTTGCTTCTCACACATGTTATGTCCCCTCAGAATGACAGAATATATGTGACAACTTCAGCATACCTAATTACTAGGTCATAAATAAATACACTTCTGATTGAAGGATAAAACTGGAGGCATGAAGCATTTCTGTCAATAACTTATGTAAGCCTGGAAGGGCTCAATGTGGCAACTAAACCATGTATTAATCAAATATATTTGCTTACATGCCACAAATGTATTTCTTAGCACCACCAGCTGAACTACTACTATTTCATTAACCAAAATCTATTTCTGCCTCATGTGAAAATCTCATGAACATAAAGCGCATCTTGGGACTACGTCCCTTTCAAACTTTTTAATGTTTCTTTAGGATCAAGCCCAGACCTTATTAAGCCTTGGAAACATTCTTATCTAGTTTTACAGTGCTTGTTTAACCCAGTGGGCGGTATGTGCTGGCTCAGTCCGTGCCTGCTATGGCTGAAGACCCTGGCTCAAGCTCAAGACAAAAGTGTGAAGATTTCCATTACCATCTCCTGCATGAACCAACAGGGAGCCATCACACTTTGATAAGACTCATAAGAAACTCTCTATGCTATGTTCTGAAGTGTAACTGTGTATCTAAAGAAAAGAGGGTGAAAGGTAAGACTTGATAGATGATGTATTTTGTTGGCATAAGGGTAATGTAAGAACACATAATAATTAAGAACTGGCTGGATCTCTTAAAGCCCAGACATCTCTAGAATAAGCTTATTCCATTTGACTTTCATAATTAAAATAAATAAATTGTGGAGAGGAGAACCAAAGCATTATCCAGCTTGAAATACAAATACACTGAATTAGCAGAAGTCAACAGCTAATGTTAGTGGCTGATTATGAGCCCCATCTTGCGCAGAGAGCAAGTGAGGGAGACACTTCTTTGTATTAACAAATATAAACTCTGAACTCATGTAAGACTGTGAAGGCTTTGGCTCGGAGATCTGAGATATTGCTTCTTAACTTTCTCAGATCATAAAGCAAACCTTAGAACGAGAATCCCCTTATGTTTACTATAAGCAATCCCACCTTGAGTTTCAGAATCAAACATGGAAAGTTGTTCTCAAACTCTAATGGGCTCTCATATTGTGGTCTCAAGCCTGCTGACATGTCAGTCACAGACACTTCTACAGCAGCTTCAGAAAACTATAGTAAATAGTAATTCCTAATTAAAAAAAATATATGTTCATAAGGCAACCCAAGTCAGATGAAAAAGCGAAAACCTTAAAAATATAATTTCAAGCATTACGTAAAGCAAAATTTGAACAACATTATACTGACTCATGTATTACTCTCTTAAACAGCCCTGGTGAAAGCAACAGGATGATTTTTAATATAAGGTTCAAGCAATACGGTTTTCAGGTTAATAAAAGACACATATTCTTCTAGGTATTCTTTTATAATGATGAAGTTCAAAAAGAGATTAAATGATTCTGAAAGGCTTTTTCCCCCTTTTCCAAAATTCATATTCCTCTTTTCAATTTCACTTTGAGTTACACACTTCATACATTCAGTTTATGAATACGAATGTAATCTTACGCTATGGATCATGAGCCCTCTGGAGAAGGGGCAAAAGAGCCAAAAGAAGATTGAGAATTGTTAAGCAGCAGTAATCTGCAAGAACTGAGTTCTTCCAAGGCGGAGAAATGAGAGCAGGCTGTGATAAGTGACTGCACGAGGCTTCACTAGCACAGAAAGTGCTTGTCTAATGCAATTGTTTACAACAGCTCATATTCTCCAAAATGTTCAAGTGAGCCAGTAATTACAGCTGCATCTCAGTCTTCACACTGTACAGGAAATAAGTATTTTTGACTCAGGGGGTCACATAAAGACAGAGATCAGGATCTCACAAAAAGAGATTAGGAATTTCAGTTTGAAAATGTCAAGTAGTCAGGGCAAATACTCTGGAAGTCTACAATAGGAATTATTGCTTGGCCATACACAATAGTTCAGATTCCTATAAGCAGAAGTGGCAGGGGCTGAAAGTCAATGGAAGCTATGCTGCAATTACACACTCACCAGCAGTAGTGACTACAGTAGATTAACTAATCACCCTCCTCAGTCCCAGCCACTCATTCTTGCCCTTGCCTGGCATGCAGTGGTGTGCCTGAGGAGGTGTTTGTGTGCCCATCTCATGACTAGAATGGGGAAACTGGTCAAAGCATAAAACAATTCCATTAGAAAAATAACAGTGATTCTTATTACTAGGGCTGTGGCAGCACACAGAGAGAATCAAGGAGACAGAGAGAAGACACTGATTAAGTTATGCTGCTACCACAAGGTTGTTCAGCAGCAGCTATACCCCTCCAAGAAGCAGCTCAGTATATTGGTCTCTACATATTCGCCTATCAAAACATCCATGGATTAGACTAAGAATTTATCAGCACTTTTCTGAATAGACAGCATGCTGTATCTTCTACTATAAATCAGTCTAAATTGCCATGATCAATGTACAGTCTCTCTTTGCAGAACTGCTTAATCGTTTGCTTTTCTTATATAAGAGAAACCTCTTTGAGTTTGGGCGGGGGGGCAGGGGGGTGTTTGGTACACTTATTTCAGAAACAAAATTAAATCCAACATTCCAATGGGTTTACAGGGTCAGAAAACATAGCAGAAAAATGACAGAATCACAGAATGGGTCAGGTTGGAAGGCACCACAGTGGGTCATCTGGTCCAACATGCCTGCTCAAGCAGGGCCATCCTAGAGTACATGGTACAGGATTGTGTCCAGACAGTTCTTAAATATCTCCGGTGAGGGAGACTCCACAATTTCTCTGCAATCTGTTCCAGTAAAGGTCTTCTTCATGTTCTGGTGGAACTTTCTGTGCATCAGTTTCTGCCTGTTGTCTCCTGGTTGTCACCATCCTCTTGACATCCTCCTTTCAGATACTTATGGACATTGATGGGGTCCCATCTCAGTCACCTCTTCTCGAGGTTGAACAGGCCCAGCTCCCTCAGCCTTTCTTTGTAAGTGAGATTCTCCAGAGCCTTGACCAACTTGGTAGCTCACCACCAGACCCGCTCCTGGAGCTCCATGTCTCTCTTGTACTGTGGAGCCCAGAGTTGCACACAGTACTCCAAATGTGCCCTCACCAGGGCTGAGTAGTGGGGCAGGATCACCTCCATCAACCTGCTGGCAATGCTCTTCCTAATGCACCCCAGGGTTCTATTGGCTTTCCCAGCCACAGGGGCACACTGCTGGCTCATGGACAGCTTGTTGTCCACCAGGAAACCCACGACCTTCTCTGCAGAGCTGCTTTCCAGCAGGTCAGCCCCCAGCCTGTACAGGTGCAGGGGTGGTTATTCCTCCCCCAGGTGCAGGATGCTGCATTTGCCCTTGTTGCACTTCAGGAGGTTCTTCTTTGCCCATCTCTCCAACCTGTCGAGGACCTTCTGAAGGGCTGCACAGCACTGTGGGGTATTGGCCACTCCTCACAGTTTTGTATCATCAGTGAACTTGCTGAGGAGGCCTCTGCCCCTTCATCTAAGTCACTGATGAAGAAGTTAAATAACACTGGGCCCAGTGTAGAACCCTGGGGTCACCACTAGTGGCAGGCAGTTTCATTACTGGAAAATAAGTCTTTGACTGTGTTCTTCTGAAACTCTTCAACCCAGTGTATTCTGTCTCCCTGGGTGGGTTGATCTCTTCTCGTTCTCACATTTATGTTCCAGAAACCAACATCACTTCTTTCCAGCAGGAAGTTAATTATCAGTATAAGGAAAAGTAGCTTTTCAGACTTCTACTTTTGGATAGGACGTTCCCTTTAAATTGTTTTGCAGAAGCAGGCACCAGAGAGTGTAGAGTTTGTGTATTTTGACTCCTTTCCTCCCTCACCAGGATTTATAATGGAGTGAATGTCAAGCAACTACTGAAACACTGGATTGCTGTGTTTGAATTTATGCAGAAGTAACTCTTCCTATTGTAAATCAGATGGAATTATCCTTAACTTGTCAAGGTGCAACAAGGGGTGACTGCTCCCTAAAGGACAAGGTCAGCGAGGCAAGAGCCTCACTTACCAGGGCTCCACCGTAGCACATCAGGTGAGGTGACCTGGGCAAGCTGCAGACGGTGTCCAGGTCCACCCATGAGTCCAGATGAACAGGCAATGCCACAGCGATGAGGCTCAGCCAACAAGTCAAGCTGCCTGTCAGAGTCCAGATCAAAACAGCCCATGGCCAGGCAGGGGCACGTGGTGTGGGGGCAGAGCTGAGGGCAGGCACACCCATGGTGTGGTTCAGGCTATTATCATCCCCAAGGAGGTTGGTCAAGGCTACCAAGGCCCATTGGTGCCTTCAGGGCACACAATTCTAAGAGGATTGAACGGCTTTTATTGCTGTTTTGATTTTGGCTTTAAAAACACTGAAGGCTGAGGAGAACATGCCTAAGCTCTTCTGAGTGCTTTTCCTGAGCGGAGTTCTTAACATGCATCTAATCAGGGGATTCAATTTGCTTAGCTTTTAGAATATAATATTTTTTAGAAATAAAAAAGGATGTATGTGTTTTCCTACAAAATATGCTAGTATTTGTTATTGTCAATTCATTATTACATAACATAATCAGCACAAAAGTTCAAAGACTTTGTTCTGAATATAACCCTCATACCCACAGGCCTTTAAAAGATAATCCTGGGGTATTAGATAAATACTCTCTTTAATGAGAAGAAAAATCTTGCATTTATGTCATTCCATATTTGAAAGTCCATGTTTCATTGCCCTTAAAAGATCCTCCAAATGACACTAAATCAGTAACACTCTACAGGGACTACAGAATTGGGCCCAGTGGGCAAAAAAGTAGAAAATAACTTTGTCACAAGTACGTCAGCCAGCTTTCTGCCACCTACTTATACTAGCCTGCCAAATAATCCTCCCCACAAATCTATGCGTTAACAGTAAGAATTCCTGTCATCACCAAACACAAAGAATTAAAAAAAAAAGCTGGATTCTAGTGTGCTGGGAGATGCATGCCACTGCATATATGCTAAAGCAAATTTCTGAAGTGTTGTTCTGGGTTTTTTTAATGTTGCTCTCTGTTTTACTTCTGCCATCTCTGAATCCTTTAAAGCATCACCTTTTTTTCTCTTGCAATGTCCTTTGCTTTTCTCTAGTTGTCAAATCATAATCAAACCAAGCTACACCTTTGTATTAAAAATTCAGTGTTGATGTGCTTGGTCTTCCTTACACTGACCTAGAGTTTCCCAGGAAATATTTGTAGAACAGCTCTCAGTTACTTAATTCCCCTTGGTCCTCCTCTTGGTCCTCCATCCCACATCTTCTTGTAGATATGGTTTCTCATCTTTATGCCCTAGAGCAGACTTTTGTGTACTTGTCAACACTTTTTCAAGTTTTTAAGCTATCCACACCTCTTTTGGGCATAATGATTGAGGAACAAGGTACTTCTTGGGACACTTAACCTTTGTTGACAATCAATTCCACAAAAATTATTTGTGCTCACTTTATTGCTGTCATAAAAAATACAAATGTTATGGACATATGGTTATTTTGAAGCAATGTGTTCTGAATGAACTCTAAAGAAGTAATGTTGTACACTAGCCAATCCAATGCCTTGATATAACTCCAGATACTCTATTAATTCTGAATTATAACCCTCTTTACTAAATCTTCTTTCAGATCTCGTGTCCTTACTATACAATAGAAGAGCACTTATGGGAATTGGAAATAGAGAGTTTATAGTTATGGCTGCAATTCATTTTTTTATTAGAAGTCAAAATCAGCCCATCAGTCAAAGAAATACCATCTCCTATAACTTTTCATGAGGGATGGGACAGAATTTTTCTATTACTTTTGAAATCCATTATGAAATTGCCTCCTTAATTGAGAAATCCCAAAATCAGATGTAATAACCAAAACCAGAATGATGCTTCAATTCGCAGATAAAGGTATTACAACTGGTTTGCCTAGCTGAAATCTAACATTCAGGATACAGTATTAGAGATACTTTATCTCTAAATTCAGATATATTACATGCTGTGAGAATGTTTTAAATTTACAGTTTAATATTTAAGTCTATAAAGAGTTGGCTGAATTAAAAAAAATGCAAAGTATCACAGACCTAAACTAATACAGAATGTCAGTGTGACTGTGCATCTGTATCACTGTATTATCTGTATCACCCAACCTGAGGCAGACAGCAGAGTATAGAAGAGGAAGATGGTCTTGACACAGCACCTTACAGTGTAGGCAATTATGCTATTGAATATGAAGTCAAAATAACAAATTGCTTGTTAAATAATTTTAAGTGATACTTTCCTTAGAATAGTCTTATAATAGCTTGTTACAAGATTCAATGTCCCTGTCAAAATTCCATGTCTCCAGTCTCACAGACTGTGGCAAGCAGATTAATAACTGAAAGTGTAATGCACTTCATTGACACACTGACAAATGATGAGCTCCTAAATACATCTTTTTTTAAAAAAAAAATCTTGTATCATAAAAATGATATAATCATGAATGAAACCACTCCAAATTTTACTCTTGACACCTAATCTGTGAAAGACTGTGCTTATGTTGTTACGTGTTGCTTCTGCTTTAATCCTTTGAACAGGATGCCAATTATGAGTATTGGAACAGATGAAGGATTCTGGTAATAATTCCAGTATTTGCCTGTTTTAGCAAGCCTAACTTGGTTTTTTGTCACTGAATGGCACTCTATAATCATATTTTCTTGCACTGACAAATTTCACTCTTGGAACCCAGACACTGGACAGGACTGGATTGAAGAATTACACTGCACTTCTGCAAGGTGTTTGTGTCTGCTCTCATTTCAGCTTAAGCCATGTATTTATTTCAATTTAGCTGAAGTTGCGTGGGAACACACTGAGGGTAAATTAAGTTTAGACACACAACCAACAATACAGATATATGTGCTGAAAGCTTGTGAGCAGTAACAGCTGTACGCAGGGCCTTGGAATAAATTTGTCTAAAGAGGAGGCAGAAATCTCATTTCACATCTGTGATGGACACAAGCAGAGATTCCATTGATGAAAATAAGCTGATGAGCTGAACCGGTAACACCACTAACATTCAAAGCATGTTGAAGTCCTCCTAAGACATAAGGCCTTTGCACCAGCTTAACTAAGGAAGACTGTGGTAAGACAAAACTTTATGTTAATAGTCTTATATCATCAAAACCAAACACTTGAACTATTCAAGATCACATCACCTGACATTTGTTTGCACAAGCAATTTGGCACGCGCTTACGAACAATGGATGCTTCTGTGGAGGCAGGATCAGTTCATTAACAGAGTATGGACTGAATTATTCATAGAAAATACATTATTTAGCACCTGTGCTTTAAAGCACTGCATGCCATTTTGGGCACTTATTACAAAAAGGACATTAATAAATTAGAGAGAAGCTAAAGCAGGCAAGCAAAACAATGAAAAGGTTGTAAAGATAAAGCCCAGAGGAGGGGGAATGAGACTGCTTTGTTTATACCTGGCAGGAAAGGTGAGAGTACACTTTTCAAGAATAATCCCTTCTGGCAAGGGATTATTTACAATGGTGAAGAGAGACCTAAAAAGGAGTAATAGCTTGAATCTAAAAGTGGTCAATATTAAGGCTGATCAAAGCCTCAGAAGGAGGCTAAATAGGTTTTAAAAATTACTGATAATACAAGCCTACAGTTAACAGAAACAGAAGCAGTAATAAAATTGTTAATGACTTGGAAATACAGAGACATGGCAAGACAGGTATTTCAGATATTCTACTACACTCCACAGAGAAATGCAAGCTACAAAGCCTAGGTTGCAATTTAAAAAAAAAAAAAAAGGGGGGGGGGGCNNNGGGGGGGGGGTGGGGAGGAAGAATAACCCCAGTAATCATCTGCCACAAGACACTGGCGAGAAGAATCTCGGTGCCAAAAGTCTGAAAGGAACAGATCAGACAGTCTGAATCAGTGTCATACTCAATAAAAGGAGACATGTTGTGAAAGGAGGAGAAAAGCTCACCACAAAAGGCATTAGAGGGATTCATTCTACACATAGACTTGTCTGTACAGCATATAGAACATGCTCCTCAGGTAGTGATGGCATCTCATGGGGGCAGGGGGAGGAGGGGGTAAAAAATACTATCAGAAAATACACTGGGGCATAAAAATAGCCATACGGCTCAATCAGGGAGGGGCAAGAACCGAGGCAAACCACCAGGCCACAGATTCACTTCTTTCATAAGAAATCTTTTGTTCTGCACACTTTCCCAGCTGTTCTAGTGAGAAAAGACAAAACCTTTCTCTTTCTTACAAACAGTACCCCCCTTTACTTGACTATAATAATGACTTTCATCAAAAGCTTTGGGATGTAAATAAAATTTTATTTATAAAACAGATTTGAATTCTTGAGATTACTTTAAGTTCAATACCTCTGTTAAGGCTCTAGCACTCACAGTAAAGTATCACTTTAAACAGTGTTATCTTACATAATCCTTATCATCTGACAATAATTTTTTTGGGGGTTGTCTGAAGTGCTTTCCCTTTCCTCCTTTAGATACAAATTGTGCTACGCTGGGTTTGTATCATTCTAATATTAACACAGTTCAATCAAAAAGCAAGAATAACATTTTGTTGTCTCTTCAAGGAGTGGGGCTTGAATCTTTCTCTTCCCCGACAATGATTTACAAAGGAGAAACTCTGCCCCACCACCACAGAGCAGTTTGCAGTCTGAGTAGTGTGAAGAGCAACCGAGTCATTTAATGCACACAAGATTTGACAGAGCAGATCAGGAAACGTAATGTTATACAGTAAGTCTGTTCATTTGGGTGTTTTGTTACAAAGTATGTAGGGCTGAAAAATCATTAGAAACACTTAGCAAATCCTCAGATTGTCTCAAATTTTCCAGTTGGAGAAAGGTCTTTCCCTATTAAAATGGCCCTGGATATGCCTTACAGCAGGGGAGCTGTGAAATGAAATTCCCTGAGGCTCCCAAAGCTCCACAGAAGCTTTGTAAGCTGGTACTTAGAATGATCCCGATACATCAGCCTGGTGACAACAATTTGAGGCCTTTGCCTGGCAGGATGAAGTGCTACTGCCAGAGAAAATTACAAAAGAAATTTCCAAAATATTTCAAACCATTCTGTATCAGCTGGCTAGGCAACAGAGGAACCTTCTAAAGAAGACATAAAGAAAGGCTGGAAGTGAGCTAGAAATCAGTCCTTTTCAAGAGGCTGATGAAAATTGTATCGTGCTCTAAATTTCTAACATCTGAGCTTGCATTCAGCGGAATTGATAGCAATTATCTCACGAACACCAGAATTTCACAATTCTGTTGTTGCATTCTGTGGTTGGACTGCTCAACACCGTCAGGTTTGTATCAATAGCAAGTCACCCTGCTCTCAGGAAACATGAGATTACAGCTTCTGGAGTAATCATACTGACACGGGCAGGGAAAAAACCAACTTTCTAGTTGTTGCAGACCAGGACAAGTCATCCCATGCAGCCAAGCCATGAACTATAATTTTGCAAAGACCTAAACATAATATGGTCAACTCATAAAGCCACAACATGCCCACTCTAAATTAGTTCAAAGTTTTACGATACAAGAGCTACTGAAAGATCTTCTTTGGTGCAAGGCAGGAATCTCATCAACTGCTAATTCTGCAGAGTGTACTTTTGTCCCAGGAAAAATACATAGAGCCATATCAAAGGGAAGTGCAAAGTGACAGTGACCACGAGAAGCCCTGCACCAACATTTTTATACTCTATGCTCTGGCAGTAGCAGTGCCTTTCCACCTTCTCATGCTTTGTCATCCACGGGTGAAAAGTACTTAATGGGCTAAGACCATAGCAGATATGCAGAGGCATTGCCTCAGTGACCTGAGTTTTAGCTATCATGACTCATTTATTATTCTAACACATTTATCTGTTGTAAAAACATTTCAGAAAATTTACTCTTCCTATTCCTACTCTCCCAATTCAGCTTCCTACTGTACAGAAATTTCACAAACATTTCTTTCCACTGCATGTAAAAAATAGTTAAATGCAAAGAAGTAGCGTTAACAGCTGCAGCCTTTAACTACATTTCAGGGTTATTTAAAGGCTTATTATCTTGATATTGCAAACTGATAAAAAAAAGAAATACTCTGAGGCTAGTTCATTAATAGAACAAAAGAAATTCTGCAGATCTTCAAACAGAGTTCTACAAACTCACAAAGTCTTATTGTTATTAAAAGTCTTACATTAAACCTGCTCTACTGACAAATACGGCTCGACAAGGAACAAGTTCAATTCATTTAAAGACCAGTGTTGCCTAGAGCTTGCCAGCAACCCCGACTGAAGTAATCCTTCCATTTGTTACAGACAGATCACAGCCTAATTTACCTAAAGTAAAAAAATCAGAAAATAACATTTCAATTTCATACATTTTCAAAGCAAGTACTGGTACAACCAGAATGATACATTTTCCCACTCGTAATGCTTTCAGTCAATGAGAGCGCAGATCCAAGAAGCGCTGATTGCGTAACACCTTTCTACACACATTACAATTCCCCGCAGCAGTGCTGCTTGCTCCCAGTGTAGCAATAGTGTAACCAATTTCATGCCAGTGTTGGAAGAATCAGTATGCACGAAGTGTTGGTTCCCCACTGAAAAATTAATCAGTGCTATTTGTATGCATCACTCAACTTTTTGTAACAGTGAACAAGAACTGCATAGCTATTTCCTAAATTTCACTCGAACTTTTCTGCACCGTTTTAAAATTCAATAAGCACAAATCACGGCTGTTTTATACAGCTAAACAACAAATTGCTTTGCTATGACTCCTACATCTATTTACTTAATGGAGACACTTATAATGGAAAGTCCTTTGAATACCAATGCTTGTTTCCATAGATGCTCTGTCCTAATTAAAAGGGTTGTGAAAGAAGTATTATGAAAGAAAAAAAAAATAAATTACACTGTACCCAAAATTCCTCTACAGTTTCCGTATATCATGCCTGTAACTTCTGAATTTGCACTTCAAGCATGGATATGGCTCAACATCTCACACACAAAACACCAGGCCCCACGTCACGATGTTGAGACAATTAACGTCTGTGACTCTAAGTGGGATTTTCATCTGGTATCATCTGGCACAAAGAGAAGAATGCTACCAACACTGACTGACAAAACTCTGTACAAAGCAGCAGTATTTTTATTTTCTAGGTATTAAAAAATAATTCTTTCCTTACTTAGTGTTATTAACATTCAGAGCATTATAAGTAGAGCAATAAAATCCTGAATAGCAAGAATAAGCAGCCTTACCAAGTTTCTCAGCAAACATACAAAAATCCCAGCAGTGAGAGGCATTTCAAAAATGAAATTTAAATACAATACCTACAAGTACTATGTATGACTGATTGTTGTGTTAATACAACTATAAGACATGAGTTATTTACTAAAGCCTTTAGTAATCCTGTATCATATCACTGACGGCCTTTTCCCATTCAAGATCAATCTTAAACGCTTAAAGCTTTCAGATGGGCTAATGCTGCCTCTCAGTCTTCATTGCAGTGGGAATGAAGGGCAAACGAAATGATTAATGGAGCATTTCATTAGTTTTTTCATTGCAAACTGTGAATAGGAGTTTCCATGTGACTGCCCAATTTCAGCCCATTTAGAAGGAGATGATATTGGCTGGATTATTCGGGACACATGGTGAGAAGCGACTCACATGCAATGTATTTGTGGAGACAAAGCCATCGACTAGAAAAATAACAACCACCATTCTTCTACCACCCACTACATGAAGGCCAAAATGTCAGCAAAATTAATGTATGGATAGTCAAGAATTTCCAATATCCATCTTTTTCCATACTTGCCATTATAAGAAAACATATCACACACAAAGCAGGTTTAGCTGCCTAGGCACAGGCTACTGCAGTCTTCTAAAGCAATCCCTAGTCTGACATATATCCACAAAAAAACCAGAAAAATTAAAACCCCTTAAATTTGTGAAATTCTGAATATACCAACCTGGAAATGTAGTCCATGAAGGCAGCTGGCAAAGCAAGTGCAACTGAAGGTAATATTTACTTAACACTACATTGGTAAATGGATGAGCTGATCACTATATATTGCAACAAAACAATTCACTACTTGATAATATAAAATCTCTTTTCTGAATCTCAAGTTCAGCACAGCTTCTGTAAGCTAAAAAATTAAGAGTTAAACCAAACCTCTGAAAAAGTTAAAAAGTTAAATTTTACTCTTGTTAGAGCAAAATATAGGAATAACCTGCTGGTATTCCAGATACAGACAGTATTTAAGCAACCAAATAAAATTCTAAAATTAAAAAGATATTAGGATGAGTCTGTGGCCCCATATGATTGCGGTAGTATCTCTAATTCCCAAGAAATTAATATTGATTTAGATACTGGTCTAATACTAGAGGATTTAAGGTTAGTGCTACAAACTTTGATACTAACTTCTGGAAGAAGAGGAAAGTATGTGCTATATCCTACATGTAAAGCTCCAAGTGTTCTTTATCAAAAAAAATTAACAAACAACCCTTCTGGGTCTCAAATCTCAGCTCAGATTTAAATGGTACTTACACTCTATTTTCGCTGGTTTCTGGTCCATACTGGCCAACTGCTAAATTGGAGATCTGCTATTTTGAGGACTTACTCCCCAAACTCCTCCCCATCCACTACCAGTCATTCCAAATAATAGCAGTAAAACACAAGGGAACATCTGGAACTGTCTTGTGGACAGAAATACCTAATGAGTATCTCTAGCACTATAGCAACCTTGGTTGGATTCATTTTCAAAGTGACTTTTATCAGCAATGACTAGGAGCTGCTAATTAAGAAATATTAATTCGGGCCTGTTATTTTTTCACAAAAGAGTGCTAAGCAAATTCAACTATATTCAGCTGAGCCACAAAGCATGTTTCAAAGCTATACAGAGGACAAAAACCAAGTAATAATTTCATAGCGACTAAAGCAAGGTGATACTTAATCCTCATGGAATAGGAACTAACAGAGCATCATTATAATTTTGGAAAAAAGCTCAGATGAAACACTGCCACCTGATCATGAAGGTACCTGCTGAGGGGTTCAGAAATACTTGTAAAGAGATCAAAAGAAGGCACATGAAACTCAAACAAATAGCTATAAAACAGAGGCTGAAATCAGAGGGGACCCTACTCCACTTTCCAGTCAAATACACCAGAGAAGATGTAGGAACGAGAATATCAAATTTTCCAAAGCAATATTTCACTTTTTTTCTGTCAACCAATATATTAAAATACCACTCCAGCAAATCACACATCAATCTTAATGAGTACCTAAACTCATTACCATTAATACCGTCCCAAACATGCTGCGTTCTCCAACCTTCCAGCTGACTTTGACAAACTGCAACATTATCCTACTTCTCTAAATACATGCTGATGGCTTCATTAGGTGCACGGGCTGTCCATAGCCCTGCTCTCCTGCCACAGGCCATGGCTCCCACATTTGTACCAAAACCCCGGACGAGGGAAGTGAGCTAGAGCAGGAAACTGCTGCAAAAGCACCTGGCTGCCAACTGCCGCCCTCCCCAAAGCTGTCATAGTAGTAGTGGGGTTTTAAATTTTTCAAAAAATACGCAGCAATGTGAAGGCGGTGTGGCACATGTCCACGCAGATGCTCCCCTGTCTTCTACAAGGGACGCTCTGTTAACATATTATGCTCAGAGGCAACTTACTGCACATTCATCTAACCCTCATGACCACCCTTTCATATGCAGCTCCACAAAACACGTGTGCATGTAACCAAGAAAAATGTCCACATTCACTGCACAAGCAACATTATATACACACTTCTTTTTAAGAAAGATTAATTTTAATGAACTTACAAATAAAACCAATGAAAGCCAGACAAACTGAAGAGATTAAAGTGTAAGAGCAAGACAGGCTAGAGAAATTGTGCTGTGAAAAATTAATCACAAAGAAAAAGTCTTCTGAAGCCAATTATTTTCCAAGGACTCTTTCAATTGTGAATATCCACTACTGAATGACCTATGTCTTTCTGAAGCACGTTACAGGTACCACCAGCTGTATCAAGGATGCCCCTAACTGAGGACAAAATGTCTTGTGGCAGCAGGGATTGGGAGGGTGGTGGGGCTGTTGCTGATTGATAAATCTTACAATTAACTCCTTAGAAGAGATTTTAAGCCACGAAAAATCCATTATTTTTCAAATACCTACAGAGCACAATCTGTATCTTAGGATATCCAAACAGTTCTCAATGACAGGATGGGCAGAGGCTGAATGAAATAACTTTATCCAAGCAGAATGACCACAGGATCAGAGAATGGTCTAGCTGGGAAGAGACCTTGAAGAACATCTAGTTCCAACCCCCCTGCCATGGACAGGGACACCTTCCACTACAGCAGGTTGCTCAAAGCCCCATCCAACCTGGCCTCAAAAACTTCCACAGATGGGTGATGCTGGAAGGCTCCTGATTTCAGCAGAGGGGTATTACACACTGCCACGCGAGTGCATGGATTTCTACTGCAAACTTTCACAGCTGTAGTCAGGCTCTCAACAGCAAATTGGGAACAATGACCTTTTTTTGCATCACACACTTTTTTTTACAACACGCATTTGCTTAAGCAATTACTATCTGCTGTCTTTTGTGTCCTAAGCATTAGGACTAGCCTGCTTTTTTACCTCTCCTGTACGTCTTCAAAAACAAGGTCTCAGCAGAATCTTCTCTCTTTTAATTGCCTGGTTTGATGCTTTAGTCTTTTCAAAGTGCTCCCTGTGTTCTTTAAATATTTAAGGCGGATACAAACTCCTTCATCTTTTGAAAAGGCAAGACTGTCATCCAAAATTCTTCGTTCCAGTTTGAAGCTCCATTGAACTTGAAGCACAAAGTCCAGGAAACTGTCCTGATCTCTCATGGTTGCTCCCCTGCCTCTCTCCCCCCTCCATGACTTCCCCTCCCTTCCTTCCCATGCCCCTTACACGAGAAGCTCTGTTGAGCAAATGATTCATATACAGATTTCTCGTTGCTCACATCCCTCCTGAAGACCCCCTACTGCCATTATATTTTTAAAAAAAAAAAATTCTTTCTCTTCTAGAATGGTTTTTTTTGTCCAACATACTGTGCTTGCATGGGATAGCAACCCCTTTAACTAATTGCTTTCTCCAGTGGTGCTTTTCAGCCTGTAACTTCCCTAAGAAGTGTCTCCACTCCATGAGCAAAGCACAGAGCCCCAAACAAAAACACAAGCTAAATGCTGAAATGTAGAAAGATGCATTAAGTTGGGCTCTTTTGGGCTCTTCTTTTCTGTTGTTTTGTTTCATTTCTGACATTAAGGGATCTCAGAGGAGCACTGCTCCTGAAACACTTCACAGATTCATGGTAAGGATGCAGGGGAGGCTATTTGATGCTGAAAGATATCAAAGGAATTCAAATTAGAAAGGACAGGGGGAAAAAGACAGAAAGAGACACAAGGACATACAGAAAACGTATATTTGGAAAGGAAGTATGAAGGCAGAGCAGGCAGGGAAATGAGAACAGAAAATGCAAATAGTAATCTTAGCAAACCACTGAACATTAGAAGAAAATGTTCATAATGTAAGAGCCTGTCCAAACACTTCGAAAGGTCAGTACAAATTGGCTCATCATGTTTTAGCTGTAGGACAAAGCTCACATCCTATCCAGTCACTTTTTCCTGAGCTGGAAACAAACAGGTGAAATCAAACAGTGTTGTACAACATGTGAACAAACCCACTCCATCACCAGACCTATGTAGAAAAAATCTACTGCAAAATGCATGATTAAGAAAAGATGAGTATGGAACACATTTGCTTAATGTTTAAAATATTGATATGGGATCTACTGCTGTTTTCTTTATTTTTCTTTAATTAAAGTACCTTCCTCTTGAGTGATCAGTAACTCAGATCCAGACTTGGTTTGTGAAGAAGCTTACAGTAGCAGCCAGTAAGTTTTGATAAACACATAAAGTGGAGTTTGTTTTGCCTTACAGATATAGGGCAAGCATGGGGGAATCTGATGATTTCACAGCATGGCAACACTTCTCTCTCAGCAATTCACAAAGCTACTATTATGGAATCACACAAACTGCAGACTTCACAGGTTTCTTTGTTTGCTTTCCCGTAATTAAAACACACTTTGCACGATGTATTTTCCACACTGTGAAACATTTTCACTTTTACTTCCAGTATCACTTCTGGAGGTTTATTTCTTTGCCAAATATGGGGTTTTTTTCAAGTGTTTACTGAGAAAAAAGAAAACAATTCTCACCTTTCAGCCTCTTACAAGGTTCCTCTCTGAAAATCTTTCACACACTGCAAGCACAGCTTGCACCCACTCCCCTTAACAGCAGACCTCAGGAGGCAGCTTGGGAGGAAAGGCAGAGGGCAAACAGAGGAAACAAGGTAGAAAGGAAAAGGAAAAATGGAAGGAAAGGAGCAGGTTCAGAAACTGAAGACCTGGCTCAGTGCACAGACTTTTGAGTCCACCAGCCCAGTAGGAAGCAGGTTCAAGAGGGCACCACACTGCTCCTGGGAGCACTCCTGGGCACTGCCTGAGTCAGGGAAGGCCAGAAGCAAAAGATGTGCCTGCTGTGCCCCCAGCACAACACCTGCCCATCATTCCTACTGACTGCAGCCTCAAGCAGTAGCTCTTTGGTAAGTTTAAATAGAATGAATTGAAGGAGCAAAATTAAGGGTAAAGGAAGACAGAAGAATAAAAGGGAGTGTGCTGGATTTACTAAACTGTATTTTTTAAAAGAATATACTAGGTGTCCAACCTGTCAGTCCCTGGCCACATGAATTACACAGACACACAAAAAACATTACAGAGACAAAACGCATCACAAGCTGTACAAGCTTCCTCAGGTCCTGGAAAGTGTTTTTTCTGCAATGACTGGAAGCAGCTTTACCTTTCCCCCACCCGTTTTTCACCCCTATCCCTTAGCAACCCTTGTGAAACTCCTAAGCTTGGTTAGTATGGCTCATCCCTGTGTACTGAGCAACATGAGCTGTGCAGCAATTGAGGCACCCTGTGTATCTGCTACTTCACTGCTGACTATGAATAGGAGAACATGTTGCCAAGAGTTTCTCCTACAATTGCACCGTTTAGCATTGACACTGGCTGAGAAGCTGCTAACACTTTTAGAAGCTTTCAGACCCTATTCACAAGGGGACAGGGCTGAGAGACAGAGGCTGTCATCTCAGGACCAACTGCTACACGCTGGTTTTCAGCAACCACCTCCTCTGGGGGTGCTGTTCAAGACAAAAACAATGAGAATTAATAGCAGAGAGCAGTAAGGAAATCCTGAGGAAGAAATCTCTTAGAGTTAAGATTTTGCTTGAGCTAAACCCAGATGTGAAAAATCAGTACAGGATTCATTTGCAGTTAGGTATTGTTGTGATTAATATTAAAGTCAACAGTGATTATCATATTATCTTTTGCCTCAGTGTGCTCAGAAACCATAAATGGGAATAAAAAGACATACGATGTCTTGCTTATCCCAGATACACTATATTTTAAAATATATGACAATTATATATGGCAGTATCGGCAAAACAAATACAATATTTAACAAAAACCCCTTTTATTTAAGTGTTTTGATTAAAACAGACCTCCTCTTGTGGGAACGAAGCTTTCAAGACATGAGGCCATTTTTTAAAACTGGATTAAAATGAGAAATATGAAAAGTCATCAAACATAATAAGAGAATCCATTAATTCAATCAGAGAGATGTCATCCTTCAGAGGCATTGCCAAAACAGACGTACCCCACCTGAGGATGCGCAAGAAGCCAGAAGCAGAGAGTAGTGACTCGAAGGTTGAACAAAGCCTACAAGGAGTCTTGGCAACCACAACTTGAAGATCTCCAAACTCGTTTGTCAGCATTTCTCTTTTTGTCACTCATTAATGGGTGACTCAACTGGAGGAAAAAAATAAAGATGAGTGCAGATGGGCAATGTTCAGTATTTGAATAATGGATCATTTCCACAAAATTGTAAAAAGAATGTAAAATTGCATGGTAATCTATTAATCTGATTTAGTGATGGATAAAATGATGAATATGGATTATATATTTTTAATGAGTGTTACATTTAACGAGCATGAACACTGGTGAGTGTGAACATTAGTGAATGAATAGCAAGGCTTATAAAGTTTTAGATCTGACAAATGTAACTAGAGCTTTTTCTAGCATGCATATTATTAGCATTTTGAGATTAAACAGGACCTATTGGAGCATGTAATTGTTGACAGATAAAAGAGATCTTAAGTCATGTAAGCAGTATGTTTCCTCTTGCTTGGTGAATATAATTTGGAGTCCATGTTGTACTGCATGGAAATATTTTTCCTGCAGCTAAACCATCCTGATCTCTCTCCTGTCCTTTACCTGGTTGGCAATGAAAAGAAAAACAAAAAATACAGAGGTTGCTCAAATTTTAGTATAAGCCAATTGATAGGTATGAAAGGAAAGCTCAGGAGAGGCAGTAAAGTTGAGATTCAGAGTCTCATTAGAAGACAACCAGATGCCAGGCTGTCCACAGTCCAAGTAAACAACTGCTGGAACAGAGACACACCCCCACCGACCCAGCCACCCTTCCAGCTGCCAAGCTTGCCCACAGCTGTTGATTATTGCATCTCACCTCCTCCACAGTCTCCCAGGCTGCTCATATCCAAACTCAAGCATGCTATTTTTCATCTATTCATGTACAACACAATAAAGATTCTTCCTAGTAGAGCTCAAGTAGTTATTTACCCACTTTTGCAGCAAACACAAAACTCACTTTTTTTTTTTTCACTTATTAACTGCTTCACTTTGTGGAATAACTCTGTCTAGAAGAGCCTAGTCTTGAGCCTATTCAAAGCCATTCTCTTTCCTTTTTTTCCCTTTTGCAGTAGCATGTTGCTGCTGCACCAGTGTCAGCAGGTGAAACACAACATCATTCTGCTTCTCAAAGCACCAATGATCCCTTTTGAAGCTGTGTCAAATAGATAACATCTGTAGATAATATCTAGACAGCTTTATGGCAATAAATTGCAAAGATCTTCTTACACTTACAATTACTATTTCACTTCAAATATTTACTCTTCATCAGTCCTTCACTCTCTATTTTCTCACTGGTTTTTTGGCATCGTGATGGTTGCACATTTACAAGACAGCAACGACATGAAGTTATACAACAGAAAAAGAAAGGGGAAGAGGTGTTTAAGCAAAAGGTGGAAAAACTATTCCCTCTTTGCAAGACAGAGCACACCAGAAAAAAGGCCCCAAGAGGAGCCTCTTATGGAGCCAGAGATCGAAATCCAGATTTCTTGGCTTTCAGTAACAGGATCTCATCACTTGACCTCCTCATGCAGTACCTTCACATAGCAGCTGATGTGCTCAGGGCTACTTCTCTCGTTTGCTACAGCAGAGCTTTCCAGCCCATCCTTCCTCTCAACGTTTCCCATGCATTTTGATCTAAAGTTCCTTTTTTTCCCTATCACCTACTTCAGTCTGCCTAAAAGATGTTAGTTACAAAAAACTATAGGACTTGGCTACACACCATGGCAGCTCCAACTTTTCTCAGTTCCCAAATTTTGTTAATTCAGCCACGGAGCCCAGTATGCAATGATAACTATGATGCACTTCTTTTTTTCACAGAACAGTGAATACTCTTCTTAAGAAGGTAATTTTCATTTTCTTTAGCACAACTGAGGTTTGCTTCTTTTTCATTTTCCCACCCTAGGAAGAACAGTCTGCCCTGAACCTCACTCGTAAGCAATTAAAATCTGGAAGCTTGCCAGCCTCTGTGGTACTGTGAATTCATTTCCCAAGTACACATGTAATTCTTGGAGCTGAAGTCGAGACAATAAAATGTGTAAAACTTGACTATATTATGACTCCTCACTAAATGACAAAGCCCCTTTCATACAAAGAAATTGGAGCAAATCAGTCGATAATGAGAAAGTGCAGGCACTAATTATTTTATTAAAAATCTGGAAATTATGCGTAATTTAATTTTTGGAAGTTAAATGTTCTACTGACATAATAGTCATTCTTTCCAGCTTTATATCATTAGGAGTCCAGTTGTCTTTAATATCTCTCCATAATATATTTATTCTCACCATTAAAATTGAGCAATATTCCAAATATCTGGACTTCAAAAGCTTATATTCTGTTTGAAACTATCAGTCTGACACTCTCCAGATACTGGAGAAATGTGGAAAAAAACCAGTGGTTGAGGGGAAAGGACACTGTAAAAGCCATGTTTTTTAAGGTAGCATAGTCCAGTAAATGCAAATAGTGAATCTTTGCCACGTATATTGAATGAAATGCAGAGAAACGGCAACAGACTTGCCAGAGGGTTCACAGGAAGGTCACAGCCACAGATGTCAGTGCCCCAGACCAGCCACGTTTCACTGGAAGGCCAACCGACTTCCATCAACTTATCCCTGTGGACTGGACGTGGATTTGGGAAAGCTTCAGGTTTCGGGCTGGAAACCGAAGAAAAAAGGGGAGGGAGAGGGGGAGAGAACGAGACCCATCAGCCAAACTGTATTACATTTCCCACTGCGCTCCCACAGCTCGGGCCTTGAAAGAAGGTAATCCTAACAAATCCACGTTATAAAACTTTTTTCACCTAATTCATACAATCATTTTATTGTTTGTGTATGTGTACCTATCCCTCACAAAGATTTAACCTGTGGTGTGCCTTACATATATTGGAAGATTAACAAAGCTGCTACAGCATGTGGCTTGTTGGAATCAAAGGGAACAGATTTGTTCCAATGTCCTATAATTGTTTTAAAATAAATTCAGTGATTTCATCTGAAATCCTATATGGTGTTCTATGCTATATAGTCATGATTATGACATTATAGTTAAAGGTCAGTCAAGGTTCATTTTCTAGCCTTTGATAAGTGCAGGATTTATTTTGTTGAACTCCTTATATGCCAAAATTTAGCACTGTACAACTTGGCTCCTACAGTAAATTCAAGTGTGTTTCTGAAATGTGGTATGGATCCACTATAGAGCAAAAGAAAGTCATGATCTGAAAAAATCCTCACACATTTGTATAGTAGTGCACAAGAGTAAAAATACTATAAACATTCCTTCATGAAATGCTCAGTAATTTTATTAACCTAATCCCAAAATAGCTAATAAGACATTAATATTCATTCACCAGTGTCTGCATCCTAATTAAGAAACATTTCTGAATTAACCGATGTATTCTTTTAGGCCAAGGGGCATCAAAACATAAAAGTACAAGTTTAAATCCATTTCTAGCTGAGGAATTAGTCTGCTTTATGCTTAATCCAAATGGCTAAATGCATTTATTAAAGAGCTTTAGGGGGGTTGGTGAGGGCAGTATAGAGTGATAGCAGTATTCCCTCAAAAAGAGCGATTTACAAGACTGAAAGATTATTTTACAAAGATAAAATCTGAGGAAACACGATAAGCATGCTGTATAACAAAAGCACAGGCTATGGAGGGCTGATGTAACACCTTTTTTTTTAATGCAGCGCCATGACAAAGGTATTCTGAATGAAACAAAGAATGTATCAAATCAAACCTGGCCAAGCAAAGCAATCTTTCTCAAGCAACCAGTGCATGGATTTCCCTGTCACATGGTAAAGAAATCAAGCAGAGAAAGACTAAGGATGATATTTAGGTTGTGGAATGATATTTAGAGAAATAGCAATTTCTGGAGTTGCTGGCAAATTCTCCAGCACATTTTGGAAACCTTATTGAGCTCAATTACTCAGTGTCTCAACCAGTACAGATACCAAAGAAACCTCTTAGCACATTCTGCACTTATCCTCACGCACTTGGTACTCAGATGTTACACACTGGACTGGCTGTACCACTGGTCCCCTGGTAATCGTGAGGTGCTGGAAGATCAACATACAGATTTTCTTGTATCAGCAATACAAAGTAATTTGGTTACTTGGAAGTATAAGGGCACTTTTGACAAATTCTTCCTTTCTCATTCTCTTCTTATGTTTATCCACAATCTTGTATCTGTTGCTCTTAAATATTCGACTTTTCTTCCAAGGTATGTCACTAAAAGTGAATTTTTTTCCTCTTGACCATGAAAGAACAGTTGCCATTCAGACATGGGCCACAAACATGCAACAGCCTCCAAATGAGATGCTTACAAAAATCAGTGGTCAGGCGTGTTCAACTTAAGGTTTGGATTTTGTCATCACAACAGCACGCCTTGCAATTAGCATTAATCACTTCTCCTGAAGTAATACTCAGAATACATTCAATTCTGAGTAAATCTTACTCAGAATACATTCAATTTGTAACATTTCATGCAGCACTGTAGACTGAAAAAAGATTTTGAAAATCCTAATACCAAGAACTCATTTCTCATCAGCTAAAGTCAGCACAGAACCACTTACACTATGTTTAACAGTTTCTTTTCAGTGAAGTGTCTAACCCCACATAAAAAGACCAAAGTCATCACTGAGTATATTTTTATCATTACATTTATTTTTAAAATTGAGGTTTTTTCCTTTCACAAAGCATCATAGTACTGCAAAGTAACACCAATTTTCCAAAATCACTAACAGCAGAAAAAAGATTAGTGTTAGCTGGGGTCTGAAGACCCGAGGAGCAGAAGGAGCAGAGCACCCTCCCAGGCTATTTTCTCCACAGGGGCTATAAAACAGTCTTTGTTTCCTGCTGTATCACTACAGTAATGGAATGCAATGAACTTGTGCACAATTTACGTTAGAAAGCAATACAGCACCAGACTCCTTGCCTTCAACAGCAAAGGCAGAAGATCCTAAGATCAGTGGGGCTGAACCTTGCTTATCTTCCAAAATGCAAAAGCCATCAATATTATTTTAATATAGTGCAGACCATGGAAAGGATTGTAATCATCTCTCTTAGCTGAGTGAAAATTGAGAATAAAATGGCCTGTGTTAGATGAAGAAAGGAAACTTCTGAAACATAATCTCTTCATTATAGCTATTTCCTTTTTAATATAGAACTGCTTTTTTTTTGTGATATGAAGCTTAATTTATAAGTTTTTACTTCTTGATAAACTGACATCAAAATAAGCTATACACTTGATTTATGGCAGAATGTTAATTATTAAAATCATAACACTAATTTGAACTTTCACATTTTTATAGCTCTAAATACAGAAAATATCTCCTAGAAAAAAGCTACAGTTGCATAATTTTGGTTATGTAAATAAAGTAGTATTGTATTCAAGGACTAAGCCTGACTCAATTAAAAGTGTCTATCCTCATATGGCTGATATCTGTTCAAATATGCTTTATTCTGCACAGTCTAATGATTTGAATCTCCTCAGCGATGCAAAAATTGCATTGTTCTCTATTTCCTTATCACTTGTGTCAGCCCTGGTTGGTCGTGCTTGATATCATTGCAACTGAAAGTCAAAAACTAATCTACAATTCAAATACTCACAAAAGCACTGCACATACTTTTATTTTTTGTAATACCATAGTGAAAATACAGTATCAAAGACAACCATTTTTATATAGCCCTATTGAAAATATTACTTTTACTCTTCCAAAAAGAAATGCAAAAAAATTTATGAGAAGGAATTGAAGAAAATTAGTACATAATTCCATAAGTATTCCCCACAAATCCTACCCATCTATCCTATCCCCCTTGCTCATATAAAGGAATTCCCATGCAGTGAAAAACATTTGCCTGTATTAAATTTATTTCACTTCTCAGAGATCAG
The DNA here is from genome assembly GCA_013396775.1 of Cephalopterus ornatus. Lineage (NCBI taxonomy): Eukaryota > Metazoa > Chordata > Aves > Passeriformes > Cotingidae > Cephalopterus > Cephalopterus ornatus. The sequence continues at coordinate 640,875 of VZRE01012620.1, forward strand.
GACCCACGGGTTATACTTTCACTCTGCCACTGGCTTCTTCTGTAGTCTGGGGCAAATGACTCAATGCCTCTGTCTTCTTTTACATGATAACTGCAGCTATGAATACTTCCTTTAGGAGGGAAATTACAGGGATTAGTGATGCTTTGTCAAATGCTCTGGGTTCTTTGAATTAAAAACATTTCATAAATACTACACCGAGCATAGTGTTCTAGTGTACCAATTGCATGCTACTACTATAAATGGAAATTATTATTTTGAGAACTAACAAGGACAATATCATGAAGACTTAAATTAAATCTTTAAAAGAGTTTTGTGAATAGCTTTAAGAAACTAGGTGACTATAATTTAAGATCACTTGGCTTCCTGAGTCGCTTTAAGCCTAAATTGTCTCTAACAATTAGTCAATAATTGACTGTTCTCAAACTGAGCTCAGATTGCAGAATCAAAGCAAAGAACGTCCCAGATCTCCACCAATGCCAGCCAAAATCAAAGCTCTTTCTTAGGAAAACACATACTGGTCTAATACAAAGCATGTTTTTGTTTTGATCTTTGGGATATTTTTTGGTATCAATTTTGTCCATTAGGCAAATTACAAAGGAAATCAGCAGAGGGTTGTCCTTAATGAACTAACTGTAAAAAGCCACTACATTTTGGAAATTTTGAAAAGCTCCAAAAAAATTCTAGGAAACCTTTCAAACAAGAGTCAGTCTTCAGACTTCATGTCTTCCAGTCCTAAAGAGGTTATTCAAGTCTCCCTGGACAGTCCCTTCTTTAGAGTCTACAGGAACGGAGATGTTTCAGAGCCCACCTTCTGCCCTGATCTTCAAGGCCCACCTTACATTGTTGAACATTTCTAGGGAGCAGTGAACCTAAGCAATCCTGAGACGAAGGCATGGTTGGAAAACCGAACCCACACTGGATAGGTTGCCCTGTACTCAGACGAACAGCCAAGCAAAGGTTTCCATCTTAATTTTTTATTCCCCCTGCTCTGAGAAAAACACTCTCTATATGCATAACAAACAGTATGACCAGGAGTAAGTACATCACTAAACATCCAAGGTCCATGGCTCACAGAGAACGACGCTCAGGTATTTGTATTTGAGCCAGATTTCACCAGAAGCATTGACACATGAGGTTAAAACCAGCTGTTGAGGCAACAAAAAAATGAAAATTTTCTCACTGCTGAACATAATGAAAACATCCCACTATCCTTCCAAAGGAAGGATTTTTCAACCCCAAATTCTAGCTTTCACTCATTTTCTATTTAGCCTTTTCAATTTTTTTTTTCCTAATTCTGCATAATGACAGCAGGGACAATTGAATTGTTTAGTTTTCTTATGTCTCCGTATAATAACTAAACTATTTTGGCTTGAGTTTAAAAACAAAAGTCGATAGACATCCGCCTCTCCCCCAAAAAACCCCTTGCTTTTGGGCAGAGACCAAGCATGGATAATTACAGCCTTTGTTGAGTAAGTCTTGAAAAGAAGGAATCGGTATATACTTTGCAACCATTAGTAGAACTTTCCTCTCTGCTGCCTGCATAATTACTTTACATCTTCCATCAAGTAATTTAACAGGTAGTTTGGTAGCATTAAAATATTATCTTCTTTTTCAGTAATGCATGGAAAATGAAGATCACCTCCAAGTGTTTTAACCAATGCACTGCATAACTCAAAAGCCAGTAAAATAACTGCAAAATAACTGATCCAGAAGCCATATCAGACCATCTCCTCTGTATCTGGAGTGATATAAAGAAACCAAACAAGTGATACTGGCTCTTGATAAATCAGTTCATAATCATGCTATGCACAGCACTAGAAATATAATCCTCATAAGTGCTGGTGAGCTTTCACTAGAGGCCTTGCAGGTGATGGAACGTATTTCCTCTGGATAGCTTTATTATCCATCTCCATGGGCACACAGTGGTCATCTACAGGTTCCAGAGCCTGACCTCAAGCACGTGCACCAGAAGTAATGAATGGTCATACCTGAACAAGACATACTGGTTTCATTCCCTTCACTGCAGAGCTTCAGAGAAACCTAGTGTGTAATGCTGGAATAAACAGGCAGCAATTTGATAAGTGATAGTCAAATTCATTCTTTAGTGTCTGCATTAAATTCTGCTTTAGTATCTCATGGCACAGATGTTCAGTTTTCAAAGTCGCACAACAAATTTGGCCTAAAAGCCACACATACAGAAAATCATGTTTTCTGTGAAACTACAAGTAAATCAGTAACCTTTCATTTACTTTACAAGTCTGCTCTAACCTCTCATATCTGTAGAAGATTTTTGCCTTATCTTTTCTTGTAGAGGGCAGAGAACGAAGAGAATAATTTGTGTTTTTTTGATATTATTCATAAGGAGGACACTCCACTGCCTTGGGTTCAAATCCAGACAAAAAAGCATTTGTCCACACTGGAGGGGAAAAAAACACCCTTAAAACTTAGTTTGATCAGCAGTTGTAAAGAGTCAAGAACTAATAGAAATGATGAAAAACTACAGCAGTTCTCTGCTGTGGCTTAGGCACGTAGAGCAGCTGCAGTAACTCCGTCATAGTGTGTATTTTTAAGGTTTTATTTCTTCGCAGAGACAAGCATTTGTACATCCTGTTAATAGGAGTTTAGGCCACTCACACTAAAATGTATTAGGCATTTTCCTCTTTAAACATTATATCTACAAAACAAAACCTTGTCAGACCCATTTATTACCACATACATTATGAGAAAGATTAAATGCACCAAACATAAATATTCACTGATCAATAGCTTCTTTCGCCCTTCTCCCTCAAATATCTTCAGCACTTCTCTGTCCAAGTTTTAGCCATCTACTCTGTATCTCCCTAAGATGCATGCTGGATAATGGCTTACCCATCTGTATCACCAGAGATTATAGTAGCCAGCATAAAAACCATTATCTCGTTCAACAATCACCATTAAATTCTGAAGCAAGCCATGCCTCTTCTAGATAATGAGATCGAACACTACTTCGATGTTCCTTACAGACTAATTTACTAAAGATTTGTAGAGCATTTATGAAGTTTTCCCAGCAGAGCTCTCAACCTGCCAAGACTAAAATCAGGAGCAAAGATGCAAATAAAAGAGATGAAGTTTAACACTTGTAGAAGTCAGTCTACATCAGCTCTTCATTTGTTAGAAAAACAGTATTTGCACTACTTCAAAGATACAAAACAACTTCTGCAATGAGGTATCCAGTAAATATTTTCTTTTTCTATTAGACTTGACCCAGAGAAGAACTGAAAATATGTTGCTACGGAAGCCTTGTTTGTCCTGGTGCACACAAAATTCTTTGATTGCCTAATGAGGAATTAAAACTTGGCATTAAACGGACACTAATAAGGAAGACAGATGATTGATGATGCAGTAATAGTATAGAAGATGAGACAGTACTGCAGAAAAGAAGGAAAAGGAGAAGAGGGCCATCAAACAATCATAACTACCATAATAATCTGCTGCTAAAGCACATCAGTTCGTTGTTATCCACACTTCTGGCCCCATGAATCAATAAACACAGTATAGTAGGAGACATAAGTTAATGGACCAGCTTTTTCACTCTGAAGGTCAACAATTTAAACATTTCTCAGTTTTGTTCATGGAGAACTGGAAAACAGAGGCTGTTCAGTTCAGAGTAGTTCAGCCCTGAGCTGGCACAGAGAAACTGGCCCAGCAGCCACTTTGTACTACTCCTGACAACATTGTTTGCTGCATTTAAACTCACCATGTAAGGAATGCAGTATCACAAAAAAAAAAAAAAAAACCCAACCACAAAAACCCCAAAAAAAAAAACAAAAAAAAAAAAAAAAAAACCAGGATGGAATAGAAAGGATAGAACAGCATTTAGAATAATGCACAGAGAACAACATAATTTTTGACTAATGTACCACAGCAGTCCATTTATTTATAGCACGGTTGTTTTTCAGTTAATTTACAACACAACAGAGGATAAATATCCCTTTAAAAATATCCAGCCAGGCAAGTGACCTTCCTTTCTGATTCTATATTCCATATTTTCACAATCTTCCAAAAAATGTCAAAAAAAGAAAGACAATAAGGTAGAAGTAGCGGCGGCTATAAAGAGATAACACTCCACACTTTAGATCAGAGGGAACAGATTCCTACAGGAACTTTGCAGCATAACAGAGGTTCTCCTTGTAACATTTCAGCAGTTAATTTTAGAGGCATTTGCTCAGCATCACCTACTTGCAAGTAGCCATTCACACCAGTTAATGGGAATAATTTTTTTTCTGCATTGCAAGCACACACCCATTTTAGTGGGTGCTTTAGACCAGAAGAAAACGTGATGAAAACCGGTCTCTTGCACTGTACTTCAACTTGGAAATAAATGCAATAAATCACTATTTCCCTGACATGTTCCAAGGCAAAAATACTGCTTGGCTCTTTCAACAGTTTCTAGAAGAGCTGGAATCAGCAAACTGATTTTGGCATGCCAGGTTGGATAAGCCACCAAATATGGACAGGGCAAGCTGGTAGAACCAAAGTGCTTTTTATTTTTTAAGAATGTAAGGAAATTCGGGAGTGGGGGGGAAACAGGGGTTTAACACCTAATGGGAAATTTTAGAGCATATTTAACCACCATTCCATAGGAGCCAGGTTATTCACATGTACAGATATGACAGAGGATTTCTGCTCAGTTCTACTAAAAAAAAGTTTACAATGATGTGCTGCTTAAGAAAGAAGCTCAGTGTATTTCAGATGTACATTTCTGAAATGCCACACAGAGATATTCAGCTGGGCACTGAATTTTCACCACTAGTTAAATTTAAGCTGGCTCCCAAGCAATATCTCATGATATCACGGTACTTTAAGCTATATTCACTGTCCAGTTCATGAATAAAATACTATGATACAGTGTGGACCTAGTAGAGCAGTATAGTATCTTTAAATATTGAAAAACTTTAAATTCCTCTCTAGAGGAAAGTAATAGTACCTCTGCTTCCACAGAACGGACAAAGAGTCTTGTCTAAAATCAAGGCAAATAATTGACAGAGTTGGGAATGAAGTACTTGGGAAACAACTGTACAAACCAAGCCTTTGTCTTTAAGGAAAAGATAAATCCTCTTGAAAAACGTGGTTTAGAAGATGAGGTTTTACCAAGGTAGTATAGCAAAATTTGCAGGCATAAAAGGGGGAGGATAACAAAGTAGCTTACGAAAAAGGTGGACAGCATTCCAAAAAATGTGCTCAAAGCAGGGGCAGCAGATTCCTATGTCTGTGAGTAACCCTGGATGTTCATAGAACAGACATCAGCCTTACTGGTTCTTTGCAGGTCTTCTTCCTCAGCAAAGGAGAATTCATGAATGGCTGCAGTGGCTGCAGTAATCCTGATGCAACCTGTGGTACCACAAGACTAAAACTTTGATTGCTGTCAGAGGCTGTTGGTCAATGTTAGTGAGAGGACACTGGGCTTCAAAACCCATGTGCTGAACATTTTCCAGTTTTGACAAGGATTTAGGTTTCTTCAATCACTTACAATTGTGCTGCCTTAGCTTGGCAAAAATGAACTTCCTATGAAAATGGGCACAATTCAAACAAAGATTGTAATTCTCTTGCAAACTGCTGGCACAAAAGTGCACCCACCTTAGTTTCTGCTACATAATCCCACTTAGGTATTATGACCGTTTAGGGACAGTATCATGAGAACAAAAATTCTGTTATAAGGAACAAGAGCATGAACCAGCAAAAATGCTGAGAAGAATTTAAGACACCTTTTCAGATCAACAGGGCTGTAATCATATCTGCAGTTACACAATATTACCTTCTGCAAGAGTAACTCTAACTATACAGCTAATTGACTCTGAGAAAGATACGTCTCCTGATTTCAAAATTTCTTATTCCTGGAAACAGGCTATCTTGAGATGCCACAGCAATTGCTGGAACACAGAAAGTATTTGTTCCACGGTTATCATTATCTGCATCAGTACTGTGGCACATAAGAAGTCTTAACTGCTGGGAAATGAAGATTTTGGGAAATGTTATGATGCTAAGTGCTATGTGTTTGCACAGGGACACTCAATATCAGGCCAAAACATCCATCTGAAAACAACTGTTCAAGATCATCATCTGACTCCGTTCAACTTCATACCTGGCTGAATTTTCTAACTGATGGCTGACAGCCACACATGGGCACCCCCAAAACAAAACCATTTGTGCCAAGTTATGAGACCTAACAGTGTCTGTTCACAGCCCAGATGACCCTGTGTTCTCACACACCCAGCTCCACTCTTAGGCAATATTCCCCTGAATTTGTTGCCACCACCTTCCCATCTTTCTCATTCCCTGCTTGCATCAACAGCTGCTACCAAAGGCAGCTACTTCTGAGCTATGCAAAACACACTTTTTTTTTTCTTTAATTATTATTTTTTTGGGGAAGGCTGCAGGAGTGGCAGCCTACCTCACCGTGTGTACTGCACTACAGCATTTCATCTCCCACTCCCAGGTGGCATCAAGCCACTGACACCCAACTACTTCAGCATTTGTGCTCTGGCTTCACAGGAAGTGATTTCACAGGCCATGAGTTATCTTACTATTGCCTCCTAGGCCGAACCATTAGGGATATGCACAGTCTGACTGCCCTGCCAGAGTAGCCACTTGCATTCATAACTGTAAGTGGTGGAAAGCAAAACAACCCTGCAAGCTTCAACAGATTTGCTGTGCGAGGCCACCATGGTCCCACTATTCATGGACCTCCTGCAGTCCTCTCTGCTCTAATAGAAACAGAGACAACACAGAGTTAAATGAGCAGAATTTTTGGGGAATGGGTGGTGTTAAATTCTGTGAAATACAAAACATCATTTCTGCCTTGTCTGTACATTAAAATGCAAAGTTTTCCATTAAATGCTTGGCTTACTTGTAGAAGTTTGGTTAGACTTAATCCAATAAAAGGGAATTATTCATCAGCACTCTCATGCAGGTTTTGGAATACACTGGAGGGCATTTTTAGCCTTTGTATAGTCTGTTCATCATGACAACACATGCTGAAGGAATAATGCTGATCGTTCATCAACTGCATTAAACACCAACTAATTTTGTAACCTGAAGTGTTCTAAAACCCTGTAACCAGATCTCAAGGAAATCAAAATGGCAACCACCACTTAGGGCTCTATTTTGCACACAAGTGTGTGCACTTCAGAATTCTGCCTAGAACTCAGACACAAAAATTTCCACTTAATCTGTGTGGAATTCATATTTTATTACAGATAATATATGTGCCTTCACTTATAGATCATATATATCTTTCCAACCCATAAACTTAAAATAAAAAAAAATTAATGGATGACCCTCAGTGAGATAGGGGACTTGCTGGAATGGCATTAACGGAGAAATACAGTAACTGGGTTTGCTCAAAGTGAACTCATTTTTACATAGCTAAATTTCTTTCAAAACTAGCTGTGTGTAGAACACTGACCTTTTTCTCCATTACAAGCAGGCTTTATGTGAAGGGGAGGAGGCAAAGAAAAGAGAAGAGAAAAACAGAAGGAGATCACAGGTCATTGTTAGAACAGGTTTTATTCTCAGATTTGAGCAAAAGTGCATATCAGCATCAATTTTAAAAGATTAGTTGTATCAGAGGGAGGCCTCAGAAGGCAGTCATTTCCCAGATACATACTTCCTATTTGTAAGACATCAAAGGACAAAGCCCAACTTTTGTCTTTCTATTTTCACCTTTACTTTTATTTCTTTTTTTAACCAAAAGCTCTCAGTGACAATTCTGGAACATCAGAAAGATTTAGTCATAATAAAAATCTATATCTATATACAGACATAGATAATGATAATGTGCAAGGGTACACTGACTTCATCCCTTAGGGTCTGAATCCGAAGAACATTAATTTCTTTTTATTATATAGGAATATATTTATTATATAGGAATAAGGAGGAAGAAGGGAAAGCAACATCAGAAAGCTAACAGGAAAGAAAATGTGTCAGCTTTAATCAGTAAACTTATTTAGATGAATATATGTAAATTTATGTAAATATATAGTATATGCTATAAAAAATGCCCCAATAAGGCAAAAAATGCTGACCTGTAGAAGGCATACTTTTGACAAGGGTTTCCTTAGGGCAAAAGTATACATGGAGAAGACCATTTCCCTCTTTCACCATTACTGTTGCCTGGCAGAGGGCTTTCAAAAAAAAAACCAAAGTTTTCTAAATTCCTTCTCTCATTAATATAAAGTCAAATAAAGTTCCCACTGAGATGACTTATTTTGGGTGCTGTGTTTCAAGAACAGTTTCTGCACCAGGAGTTGAAAGTCTTCTCTGAGCTGCAAACACGGTGAGCTCAGGGCAGGGGTTCCTGTCTCATACCCTCCAGAGTTTTGGCTTTCACCTGGCTCCCTGACTCTCCACACATCACACCAACTCTCCAAGGTTAACCCGAAATTGCTTGAAATTTTCTCATTAAAACAACCAGTGATTAATAATGCATTCCAAACATCAAATATAATTTCCTACATTAAATATTCATATCAGCTAGGTTTTTAGTTGCAAGAAATGAATGCTATTTTAAAGGCCCTAAGTCTGCAGTATGTAACTTTAAAGAATATAAACATTTCACGGACTGACTAGTTTTTATATTGCTCTCGAAGCCTCTATGATACATCTGACGATCTCAACTTTTTACAGCACTATTGATTTTATTATATGCTAAGTAGTCAGTGGTACAAAGTGACACATTATCTTACTGCAGTGACATCCTGGGTCAAATTAGAGCTGGATATTCAATTAGTGTCAGCTTCTTGATGTCTGTGTACGGTTTTTTCCACTCCTACTGCACTGAAGTCATGGGTGTGGGACTTGCTTATTTAACAGTATTGTGACTGCGCAGAAGTGAGAAAAACATAGAGAAAGCAATAAAAGAAACCCCCACACTAGCGCATTATGAAGTAAATAGAAAAGGAGAAAAGCAGTCTCAAGCTGTTCTTGCAGAACAAACAAACTACCCTGGCCTTCACACAGGCAGGAGATATAAATATCTTGAGCTAGGACATTCAGACTTGAGAAGCTTATTAGACCCTTGAACCAGAACTATTCAGTTTGCAGCAATTTCAGCTCAGGCATCCTGAACTGAACTTGTAACTTGCAGAACACAATATACTCACTTGACAATATATAGCTCATTGTACACAGAAGCATAATGAGACAAACTCTTTGAAGAGGTCACAGTCTCTCTGTGCTAAATCTAATCCTATTTCATACTTGTAATATGGCTAAAAAAATATAGTAATGCTTCTTGTAGAAAATTCAAAGCAGTTTGGTAAAAATATATTCTTTCGTTCATTTCAAAAAGATTTCCCTCTTTTTTTAGATAAAGATTAGTCAAAGCAGTACAACATCACTCCCGGTTTTCCAGTAGCCAAGCATTTCCAAAGCAGCCAGTGGAGCCATGAGGGCACCTTCAGATGGACAGCAGCTGTGCTGAATGAGCTTCTTCACCACTCAATGCAGCACTGGCAGCAACAGCAGTAGCCCTGTGCTATTCATAAAGGAGAGGAGGAATCAAAGATTTTTAGGAAGAAAACGTCCTGCCTCCTCCTCAAAGTTGTATCTTTTATATCTGATATATAAAGTGCATCTGTGAGATAAAAATAACCTTGTTCAGGCCAGAAGTGAATCTCCGCTCAAGTTCACAGGTGTCCATTGCTGCCCACCCCAGCCCTACACATGGGGAATAACCTTCCTGCATCAAAGTGCCAAATGCTGTGGGGAAAAGGCCTCAATTCAAACATGAGAGTCTGGCATTTACTGCAATGTATGGGAAAATCTTGCAGAACAACAAAAAATGAAATTTTACAGTGAACTAAAATGATCAGGTCTGCATTTACTCCTATATTTTATTTTATAATATATTTGATTAACTTGGGTGGCTTTGAAGATTTAAATGCCAACATGGAGAAAGTTTTGCATTGAAAATGGAGAAGGACATTATAAATCCTGTCAGGAAAGGCTATAGGGAAAGCAGTAAAAATGACAGATGGAGAGGAAATACTGCAAGGTTTAGACACATGAGAAAGCCATCTGAGTTTGAAAATCAAGCATATTATTTAGTCAATTATTTTGCTGCCTAATCTAGGCAATGACATAATTAACAAAACTTCAAAGAGCTGCTATTCACACCGGTATCAGCTGACTTTTTTTTCAGAGTTTGACATCTCAGTGAAATAAATGTTTATACTCCTTAAAGACTATTCTTGCAGTCAGCCTTCAAAATCAGACAAGCAAAGAGTTTCTGGTTTGCACTTCTAACAACTGAAAGAATCATAGAATCATAGAATCGATTG
>VZRE01012621.1:0-36299 GCA_013396775.1 Cephalopterus ornatus
GTTCTCATGGATGAAAAGCTGAACATGAACCAACAGTGTTCACTCACAGCTCAGAAGGCCAAGAACATCTTGAGCTGCATCAAGAGTGGCCAGCAGGTGGAGCAAGGTGATTCTCCCACTGCTCTGCCCTCATAAGACCCCACCTGGAGTACTGTGTCCAGCTCTGGGGTCAACAACATAGGAAACACATCAATCTGTTGGAGCAGATCCAGAGGAAGACCGTGAAGATGATCCTCTGCAAAGAAAGGCTGAGAGGGTTGGATTTGTTCAGCTTAGAGAAGAGAAGGATCCAGGGAGGCCTTNTGAAGAAGAGGAGGGAGAGACTTCATTGAAGCCTTCTGGTACCTTAAAGAGTATATATATATATATATATAATATATATATGATATATATATATACTTAAAGGAAGGAGAGGGACTTTTTATGCGGGTAGGAAGTACACTGTACAAGAGGCAATGGTTTTAAACTGAAAGAGGGCAGGTTTAGATTAGATGCTAGGAAAAAATTCCTTACTGTGAGGGTGGTAAGGCACTGGCACAGGTTGCCCAAAGAAGTTGTGGATACCCCATTTTGGAAGTGTTCAAGGGCAGGTTGGACAAGGCTTTGAGTAATCTAGTAAATGGCATCCCTGCTCATCGCAGGGGTGTTGGAACTAGATGATCTTTAAGGTCCCTTCCAACCCTAACCATTCTATGATTCTATGACCTATTTAGAACTCTTTCTTTCCATTCCCTCCATAGCCTTTTATCAAAAATTATTGAAGACAGTAATAATAATAAAAAAATTAACCAAATAAAGCCACAAACCCCTGATTCTTAACCACAGAAGAGGGAAAAAAAACCACTGTTTCCAAATGAATGCAATATTTCTAGTTTTATTTTTATTAAATATTTTATTAATATTCCTGGTGTTTTCTGTATTCCCTCAACATAAGTTATTTCCTGCTCAGCTTATCCCATTTTCACAGATGAGTTACCTATTCTTTCAAGTTCTACTCATTTATCTTGTTCATTGAAGAATTAGAAACTGTGTCTTCTGAGTCCCTTTAAAACTCTTTATTCACAGTGCTCCTCTGTGCTTTGTCATGCAACCACCTTTGAAAGGGTTGAAAGCAAAAATGTACTTGGTGAGGGAAAATATTACACTTTGAAGAATGAGATGGATGTGCATACAGGTCGTTATTTCATGAATATGAGTGAGAGATGTGGAGGGAGAGGCATTATTCTTACCTGGCTACAGACCTCAAAAATGTTATTTAAATCTGTCATCCCCATCAATTTTTATTGATGGAAGAAAGAGAGCTCCAAAGAACAATGTAGCTCACCCTAACACAGATATATAAGGCAAACCAGATTAATCTAAAGGTGTCTGTTTCTTTCCATCATCACCAAAAAGAATTTAGGATGACTACTTCCAACTTAAACACCTAATTTTCAGACATCCAAATGTGAAAGATGCAAATGTTGCTTTCAGAATTATTCAGTCTTAACAAACTGATTAATTTCATGCTGCTGAGGATAATATGCAACAAAGTAAGAACCACTCCCTTCCATATGGATTCTATAATGTATATTCTCCCAGTACTTTAACTAACCCACTGTTTTTATAATTAAATTAAACAAGTTAGCCACTTACCTTCTTTAAAGATTCCTACAGCTTCCTTTTCTTGCCCCATAAATGCAACCTTTTTTTTCTACGTCTATATCATCTGAAATAGTTTTCAATATATAGCACCCTCCTCTTAGCATCCCTCAATTAAAATACAGACTGTATTCATATCTTATTTGAAATGGGAATTCTCTGCAATAATATTAAACTGGCATCTATCAACTACCCAAAGAAGTTTTGAATTTTCCCATCATAGCTAAACTATTAGAAGATTTGAATTAGAACTAATTTAACTATGTTTAAAATATGCGTTATTTTTACTACTTCCTGTTATGATGTCAAAAACTGTGTTTTGAAGATAAAAGCAGTTTAGTGTTGCCTTTGTAGAACATTTCTCTAGCTGTTACTTTAAGTAAAATGGACACTGACCAAATGATAATATTTATGTGTAAGCAGGACCTCACAAAAATATATTATATATGACTAGGAAAGGAAAAATGAGCAGGACTTTGAAGAATAACAGCAACAGGAGATATCACTATCAGAAATAAAATTAAATGTAGACAGGAACATCAAACAAGAATGTTGTATTATAAATAACCATGTCCCTAACTGAAACCATAAATCAGATTTTACTTATCTTTAATCTCTCTCTTGAGCATTGTAGATGTAGCTTCAGCTGCCTAACTACAGCCCTGACTGGCATTTGATCCCTGGGACAGTCCAGTCAGCCTTGAAGCAATGCATTCCCCCTCACATTAATCCACGCCCTGAACCAGATTCAGGCTTCATTTCTGCTCTAAGCCATATCTCTTCCCAGGCTGCTTTCAAATGACTTTCCCGGTTCACCTCGAGGAAAATGTTGAGACTATGCATTCTGCGTGGCACCTCCGCAATTGTCATGCAGCCAGCACAACGCGCCCTGGCACCGGACCATTAAGGCTCCAGTCGTGCCTCCAAGGTCCGCCCCTGCCTGCATTTCATCTTCAGCTCCCACTTCAGCCCAACTGCCTCTGCCAGTTCCATGAGCCTTGAAGGTCACTTGGTCAATAAAAAGATCAAAAGTGAATAATGAAGCCTAAATGTACAAAAAGACAGGGGAAGAAAGTAATACAATTGTACTAGAGGAAATAACTGCCACAACTTTTGCAAGAGAAGCGGATATAATGTCTGTTATAGCTAATAAATAGATGACTGCCTTTATAACTTACAGATTTCTTATGCATAACATTTCTAAGTTGATGCCTTTCCTATTCATCTGCAAAAGAAAACAAATAAACAACTTTGATTTCATTTTTTTCCATCTCTTACATTACTTAGCTATCTTTTTTGGTCTTGAAAATGGCAATGTTGGCCAAAAATACCCATTCTAAATGTTCTTACAAATGCTACTGCCTGTTTCTCTGAGTGCCTTATCTGACTGCCCATTCTTAGGTCAGCTATAAGCTATTTGTCTTTAAAAGGTTTATATATGCACACTGAACTGCATTTTGTGTTATCTTGAATACCTACCCATCAAAACATTTGGGCAAACTTTTCAAGCTAATCTTTTCAAAAGAATCCTGTTTGTTTCTTAACATTGTTAAGAATGTTTTTTTCAAACTGCACACAAATGTTAATTATTGATGAAATATAACCAATTCAAAAATGAAAAATAGAAATAAAGTAAAACTGGGGGGAGAAGAGTTTAGAGGACAATAGAGCCAAGGAAGAATCAAATCCAAAAATTTTAGCTTCTGTTGTGCATTAACTATTGTAAAAATAAATAACATTGACATGCCCTTTTTACATGAAAAAAGCCTCTGCTATAAAATTATTTGAACTAATTGCACAAAAATTTTAATAATAATACACCTATAAATAACCACATTGAAATTACATCAAAATAAGCTAAATATGAAAAAATATTCCGATTTATAAAGTCTCTAGCAAGTGAACTACTATACAGTCAGAATAGAAATAGTGATTAAGCTAATAAATAAGAATGAAGTATGTAAAAGAGAGAAACGCAAGATGAAAAATATACTACACCTAGGGTTGTTAGTTCTTAATATAAATTTATAAATACAATATGCACAGATTTTAAAAAGTAATTCCCTCCAGTTAAACAAAAAATAGTTGATAAAATCTGGGTGCAAAAAGTACATACCTCCAGCTTTTTTCAAAGTCTCCTCTCTATTGTCCTGCCTTATCTGAATGTTTCAAAAAGATAAGGAGATTCTGGAGCAGGTCTAGTGGAGGGCCACAAGGACCATTAGGGATATGGACTATCTCTCTTGTGAAGAGAGACGGAGGGAGATGAGCCTCTTTAGTCTAGAGAGACTGAAAGGGGATCTCATAAATGCATACAAATATCCCAAAGGCCAGTGTCAAGATAAAGGTGCCAGATTCTTTTCCATAGCGTCCAGTGACAAGACAAGGAGTAACAGCCATAAACTAAAACACAAGAATTTCCACCTCTATGTGAGGAAGAACTTCTTTACATTGAGGGTGGCAGAGCACTGGAGCAGGCTGCCCAGCAAGGTCATGGAGTCTCCCTCTCTGGAGACATTCAAAACTCACCTGGACACATTCCTGTGTAACCTGCTCTAGGGTGACCTTACCCTGGCAGGTGAATTGGACTAGATGATCTGCAAAGGTCCCTTCCTTTGCAGAATAGTCAGGGCTATTGACTGACTACTTTGTGATTCTGTGAATGAGGCAACAGAAGGTAATATAAAATCAAGGTATTAGGATTTGAGTAATGTTTTCAGCAGGTCATATGAAGAGTGTGACATGTTGATAGAAGAATTTCAGAAAGGAATGTAGAGTGGCAGTACTCAATCTTCAAATCTTATAATGTTGTGGGTGGAAGATGTACAACAACACTTAAAATCTCTTAATTTTGTCAAGTGCTAATGACAAAAACACAAACCATAATAAATGTGTACTTCAACTTCATGTATCAAGAAACAAACCTAGCAGCAGGATTCCCCAGCAGATTAGCATGTGTTACAAGTTTTGAGAATTCTATTTAACTTTATTCCAAAGTTAAGCTAGCCATTTGTTTTCCTAAACAAAGTTGTACCTGTGTTGTATGTTTTTTTCTCATAACAGGACACGAAGACGCACTTTCCAGATGAGTTTGATTTATTTAAATTTAAACATTTATTCAGTGATCAGTTTTCTGCAATTTTTGCTAAAGCAATGTAGTGAGAAAGGCTACCAGAAATTAAAGTACTTCATCATTAATAGTTGGTTTGAAATGAATAAGCACAGAAATAAGTTGTTGACGCAACTAAATGCCCAGGGCTGGACACAAAGTGAATTGGAAGAATTATTTCAGGAAAGTAAGTGTGCATTAACGACACCTTGATAGCATGTATGTGGATACTTCCTACATATGTAATGAAAATTAATCTTCCCTTGTTGCACATTCTATGGAGCAGATGCCTTTGTGCTGAAAGACTGAAGATTATGTCAGTCACAATAAAATTACTGGATATCTGAAGCTATATTCCTATCTTTTGTAAAATAATTTTTTGCTTAGAACACAAAAATATTTTTTTAATTTTGCTTAATTAGTGCAAGGTCTTGAATTGCTATTTGAGACAGCAGACATCAAAAATATTTGAGCCAAACAAATTGCCCCCACAGAGAATTGCAAGAGTTTAACCCCTTAATGAAAAAGCGTATGAAGGATTAAAGTTTCTCTCTGGGCCTTAACATCCATGACTTCTGAATGCTCATTCAGTTCATTCAGAAAATTCATGACAAACAACTAATTCAGTTCTCTTACAGCCATGTTTAGTAGTTGAATGGGTTATATTCTGACAGAGACATTGAAATCAACTTGGAAAATTTAAAAAGAGTGCTTTTGACTGTCATATAAACAGCTGTTCTCTGATGGCTCCAATTCCAATTTGCAAATGTCCTTATTGCAGACATTCAGTTTCCTTACCATTTTATTTTGAAGATTAATTAATAAATACACATAATAAATGCAAAAGTAACAAATGCATTGGCTTTTATGTTACTGTAGGTTCAAAATCGGAGGAGAAAACTATAAGTTTATTGTAAATGTTATGGAACAACAGGGTAAGCACATACTTAAACGTCAAAAATTATTCTCAGTGTGTCTCAAGGCAGTTTTAAATGCGTTCTTTTTGTTAATGTGATTAATGATTTGAAAATATTCACAGAAGTGTGGCAATAAATTTGGTAACCAGTAACCAGAAATATTTCAGATTTCATTCTTGATTTTCATTAAAATAAAAAGTAGTTTCCATAAACTCTGACTATAATCCCTGAGCAAAATCAGCCCTTTGAAATTTCCAGAATGCAGATTCTGTAGTTCTCTCAATGTTTAAATTGGAGCATTTTCCTATTAAAGAATAATTCTTCCCTTTCTGAAATTAAACAAAAAACATGGACAATGTTTTTCTTCACATCTAGCATTAACTACTGTACCTTAACATGCTTGCACTGTGTTACAGGAGCATTTCATTGAAAGAGTATTACAACTGCAAACTTCAGGACACTCTCTACCTGATGTTTATCTACTTTACATTGCAGGTGAAAGAATTTCTGCCAAGACCATACAAAAACGAATTCTACCAAAAAAGCAGAGATGAATACATCCTGTGCCATTGACACAGTGTTCCATTTATACATCCTGATAATAGTGATAATTACATGACATTAATCACTGTTGTTTAGCTTTGATCCTGATCCTTTTTTGCATAATGCTACCAAGGTTATCATTCTTATTTTTGTGAAGCAGTGCAGAATTTTGCACTGTATTTGGAGAACTGTGCCTTGTTTGAATTCAGGATCACTTGCAAGATTATTTGTGCAGTTGTCAGAGACTGAAACAGTTAATGATTTATGCATTCTAGGATTGCCATGGGACTTCTGCAGGCTGGGAAGAGGTGGCTGTTGGCCATCAATGCCCATCCCCCTGCCAATCCTGAAAGGCAGGAAAAACCCTCTTACCATGCCCCCTCATAGGAGACCCTGGAGGCCTGTGGCATGGCCTTTGACACTATCCATGGATATAATAACTCATAACTTCTTTGAGTGTGTGGCCTTCCCTCCCCACTCCCAATGGATCAAGATCACCACTTCAATTAACAGACATGGAAGCTGCAACTACCAAGTTTCATCGCTGGACCCCGTGGCCGGTGACTATGTACATGTTTCCACTCTCGTCTTTTCTTTCCCTTACTCTCCCTTACCCTTATGCATTTTCCCCAAAGGTTATCTTTATACCATATTGCTATAGACGATATATATAGATGATACCCCAAATGGCAACAGACCTGTTTACCTTTGAAACAAAATTGTTCTAAAATAAGCCCTACATATCTATGTTTTCAAACACCGATTATTTAGTGTTTTTTCACTCTAATCCTCCCCAAGGGATTTATTAATAAGAACCTGGGTTACTCCCTCCTTTCTGGGGCAGATCATAACAGCAATTTATCAAGAAAATTATGGATTTTAATCTTGCCCAACAGTATGCTTTGAGAAACTCCTAGGTCACAAAGATATACTTCTATCATCAAATATAAGAACTTAGGATTGATAATTTATTTTTCCAAAAAATGAAATATTCAGAGAAGATTCTAAATAAAGGAGATAGAAAAGAACTTTGCTGAAACAATGGATTAATGTGTTGATGTATAATCACTGTGAGTGCTCGATGACATTTTTTCATAAAAAACTTAATTCAGCAAGAAGTGACACTTTGAAGTAATTAAAATAATTTGTTAATTTAGACAAGTTTAAATAAAAACATTAAAAGATATTACTTGAGAATGAGTTGTTCTGTCTTTAAAATGAAAAATATAACATATATATGTTATATAAATAAATATATATGTCATATAAATTCAACTTTTTAAAATTGTTTATTTTGGATATTTATCTCCACGAAAACCAGAAAGGACTCCATAACTTGAAAATTAAACCAATATTTTTATATGATGAAAAGAAATTGTTTGATATTAGAGAGATTAGCAGAGTTTTCATGTTTCAAAAAGAAAAGGGAGGAGGTGCAGTAGTTTGACTCATAAGAAATGTATTAACATTGGGAGAAGTATTTAGTATTAAAAAAAAAGATCCTATCTATGCTTGGTTAGAAACCATGTCAGACACTTTAAATAATATTTTTAATAATACAGTTCAATTCTAGGATCAAAGATTAAGGCAGGCATTAATAAGATAGTCCTTCATTTTCTTCTCAATTCTCCTAATAAATATTTCACTATTCTTATTCCAGGTTAAAAGTAATTGTTAATCAAATAAATATATAAGCAATTGTATTGGAATAAATTGAAAAAATACAATAAAATCAGCCCAGTGTGCAAACAGTGCTGCACCTTTTCTGGAAGGCTAATTTAATTACAGACTGATTATTCAACTCTGGACAGCGATAAACAACAACCAATTCACCACAGCAGTAGCTAATTCCTCCTCATCGGTTCCTTTCATTCCATCTCCTCTGATCTGAGAATTTTCCTGAACACCCAAGCAATTATCTCTCCTTCCACTGTTTCCACTAGAGCAGCAAGGGCTCTTTTGCCTGGCAGATGGCAAGACTGTTTTTCCCTCACATAAGCACTGCCAGACCAGTGACCCAGCCAGGTAGGCAACAATCCTAGTGTGAGACTCACGAGTCCAGAATCTTCCAACTGGATGTCTGAGAAAGAGTTAGCCACCTTCACAGACTCATGGTCCTTCTGATTGCCATTGGACAACCAACTTTTGCAATCACTGGTGCAAAAAAGAGACTTCAGTGTGCTCTAACAGTTCCTTTGGAGAGAGTCTGCAAAATGAGCTGGGGAGCTACACTACCAAACAGCTAAAAAACAGTCACAGACTTTGAGTTGGTCAGTGCATTAATTTATACATTTTAGTTTTAGAATTTCAAGGCAGCGTTATGAAATTCCAGCTGAGTTTGTCTGCATTTAATAATTTCAGGTGTTTGGAAGATGACTGCAGTGTTCCCCTCTGTTTACAGTGAATAGAGGAGCACCAGGAGCACCACCCAGTAGTATGGCTATCATCTAGAACCGAAAAATTTACCACAATTTGTTGTGGTAAGAGCCGATATTTACCCGTATTTCAGGTGACATAGAACATAAAAGCTTGAGTACAGGTTTTCGCTGCAACAACACAGGCTTAGACTTGACCTGGGACTGTACATTGACTGTATTATAGAGAGTAAAACATGGTTATTCCTGAGATGAGCAGTCAGGGAGCTTGGAAACACTCTGTACCACTATGTGACAATTAATTTATCTGGAGTCTTGTCTGAATTGATATGCTGTTGTTTTCTGAGTACTGCTGATACTGATTGCTTTGAGCTGTTCTAAGGAAAAGACAAAGGACCATTTATAGGTAACCACTTACAGAAATGAACATTGTGAAATCATGAAATTAATTGCAGAATTTTACATTTCACTTCTCAGATTTCAACAGCACCTTCTCTTCTAAGCTACCGTGAGGTATGTAAGAATTTGTAGCTATCATCAACAGATCTTGTTCCCGTATAAAAGGCAGAACTATTTCCCATTATGATTTCCTCCTGGAAATACTCCCTGCAGGAAGATAAACATATGGTAAATGTGAAAAAGTTAATTGGCTATATATTGGCTGTAAAAGTTAATTAGCTGCATAGTCTTCCATATATTGGTATTTTAACAATTTACCTTCAGATGTCAAAACTGATCCTTTCATTTTCCTAGATCTGTTACCTCAAAATCAGCTTTCAAGAAAGTTTGATGCAATAAACAGATCTTTCTGTCCAGAGACTGTCTGCACCCTACGGAACAGTGTTATAATCCTTTGTTAACTTATTCCTTCATGTCTATTATGATCTGCTCCAGCTAGATGTTTCCAAGGCAGAGCTATGGTAGAGACAGATAGAATCAAGCAGTCTGGAGGCAAGACAGTCTGCATCACTTGGTTTCGAGGTCCTCTTTAAATATTGTAATAATGTATTATAACAGTGTAATAATCACTTGTTTCTCTTTTACTTACTAGAGCCTCTGGACCTGTCAGTGAGACCACTGAGATCTTCAGCTAGAAAGCTATGCACAGCCTTGAGGAAGCCTGGTAAAATTAGATCTATGGGAAGGTTCTTTACTTGTCTCTCCTTTGGGAAAAGGAAAGGTAGAAAGGGGACTATGATGAAAAAGGATGAAATTATTTTTGCATTTACAGAGGATTTTTTATGCAAGAGCCTTACAGTAGTTATGAATTTCATGTACTCATGTAACTTCCACATGGAAGTTCACATTTCCTGAAGCCTAAGGGCTTAGAAGACGTCTTGTTAGTGGTAGAATATGTACTAGATCACCAGACACTGTCCCTGGTGCCAGTTAACTAATTATTTCAGATCCAAGTTCCTAATTCAGACTTGATCTGGACTTTCATCAAAGATCTGTAATAAAATTTGTAATACTTACTAGAAATTACCCTCATGAGTCTTCAATATTTCTTCAACTTCACATGCATGATTTCTTATCCTATTCACAAATGCTTCTGCAGTTACATCCCTCCATCATAATCTGAAACCTCAAAGAGTAAGCATCTTTTCTCATTTCATTAGATGCCTTAGTTATCACAAAACTAAGAAAAATAAGTGACTATCAGTAAATGACTACCAATGGCTGCTCAGGTCTTAACACCACTGTCTCTAGTCTGACTTAACTGGCTTTCACTTTTAATTCCTTTTTTCTATGCAGATTATTCCCAAAGAAACAGTAAAATTTTTTAAAGCATGTGAACTGTTTATTTCTGCATATTTGAAACAATTCTCCTTGGATATTATATACAATTGCAGTAAGCTTTTATTTCAGAATTTACATAGCCTAGAAAATCTTCCTATTTTACTGCTCCATTGGCAAAACTGAAGTAGTGCAAAATAATCTTGTGGTGGTCAAACAAAGCATTGGCCTGTTTGTTCAATCTGTGTTTGTCTTTGATAAAGAGCTGAAGTGCTAGACTAGAAACAATTGAACAAAAAGACAAATCTGGACCAGCGTCAAGAAAGGCTTCTTAACTCAGTATAAGGCAAATTCTTCCTAATTCCGTATAAGGCAAATTAGATGCAAAATTAAGAACTGTCAAGCTCTACAAGCATTTACAGCTGGGCACTTCTTTGTCTACATCAGACTGTTTCACCATCAAGTTACCTTTGCAGCAGCAGCAGTTTAAATCCCTGCAAGTCAGTGTGCTTTAAATACATCTAATACACAGATCTTACTAAAGCAAATTATTTTCTTTTTAAAATGCTGAGAATAAATACATCCATTATCTTATTAAGATGTAGGTGATCTAAATTGCTGTCCCGCCTCAGACTAAGGAGCCATAAATCCACATTTTAAGGTTACTATTAAAGCATCAAGATAGAAACTTGTTTCGTCTCTATGCGATGAGGTTCTGGTGGCATATGTTGAAGAATATGAAGTTTCAGGGGCCAGAAAACAAGTTAATCAACATGTCCACTGTGAGATGATGCTACAATTGCCTTTTACCTGAGCTGGGAATAAAATCCAGGCTTTTTATTTTGTGGTTGACTGCTTTCTAATTTTGTAAACAGATCCTAAAAAATGGAAAGTGTGTCACTGCCATGTTCTCCTGATCCTTCATCAGCTCACTGGAGTCCTTCAGTGCATAGTCATATATGTGGTTTCCCGGATCTGGATCCTAAGTGGGGAATGCGTTTGTGGGTTTTTCTCTTAATCTTGGTATCCTAGGAAACAGGTAACTCTAAAAGAATTGAAATTTCAGGTATAGTAGTAGCCATTGGTTACCTTTAGACCTACTACTTTATTAAACACTGAATTTTTTTTTCTTTTTTTAATGGGATGGCTGTACAGGACTCCCTTTCTGAGTTCCTATCCAGCAGAGGAGAGAACAGGCTATAGTGGCATTTGGCCTCTATCTCTGGGGAAGATGAATTCAAGGAGTATTCTATGGTAATACAGTGCCTGAAGGTGTGACTAATAGTCTTTCTGAATGAAAGCCTGTCTCTGTATCTAACAGACATGTTAAAATCACCAGGTCTCTCCATCTGTCCAACATCTGTCTCAGGCTCAGTCTGTGACATTTGGTACCTCTTCCTAGTCCACCCCAGCTACACCCTGAGCCCATCTCAACTGGTGCATGCCATCTTCTTTCTCCACAGCTTTTTTTTTTTTGATGGGAAGAAAGAGTTGTGCTGCATTCAGGTGCGTTCCCTGACCTGGATAAAAGGATCAAAACCATGATATGCTCAGGGAGGGCATCTGTCTCAGCCTCCTGACACAGTCACAAAGTCTGCTAACAAGGAGCCTAGTTTGGACATTTACAAACCACTGATTAAGAAAAACCAAAAAAAAATCCCCAAACAACAACCAAAAATGCAAGTACCTATACCCTGAGTGTGTATGCAGTGCTATATGCAAACACAAAACTCCTAACTGACTACAAGCTATCACCTATCCTTCAGATGGGCTGAGAGATCCTGTACATCATTCTTTTATGAATTGTTACCTGTATGGAGGAGCCTCCAAACTAAAAGCTAAAATCTGCCCACAATGTTTAAATATCCTGTATTGGTATGTGCCGATGTTTTCTTGAAGAACAAGGGCCTGGTTCTATCCTTCCTGGGAGTGATGTGAAAGATCTTGCAGGTTTGTCAAATCAGTTTGGACATCTCCAAAGTGAAAGCAAGTCCTCCTTCTTCAGCCTGGACAAAGTCCTCAGATAGTAACAGTTATGAAGATTTGTGACTAATGTCAGGGTCCTGAGAGAAGTTTTTTAACACCTCACATGCAATAAATAGATTTTATCAATCTTTCCTCAGCCGGTACACATTTATAGAGGGCAACTGAGCCTTATTACCAAATCAGGCTGGCAGACAGGACAGGTAGCCTCAAGACTATCTAAAAAACCCAGTATCAAAACCAAAGAGGATACTAGATTGGACAGTAAGGGAGAGAGATGCAGATCAGAAATGCTGCCTGAAGAAACCAGAAGCTGTGTCATGAGAGAGTCATTAGTAGACATTTGTACATTTTTTGGTTTCCTGGAACATAACTGATGTTAGTGATGTTAGATAGAGCTGGTCTAGTGCTTGGAGACTTTGATAATGAACTTCAGAAAGCTGCCAGTGGACTCAAGGTCTGCTGTTTATTTCTGGGACTCTAAATCCAAGTATAATGGAGCTATTGATCCTTGCTGGGTTTGCATATTATGGACAAACACAGTCTTATTATAAACTGCAGTTTATTTGGCTTAACTATCTTTCCAGAGTGGAAGCTGGTATTTGCTGTTTAGTATCCTTTCACTGTTTATACTTTCACATGCCATGTTCACTGGACAGTACAACTGCAGCGTACTCGAGTTGCTGCAAAGCAGTCGAATAGTCTCATCCCAAATCATGCAGCTGTAAATCTGAAAATACAACTTTTATTTATGTTGAGAAACACCTACATATTCTTATATCTGAGAACCTTGTTTGTTGTAGTATTATTACTTGCCACATTTTCTTTTTGACTCCTATTTCACTGTTTTATTGTTAGACAGTAATGAAATGGTTAGCAGCATTGAACAGAAGTTCCTAAAGCTTACATCCCATAATCACTCATATTTAGATCTAATTCTCTTCCTTACTGTCTTTTTGCCTAACATATCTTTCAAAGCAGTCACATTTTCCAAAGACATATGTAAATATAATGGCAGTCATATTGATCCTCTGTTCCAAATGCTTAAGTCCCATAATCATTCTAAGAAACATGTTTAGATAGGAAAAGATCTCTGCCACCCCTGTCTTGGTTTGGGGCACGCATTCTGGGATTGTTTCCCAGTTCAAGATGGAAAAAAAATAATATTACCATTAACTAAAAAAAATTAACATTTCATGGATGTCTAAATAAAACACTTTCATTCTAAAAAAAGAAGGTGCATACACGGACTGCAGAAAAATGAAGGAAAAACATGATTTCAATTCTTGCTAGCTTGACAAACTGAAAATAAGTCACTCTCCAGCTAAAATTGTTTATGTATTAGTTAAAGGGTAAAATCAATACTAGACTGTGAGTAGCAAAAACCCAGAAACTCAGAACTAGTTTGTTTTCCAGAAAAATGGAAAACTGAAATAAGGTGTACTTTATCACAGGAACAAACTTATTTTTAATTTTTTTAATTATTTTTCCTTTACTGAGATACACAACTCTTCCAGTCTGTTTTAAACCTACTGACCTTAGAAGCTCACAGAATTATTACAGCAGACTATTTTTTTTAAATTAAAACTTTTTTAAATAACTTTTTGGACAAGAAAGTGGTATCCACTGATACCACTAGGGCTCTGTTTGGAAGCATAAACATGTGAGACATAGGAAAGAACAACTTCATTCTTGGTATACTGATTTAACATTCTTTCTATGTATAGTTTTGTGAAAAACTCATTCTATTTGCTCATACAAGAAAAGAAAATAAAATTCCTAGGTTACATCCATCAGATTATGTATCTGAGATGAAGGGGATCAAACTGTGCCTTGTGCTTTTCTTGTTTAAGGGTTTTGGTGGTTCTCGAAGTAACAATAAACAATTTTTCAAAAACCCAATACTTGGACTCAAAATGCGTTTTGCAAAGAGTTGCAGCACACTGCTGATACAAGTTCAGGCAGCACATCAGTTGTTCACTGTGTTACACGTACTTGTTCCTGCTGATTTTTTCCCAGCTCTTTCAAATCATAATGTGATGTATATTTAATGTATATGTGATGTACTCCTGTATATTTAATATTTTTTAAATGAATTATGATGAATAGGGAATTTATAAAGCTAAAATAATAGACATAAAGGAGCAGGACAGTAAGTTTGATTTTGAAGGTCAGTCATATGGTCATTTCAAGTTTCAATAATGTGTCTTGATTTTGAGGTTTTGATCCAAATCTTCAAGGGAATGAAGATATTGTACTGACTTTGTACTTTCTGAAGGGTAGTCAGTTTATAGTTCAAGAT
This sequence comes from Cephalopterus ornatus, assembly GCA_013396775.1. NCBI lineage: Eukaryota > Metazoa > Chordata > Aves > Passeriformes > Cotingidae > Cephalopterus > Cephalopterus ornatus. The sequence continues at coordinate 14,608 of VZRE01012621.1, forward strand.
TCAGCAATCAAAATCATTACTCTTTACACAATTTAACATACAAGGCATAAAAATTCATAGCTGAGTTAAATGTTGTCTCCTAGTTTTTCTGCACTTCCTACTGAAGTAAATATGAGTAAACAAGCTGACAAAGTTCTGTGAATATTCGCTGATGAGTTTGTTCTGTTAAGCCATAGAATTACTTCAATATAGCTATTTTTTCATATTTTTCTTCAGGAACAAGGATATTACTAGATACTGAACTCAGAATTCTGAGGAGTTCTAGCTGCTGTAAAGATTTGGTTTATTTTATTTAAAGAGTAAACTGTGCTCATCCCTTTGGAAGATGGGTTTTGTCAAAGAACTTGCAATGGTTAACAATCAATTTCAAATGGGTGGAAAATGAGGATTTTATGTGATGTTAAGATTAATTTCTTCTACATATATCCCTGCACACTACAAAAGAAAAATAAAAAGTTTTTTCATTTTTTTATGTAGAGGCAATGTTTTTAATGAGGTTTTTGCTTTCTAAAGATAGACTCAGGCTAATCAGTTTGGTGAAGTTTAATTTATAATTTGGTGATGTCCATTTTGCGTATTTGGGCACTATTTGCATAAACAATGCAGCTCCTATTATCAGCTTTTCCCAAAAGATTACAAAATAACTAATTAATCTAATTTACATGAGGATAAAGATAGTTACCTGAGCCTTTTTTTTTTTTTTTCAAAAACCACTATGTACCCTTTCAGAACTGTTGTTTCAAGTTTTCAAAGATAGGGCTCAGTTGCCTCAAAATGGATTATTCTGTGATTACATTCCCTGGATATTAACTGATACCATGCACCCATTCAGCTGAAAATGAAATCTTGGAGTTCTGAGAACTCTCAGCACTATAAATAGCCTCCTCTTTAGTCTTATATTCTCACATGCATGCTCATAAATGAAAGGTTTGTGGAACAGGTTAACCCCACTGCTGTGTTTGCCTTTGAACACTGAATTCCTTCTTCCTTTTTTTTTTTTTTCACTTTTGTGCCTCTGGATATCTCTATATTCATGTTTGCTTTCCCAAAAAAGGAAATGCAAAGCTATATTAAAACTTGTGTGAGTGAAAAAGTAGGGTTCAATAGATTTAAATCCCTAGATGATTGACAGGTACATTCTTTGCATTCAGCATCACTGTAGTCAGTGAGCTAAAGGGTTTCAGAGAGAGTGAAAACAAAGATCATACCCAAAAGGATTCCTTCTCCCAGTACTGTCAATAATAACCCTGAGTTTTATCCTTAGGCAACACATGTGGAAAAAAACCCAAAAACGAGTACATAAATTATTTACAACTATTAAACATTAAATGAGAAAAGTTTGGGGTTTTTTTCAGAGGATATGATGTGTCAATAAAATAACAACATATTTGCTGTACTCCCGTATTGGCATCCAAATTGAAGGGAAAGTGGCAAGGCCAGAATTTCCATAGATTGCCAATGAGTAGTTACTTGAGTTGTAAATATGGGCATAAATTAATATAACTCAATTCTTATGTTACATGTGGTACAATGTTTTTCCACTGTCACATTGTCTTGTGAGTTTACATGGCTTCTCATTGCTTTCCTGGTATAATAGAATCACTATGTCTGAATAAGTAAATTTTCCTGATTTTTGGCTGTTGCTGCATCTCATAGATATGGAGCAATTAGCTCCATAGTTTTATCATGATGTAGAGATGAATGGTTAGTCGCACAGGGCTACCTGCACCCAGTGCTGTTTGTGGTGGCACCAACTACATGTCCCTCAGTGTTAAGTTTTCTGCTTTTGCCTATCAGGGCAAGATCTCACAGTTCCCTTACTTTTGGATCAGACTTTGTGTACTGTCTCTTGTCCTGTACATCCTCTTGGTTGTTCTGATGGTCCAGATCAGACACCTTGGATTCTACAGTGATGCTGGAGCAGACTGATGAGACAACTTTCTTAAGGAGGTGAAAAGAAGGCAAAGAAAGCATGGCTAACTTACCTTTCCTTAAAGAGGAACCTATTCTTTAGACAATGTTCTTTTTTGCCCAAACTAGTTCATATGGCATTCTGGGCAATTAAGCATGAATCACCTAAGTCTTTGACTTTTCCCTTGACTTTAAATACATCAAAAGTGTTTTCTTTTATGGCTTTCTTCAACCCGCAGTATATAATTCCTATTGTTTTCTGAACTTTCTGTGGACTTGCTCCAATACCATGTGCAGCACCATGACATGGTACTTCAGAGGTCCTTCAGTCTTCTACCTGTTTCCCTCTACCCCTGCCCCAAATCTTCCCAGACCCCTTCCTTTTGCTGGTGTTATTTCAGAAGGAAAGTGTGGAAAGTAGTTTTCAACAGGAACAGGTCCCTGAATAAGTAAGTATACTGCATTATTTTTGAAAGACGAATACTCAAAGAGGTATGAGGTGATGGAAGAATGATTAGTTTTTGGCAACTATGTTGCAAATAAACTAGCTTCCTAATTATTTTTTCCTACAGCATTGTGGAATAGCTCCATGTTCATCAAGAAAATATTCTCTTATTGGTAAAAATTACTAATGATTTTTCATTTAGTTTAAGGTTAAATAGAAACAGATAAAATTACTTCCTTTTAGAATAGAGATTGTTTTATTATAATAAAATGGCAGGAAGGATTTTGAGATGTTCTCAGATGAGCTTTATCTATAAACAATACTTTTTCACGCAGCAGATACATTTTAACATTCATGTGTTGTATAAAGACTTATCTCTGAAATGTTGTCTCAGTTTGCTTATTGGTCTGCCACTTTTGTTTCATGTTTTAAAAACCTCTGTGAAGTTTCAACCTGGACTACGTGAGAAAAACAAAGCATTTGAAGCCAAAATAAGAAGATGAATAATATACTGTCTAATACCAACAGGGCAGAATAAGATTCAGCTTCAATAAGATTAATTTTCTCCTGTTATTTTTAACCATAGTTTTAGTCATGCTTTAATTGATTAGAAGTTTAAATTTCTGGTCCTTTTCTACTTCATATGCTAAAATGAAAGTGCCAAATGAAGAATCCTACATTTCTTACGATTTTTAAATAGTATTATTTGAAAAAAAAACAACATGCAACAACAACAACAAAAACCAACTGAAAAATCCAACGAAATCACAGCCCCGTGACTCCTTGGAGGAACTGCAGATGTCTTAGTCATGTAGTTTGGGGTGGTTTTTTTAATGCTAAATTATAATGCACTCAGAATTTTGTCTTGTTTCTGAGCCTTAAGGCTGCTGCAGGATAGTACAGAGCAGCACAGTAACGAAGGCAGGCTAGACCTTCAGTCTGTTCTCTAAAACTCTCCCTGACAATCCTGATGTTGTCAGACATTCCAGGGGAACTTGTCATTATCCATGTCAGTTGGGCTGCATATGCTCAGAAGAATGCAAATCTGTTATGCTAGCAAATAGAGCTCTGCTTTTGGATGTGGGCAGTACAGTCATGACCGTCCCTGAGCAGCAGCTGCAAGGAGAGTTACTAGATGGCTTTGAGATACTGAAATTCCCAGGGATGAAACAGGAACTATGTAGTCAGAAAGCCAGAAAAAATGCTTTAGTCCTTGAATGAGAAGCATGGGCAAAACAAAAAAAAGCAAAAACAACAGCGTTCATTTTATATTTTATTCTGCCTTGGTTTTCATTTCATTTGCTTTAAAAGAAGAAAAAAACAAGTGAGAAAAGGTCTAGGAATTTCAGATTTAAATGAATTATATAAAACTTGAAAGCTACTTAGACCATGAGAAATAAGGTGCATGTAAGCTTTTCAAATGAGTCCATTAAGTACTCTTTTAATAGAAAAAGATAAAAGAAATACAAAATTAATTTAATGAATAGTCTAGTCTTGAAAGCATGAGGCATCCATTAGTGCCTTATTTACTGATTTCAGTGATAACTTCATGCATGCACTGTGTGACTTGTACACATGCATTTGCTCAGAAATTAGGCAGAAACCACGTTATCAACTCATTGACAAGATATTTTCTTACAACTTGGTATATGCTGCAAGAGGTGGCTGCAAGTGTGGCAGCCAGAGTGAACCTTGAGCTTTAGAAAAATCATTGGTGTGTTTGATTTACTAAGTTTGAGAGTAATTTTGTTGTAATGAGATGATTTAATAATGTATGTTTGCAATTATAAGCATGAAAAACATAGCTCTGTGTTTCTAAGTTTCTTACCTGTCCCAAAGAAAAATCAAGTCCTTGGTTTTACTCATTACAGATCTGTGTATTTTTACAGAATTTGCATTATGCAAGTAGGTCACCGATAACCTCAAAGTTTCTGTGCTGTTTGAATGCCGTTGTGTGAATACAAAATGGAAATTCATTTGAAGATATGCAATTTGCTAAAGGGATTTGGAGAAAATCATGAAACTCTGCTAAACTATTTGCTATACTGTATGTTTTTTTTTGATTCCCCCTCTCCAGTAGAGAAGTAAGCTTGAATGATCACCCTGGTAAATTATCTGAATCAGTTATTATTAAATTTTTGTTAATTAAACTACTCAATAACTTCACCTACTGATTTTTATTAAGGTCAGCTCATATTTTTAGTGTTGCTTGATTAATATTCTATCTCCCTGTTTACTAAATCAGCTCTGAACTGTTAGTAAAAGGAAGGATTTCAAAGTATCCTGGTTATATTTTTTAAATCCCCCTAGTCTATTTAACTGAATCCACAACATATTTTATGTCGATAAGTGGCAGTCTTTACAACCTCACAATACAGTCAAGGATAAAAAGTTGCATGGATATGAAGTAAATTGATTTGAAATATTGTTCTGCTATAACAAGAATGAGCTACTGGTGTTTCTCTCAAGGGTTTGATCCTGTGTGTTGTCTTAAGCTACTGATGTATTTTTACATTACATACTGCCCAGTGAGTTGTTTTCTGCTATCTTTTTATTACTGACTGAAACATAGCAAAGGCTGAGTTAAAATTTTATCTTGTCAGACTGCATCAGGTAAGTTAATAGTCTCTTTGTTAGTTTTGTTTTACTGGCCACATATTTGAACCCAAAAAAAAGAAATCCCAGTCTCAAAGAATATTGCATATTATCTGAAAAAAATATATTGTCTCAAAAAACAGAGAACCTGAGGCTGACCAAATGATTCAAGTCTGTCTTTTCTGGGCAAAAAAAACAGAAGTAGTGCTGTTTAGGATAATGAAGAGTAGATGTGGAAAGATGTATATCAAGTTTTCTGATTTGGGATTATGGATCACTCTAAAAAATCTTTCCCATAAAGTTTTAATGCACTGGTTATCACACTTCTGTTCAACTACTGGATCGCTTTGTAAAACTATATTCCATGAACTGATTAATCTGATAAAATCTGTTTTGTAAAGCATAAGAACTTGCTCTTTCAACCTATTATTTTTGCCTATTATCTCTCACTCTAAAAAGGTAAGTATATTAATATGTGACACATTAATACAGCCTGATAGTGCAAGCTGCAGCTACTGAGGTTACAGCAGGGACAGACACTGCCTTGTGGGGGAACAGGTTAGAGAGGTAGGGTATCTGTGTCCAGAGATACCCTTTACCAGACCACCCAGGGCAGGAGAAGATAACTGGTAGTGCAGAGCTTTGTGTGGGAAGAGGAATTGTTCCCTCTCCCACTAAAATGGCTATAGTCTATCATGTTTTTCTTCTGCTTGGCATTTGGTGACAAAAGAGCTTACTGGCTATGTGTGGAAATCCAGCTTACATAAAGTATGATGCATCCACTACAGTGGGATGTATGCATGAAGCCATATTTTCATCCAAGGTTTCCTGGGTAGAAAAATGTAATGCAGACCCACCGTTTGCTATCTTAGCAGCCCTTTTCCTTGTTCCTACATTGTTGAGTTGCCACCATTTCTTTTTCCAAAGCATGATCAAAGTTTGGTCATTTTACATTTGGTTTGTGACATTATGGAACTGGAGAAGGTCATCAGCTGGGAGGGCAAGCTACGCTGGTGACCCACAGAGTGGAAAGAGCATGAAAGCACACGGGGTGAAAGTAATGACAATTCCCTCTATTAATCTTCACCTTGAGGCAGTGCTAGATGTATGATTACATCCTCAGCAAAGTTAAAAGATTAAAATATCTAAAATGCCAAGTCTAGCAGAATTTTTCGAAGTTCTCTAAAGTGTACACAATATGAAGAAAACAAAAATCACCTCTTGCAAAAGACACTAAAAAGTGGGACATCTCCCAGAATAAACCATTCTGTGTCTGCCAGGTAAACATATGAGAAAGGACATTGAACAGATTTGGTTTTTTTAAATAACAATCACTGTAACATGCTGGATTGCACAGGTACAAAAACAGTGCCAATAGCCTTCTGCTGCTGAGGTCATGTTTTCAGTCACTGATGCTCCTACCTGCTCACTGTAAGCATGCAGAGGACTTCACTGCCAGGTGGTAGATGCATCAGAGAAAGAGAATGGGTTTACATTCACCCTAATAAATCCCATGTATATGAAAAATTCTGTTTTCTGTCTGTAAATAGGACTATTTGGTTCACTGACAGTTTCTACCTCAGCTCAGGTATATGCAAATGAATGCTTAAAAAAGTGAAAGCAGGAAGGGTGATGCCACTGTAAAATTTACATTCTGTATCTCCTGTATCACAGAGATGGGATGTAGACATTGAGACTTGTTCCTGTGTTGTAACTTTGAATGATTTGTAAGCTGGGATACGGTATACTAAGCCATCTCAGAAAACTTACAAAATTGAGATGATTAAATGCTATGTACTATTGTTGGCTTCTTTAAATAGGTAAATATTTGTCAGTAAAACTCTGTCCCTTTCCAGCATCTGCAGAATTATGCTGTGACTCAAATGGCATTATTCTACCACCCACAGAATGTTTTTGCTCAGAGATCACAGAGATTGAAATGATAAAAACATATTCTAGCAATAAATGTGTTAGACGAACATTTCTATTGCAAGAATGCTAAAAGTTGAATCAAAAGAACACCTACCTTAAGCACTTTTTTTCAAAGAGGATTATCTCCTTTGTTTTCTGTGAAGGTCTAGTAAACAAAAGTATGTATTCGTCCTACATAGTATTATTTTTGAGAAATAAATATTTTTTTTCCATTTTCCTCCTGTTATCCCAGGTTTTGATCTCTTGCTGTGAATATTCATTTTACATATTTTCAATTGCAATAGTAAAGTCAATATTGTTATTATTATATCAACATTTCATTTCATCAGCATATTCCTTAGTGAGGAATAATGTCTTGAGTTAATTTAAACCAGTTAGTTTTACATGGGTTTTTTCTTCCTAAAAAGAGCAGTTCTCTTTGTTTTCTTTAAGCTGGTGTGGAGGAAATTTGTATAGGTGTGCTCTGTACCTTACGGCTTGTGACATTCACAGAATACCATATATAGGAAAACCAGAAAGTAGATAACTCTGATATGATGAGAGGTGGCCCCCAGGAGAAATATTAGTTCCACATACATTACATGCAGTCTTTTCCATCACAAAGTGCAAGACGAGATAACAGAACTGTGAGCTTCATATGCTGAAAGAGTTATCAGTTTTATATTTTGTGGGATGTTTTAGCTGAAAATGTCTGGCTTCACTCATCGGCTACAATCACTAATATTCTGGATTTGCCCTTTAGGAAATTAAGATGTGATTTGTGGCTTAATATATAAGGTAAAGCGGAAATATATGAGGTCACAGCATGGGGTCACAGAATAGGTCACTAATGTTTTGTTAACAATCGTTTAAGCTAAGGTCACTGTCTTCCTATTTAGAGACTTTGTAAACATCATGTTCCCCTGTTGGGCTTAAATATTCCAGTTCCTTTGGAAAGTAGATATCTGTAAAATTCTCAGGTGCTAATTCTTTAGCCAAGATTTGCTAGCTGCAGAACATCTCACCTACTGCTAAACTAATACCTTCATAAATATTTCCCTGGTACAGCGCTGATGGTTATTTTACACTGAGAATATTTTTGCAGTGATCACTGTCAGGCGAGATAGGGTCTGATTAACACTGGTCACCTTTGCCAGCTGGATCTTTAATCACAGACTCTGCAATAAACAGAGAAATGTAATCAATGATATTGCAGATACTATGAAGAAATATAGGTGAGGACTAAAAGTCTATTGATAAAATCTGGTGATTACTTCTCATCAAGACTTTAGGCTGTTATCTTCTTTACCTGTAGCACTACCTGGCAGAGCTGAGTGGACAATTATTAATAAACATTGCAAAGGAAAAAACCACTGAAGTAGTTCATCTAAGCTACATTTCTTAAAATTTACTTTTATTTACCGGATGTATCTTTTTTTCTGTATGTATTTCTTCTGGTCCTTACTATGGGATCATTTGGTAGACAAATGAGTTATCCACACTAATTTGAAGTTTGCATTATTCCTCATCATAATCTTATTGTAACTTAACATTTCAGGTAACCACATAACTTAGAGCCTTTCTAGAAAGGGATCAAATACTTTCACTTAACAAAAAGATCACATTTTTTTTTACTTTCCAATTAATAGAAAAAATTATTATTTTGACTGTTACAGTACATAAATTTTTTATAAAACCACAATCCAATTCTCCTATGTTTTCTTAAGGCTAAATTTTCTCTTTCCTCCCTCATTTTTTTTTAAGTTTTGGAGAAAAGAAAACCCTAAACAACAACAAAATCAAACAAAACTCCCAAGTATTACATGTGATAAATGAGATTTTGAGGGTTTTTTTAATAGAAGTTGCATGCAACTGTCAAGGATTTTCAGGGAAAGAAAAAAGGATATTCATCTTAAGTTTGACTTCTTTATCAGCCAAAAATTTAGTAATAAATCTCTCCATGTAAAAAAAATGCCTTAGGTCACAATATGTGCATCATATGTAGAATACATATTTGAAAACTCTAAACCTAAAGCACCATTGTAAAGAAGTAAGTTAAATTGAAGCAATTAAAACTGCCTTTGAAACCAAGAAATCATTCCATTGCTCTTTGTGAGAAAAAGTTTTCCCCCTTAAAATTTAGTAGATGGCAAAAATAACCCGTAAGTAAAATTTTCTTACATCTTGATGATCTGGAACACATCCAATATTTTCTTGATTTTTTTTATCAAATAGGATAACAATATGATAAATACGTCTACAACCTCATAAATTCATGGTAAACTGTCATTCTGTTCCAAAAGCAACTTGTTATTGATAAATCTAAGCTAGCAACTTGAGCATAAACTTCTTGGGGATGAGCATAAACTTCTTGGGGATGAGCATAGCTTGCATATTTGCAGTATTCAATACCTTGTCATTAATTATCTTTAAAAAAAATTCTATCTATTTTAATGTTCAAAAACCTTACTCTATCTCTGCAAAGCAAAATTCTTTCTCATGTTTTCTGTGCTTACTTCTACATGTACTTTGAAACATATGAAATTAGTTGTGGTTTTCAAATTCAGATGCTCTGCTACTTTTATAAGAGCACATAAGCATATTTCTAGGAGCTTTGCAAAGGTATTTCAGGGATGAATTCAGCATGACAATGGAGTTAGTGAGTGAAATCTTTCTTATCCACCGCAGCAGAAAACGTACACTGCATAGTATTCATCATGCTCTCTTTCACTCCAGTAATCACACTGTATCTCAAAATGCTAGTGTAACTTTATTAAAAACTGATAAAAAGAATATCATGTGATGGATAGATTGCATAAAGGATATGGAAATGTGTTCTTCAGCTAAATATTGGCATGTTCCTTACATGTCCCCTGTGTGAAGACTTAAATTATTGAGTCTCCTGCTTAATCCTTGCATTTTTGCAAGAGGTGCATGGTTTAGTATTCAAGCGATGTTCAGACTAGTAGATTACAGATATGATGCAGGAAAGCTCTGCCCCAAGCTTCTCTGACAAGATGGTATGAAGTTTTTAGCTTGCATGCAGATTTAGTCCTTGGATAGATGCACACAGCCTAATCACTAGGACGCAGACAAATACAACTTGAGGGGCTTCTTGAAACTCTCAGGCTGTAGCATGGGGGATTAGGGGCATGACTCTTCCTCTCTGCCTAAAACAAAGGCTGCCTGTTGGACTGGTTTGCAATATTAGTCTCAAATACTCTGAAAAAGTGCACAGACTTAGTAGGAAGAGGAATGTGCGAATTCCTTTATTCCTCAAATGTGCAAATTCTTCAAATGCAGTAGCAACGAATCTTTTTGCATTTTTCTTAACATATTGTATTCCATGGTCTGGTTAGATTTCTAGGGTGCACTAGTCCGTCCTATACATGTCGATTATTCTAGTTGTTACTATCCGTTGTTTGGCAATATGCTTTTTTGCCTGTTGTTACTTGTTTTTTCTGGCTTTTGATCTGGAATTTTTCAGCAGCTAGAGTCATAAGACTTCAGTAAATCCAGTCTGAAATCCAGGCAAAATGACGGCACATGGATAGTCTACGTGCATCTAAATGCGACCTACTGCACATGACTAGACTGACTGTGCAACATTTAGCACATCCATTTAAACATATGCAATTTGCATACATCTAGTAAATTACAAGCAGAGACAGTATTTGGGAGGAAATCAATTGCAACAGTTCTACTGAGATCAGAGCAGTTTAATACCTTTTTTTTTTAACTCATTGTTTTTGGAAGAGCTTTGCTTGGGTTTCGAGCTTTGCATTTCAAAATAAGTACATGATGTAGGAAAAGCATCAAAAGACTATTCTGTAGCTCTTCCCTTGAAATAAAGGCAAATCAGATTTACAAAAGGATCTGTATAGTGTATGTGCCAAGATACCAAGGCTCACCTAAATTGACATTAGGATACCTGTGGTTCCTAAGAAGGTCTCCAAAGGCACTCTAAGAATCGTGAGTTTTGTCGGCTGCGTATTTAGCAAATATTTATTTTTATACAATATATAAGCCTTTCAGCTTGAAAACAAGCAGCAGGAAACCATTTCAGGTAGATAGAAAAACGTGCTTGTTAAAGAAACATAGAAAAAGCTAATGCTTTTTCTTGAGCTGAGAGGAGTCCACTCACTACACATGTACTGAAAGACAACAGGAGCCAACAGAAACACTCAGAAAGGAAAAACCACTGCATTCTAGGTGTAGACGTCACAGTGCTGCTCTTCTGCTCAGGCTCAAAAAAGTATGTCCCAGTTTCAGTCATCCCAACCTGGTTTCATCATACCAGTTTGACAAGCCACAAGACAGGAGGCAGTGCTGTCTTGCTCATGACTCCTATAGCTGAGACCAATCCTATGAAACCAGAAAGCAAGCTGGAGCTTGGTGCCAAGTTCTTTTTTTTTTTCAGAATTTTTTTTAAACTTTATTTCTCACCTAAGAATCATTAGTATCACATTGAGGACTCAGAGTTATAGAATAATTTATGTTAGAAGGGACCTCAAAAAGTTATATGGTCCCACCATTACTGAAAATAGAAATACTAAAGTGCAAGAATTCCAAGGGGTTTTTTCTAGCAAACACAGAAAACACTACAAATAGGCTTATTGATCTTCTGCATATTCAGCAATCTTCATTTGCAAAACTCCCACTGGAATTGCAGATAACACTGAAAAAATGTTTTTTATATTTATTTCTGTTTATTCTAGAGGAATTGATATCTGACTTTCTGACTCTGCAGAGAGAAACTTCTCTTCAAAGATTTGAGGCTGAAAGTGACTTCTCAGCCACTGACTTCCAGATTCTCTCTCCAGCACCTTCTCTTTTGTAGGGAAGGCAGGGAATAAGCCTGTAGTCTTCACAAAGACACCACTCTAAGACTTTAGCAGATAACTGAAATGTGTTAGTCCATTATCTGTGCCTGGTCAGGTTAGGCAAATGGTCTTTCAGAGGCTGCCTGGAGGCAACTGGCCATCTGCCATGATGCCTTACATGCCCATGGGGTCTTATGCTCCTTAGGAATCTTTGTCCTGGGGAACAAGCCATCCATAAGGAGCAGGTAGACTGATGGATCCTATACAAATATGTGCTCCTTTGTTTGCTGAGTTCCCACAGTCTCTGTGTTTTATCTGCTTTGGAACTGATTTATTTTTAAGGGAAATAATTTTTGTAGTTGCTGCAGAGGAAACTGCAGTGGGAAAATGAAGTGTCCCTCCTTTTTTTTCTTCTTGCTTTCTACAAATAAACTCCTGCCCTTCCCATTCTCGGCACTTTTATGAAATCTTAACATGGGAAAAAAAAAAGAAAGGTGATGATATGATTACACTAATGATAATTTTACTGACAGAGATGAAAAGTATCAAAGAAAGATAACCGTAGCATTTTGATGAAGGGTTCGTGTGGGGGTAATGAAATTAATCTCAAGTGAAAAAGGCATTCACCTAAAACTTGTGTGCCTAGAAATAAAAATAAAGCATTCGAGTTGTTTAACAAATACACATTTTATAATTAAAGCTATCTACTGTCTGAAGATTGGAGCGAGGCTGAATACAATATCTAACTTTCAGAGAAGGGGTAATGCTGGGATCTACAAAGCAGCTCTGAACCAGCACAGGAAAAGCTAGCTGCCACTAAATTACCCAAAAAAGAATTGAATAAGGACAGATCAATACCCATAACTGATTTTTCTGTATCAAAATTGTAAATCAAGAGAACTCCCTGAACATGAGAATTGTTAAAAGAATATAGTCCTTTTCTTTGTAAATTCTGCAAAAAGTTTTCTGAAGAAAGTGGGGTAAACGTCTCATAAAAATTTTTTTTTTTTTTTTTCCTCCCTAAGCTTGGATTTGTAGCTTGCTGAACGGGAACACAAGGTTGTTTGTCTGAATAGCGTGCAGAAAAATATAGAAGAGAGATTCTGTGATCTTTCTTTTGGAAAAGAGATCCTTTTATTCAATTACTTATGTGGAATTTAGTGTATTCAGGATAGAAAAGATCCAAAACTAAGACTTTTACACTGAGATTAATAAAACCTTCTGAGTTTTGCCATTTAAAGTTCAAGTGGACATAAGCTGTGTTGAATCAAACTAGAAAATGCTGCCAGGACTTAGGAAAGTTTCCCTGCCATGGAACACCACTTAGTAACAAGTCAGGAGGACTTACTGAAAAGAAGGGATGGGATGGAGGAAATGTGCTTTTCCATGAAGCAAAACATACTTTTAGAAGGAAGTGACAGTATTTGTCCAGCCAGTGATTTTGTAAAATGTGGTAATTCCTGTGAACTGCCCCAACTGTGGAAAGCGAAAAAAAGACAGGTTTTGACAACCTCTGTAGCACTTACTGGGTGTGGTTGGTAGACTGGAGGTTTATGATGGATTTACAAGGCACGCATATTTAGGGAGGGGTCTGTACTTCTTCCTGCTGGAGGTCTGAATTCATCAAAGGCACTTTAGAAACTGGTACCTTTTTCCAGAACCAAAGAGTCAAGCATTTACTTTATATTTAGGTTACCTTCTGTTCTATGTACATAAGATCAAAACCAAATTAAGAATATAACATATGAATGGTCCTATTGGCTTTGCCCAAAGGGTAGACCTTGCAGGCTGTTCCTTCTCCAACAGAGCGGCCCAAAACACATGCTAATTGAAAGTACAGAAAAGGACAAATTTCTAGAGATAATGTGTCATCTTGAGCATTTGGTTGCTCAAGGTATTGCTGAGCCAGACGTCAACAGTGTATTTAGCAATTCTCAGATAATTACTCTTCCATCATTTGTCTAGTCTCTCCATGAACACATGTAAATCTTTATTAAATATACACGGGAAAGAGACCATATTATCAGCTCTTTTACATGCTACACAATACTCTATTTTGATTATTAGGCATGTCGTTCCCACCCCCTGACAAGAAGGTGATGACATCATTCTATTTAGAGTACCCAGAAAAATGAAATTATATAACTGTGCCTGAGATGTTTTTTCCTTTAATCCTCATAAGAGGTTTCTTTCCTATCTTTACATAAGAATATGCCTTTTCTTCTCTCACACCCTTCCAGTACACGTACGTGTGTGTTCAGGAACTCTACTGCAACCTCTTCCCACATTTCTTTCACTGATATTCCTAAAAGATGTTTTGTTTCAGAAAACTAAAAAATCCAAGAAAGCTGACAAGGTAAGCATGCCAAGAAATAAAAAGAAAATTTATGCTCCAATAAAGTCGCAACTATTATCATAATGCATATTCTATACCAAGTCTAAGATGTCCCGTATTTTTGCTGAATGTATCAGCTTGTGTGACTCGTTAGGACTCCATTCATTATGGAAATAGACCAGTAAATTGCAGCTTTTGCAAATGCAATCATTATAGCTGTAATTTACAAAATATATTAAGCCCTTTGATCTTTGTCAGAGAACATATCATATACTTTTAAACACATTGCTCGGAAATGGTAATTTAAAAACTATAAACCTTACATTCACAGCTTTAATGCATATATTATGCTGTATTTTCTACCAGAAATAATGTCCATGTTCTGTCTATTGCATAAGATTGCCTCAACTTCCAGTTGAACAGAAAAAAATATGATAATGCACTTTGATAAGCTATGAGTGAAAATTGTCACCAATGGATATCTATGGGTTTTTGCATTACTCAGGACTATGATGTAAATAAAACTGATTTTTTCCAGGGATAATGTATTGCATATTGAATATTATCAACTCTAATATTGCTTCAGTATACCCCGTAGTTCAGTATCTTATATATCCATGTTTAAAAGTAAGTAATGTTTCTCAAAATTATTAATTTACCATGTAAATGCTCTTTGGAAATTAACATTTTTCTTTGGCTTTGTATATCAAGTGCTTTTTTACTTCAATTGTTATTCTATAGTGATAGTAGGTGGTGCAGGAAAGCAAGGATAAAAAGATGCTTAGCCATTTTTAGGAATCTGTAAGGTAATATTCTTGTATGGTTTATAATCAGAACAGACGTGGCATCTTATTTAGGGATTAACTAGAGAGGAGGAGATACATAAAAGCACATGTTTGAAAATGAAACTGATCTTGTACATATTTGTTCTTATGAAAAATGGCATTTGCTCTTGAAAGATCTAGTATAATGTCAAAATGCTGTCTGAGCTGGAGACCAGTCACTTAGAAGGATAGCACAGTTGTGGCAAAAAAAGCAGTACATAATATTTAAAATGCTATTCCTTGGTCACTGTGAGATTTACACAAATGTATAAATAGTTGGATTTTGGAACTTTCCCAACATTTATTCAAGTTTTTAAAATGTTTTGGACTTCAGTGAAATTGAGCATAAATACAGAATTTGTCTATGTATGTGCACTTTGATGGTTTCATTGTTTATTTTAATGAATGGTTATTATTTTAAAAATAATTTCGTTTTCACCCTGTTTTATTGAACATTTATAGAACATTTTCTAAGGAAATACAATCTGTAGATATTTCATTTAAGAGATAATGCCACTGTGGGCCATTGTTTTTATTTAAAATGAGAAGATTAAAAGACACTACCTTAAATAAACAGATAGAAAAATATATTTTTTTAAATTATTTTTATGAACAAACCTCTTGCACTGTTTGCTGTAATCCTCACCTAAAAGGAGCAATGATTCTGTCCAGCCTTCATGTACTGCTGCTGCAAGGCCCCGGCATTTCAACTTACCCATTCAGTTGCTATGAATAAACTTCTAACATTTGTTCACAAAAGGTTTCGTAAAATGAACAACTAAGATTAAAAGGTGCTATTTGCCAAAAATAGCAAAGCCTGCAGATTTCAAGAGTACCACTACTGCTTATAATTAATATGACATCACTGATTACCACTTATAAACCTTTTTTATGGGAGCCTAAGCCTCCTATGTTATGCCTAACTGAGCATATGGAATCTTAGATCATTTTTTTACCTTCTGTCTCTGAAAATTTTCAGAGGAAAGAAAGCTAGTTGTATTTCATTATTCTGTATATTTAGCAGGTCTGTTTTCTTGGCCGTGAGTCTGAAAACTTTTTCTAAGAGGACTTACCTAGCAGCTGTGTTGACAATTCTATTTTTGAGTGCAACTTCAAGAGCAAGATGAGTTCTTCACACCTGTGCCTCTAGAGCTCATTTTTTGAAAAGAAATTGGCTTTGCATTAATTTTGCAGGAAATACCATTCAGTACAAACAAAAAACCCCACTGTTTTCTAGCATACTGTGATAAGGAAGGGCAGTCTGTGCTGTGTGGAGAAAGTTTTTCTAAGAAGGCTCTGGACACAACATGAAAAACGAGTTAAAAGATAACCTTTGATGCTGCAATATATGCCTTCATTGAACTCCATTGAGCTGGGACAAACTCATAGTTCAGTTTCATTCAGTGTTATGTCATCACCATGCAATTTACCATTTCTGGGCTTTTAAAAACACAATGTCCACATGGAGTAAACACTGTAGACCTAGGAAAAGAACAATTTCTTCGTGTAGTGTCTTCTTATCTGCCCATACAGTTTTACAGTAAAAGGAGCATGTTCAGATTTCCCTCTTGGTGTGTACATTCTGGAGTGTGGGTGACTTGGTCCTCAATATCAAGGATGTGTTCTGTACTCTAAGTAGATACTTTGGCAACCTGTGTGAGGATGGAAATCCCCTTAAGATGAAGGCAGGATCCTACCACCCCTCCCACCCCCACTGCTACAGCTTCTGAAGTGTTGCAGGGCCCAGTAGTGTGTACAGGGGCTAATTGCACCGAAGCAGTCCTCTGCCTGCAGAAAGAGCTGGAACATCAGAGCCACTTCACCAAGAATAATTCTATTGGACATCTGAGAATCTTACTGATTATTTCCTCAATCTGTGAAATCCATTATGTGAAAGCCACAAATCTACGGAGTGCATAGGTTTAATAGAGAATTGAGAAATCAGCTTCTCGTTCTTGTGAAGTTGTGTTACAGAGCATTTTGACATTTGGTAAAGCTTTATTGTCAAGTCAGGTGAAAGATGCTTTTGTCTATGCAGTCCCCTTAATACCCATGACAACAAGGAGAGTTTTTTGATAACACCTGAAAATAAATCAGTGTATCTTTCAAAGTAACATCATTTATCCTGTTTCTGAAGTGAAATAACTCAAAAACATAAAAAAAGAGCCAAACTTCCTTGCACAATCTCAATCTCATGCTTATGTACTACAACTAATGTTTAAGATCTGTAATCATCTGTTCTTCCACTATGTCCTTGAATCATTCAGAGCTCAAGATGATGGCTGCTTGCCAAATGATATAGCAATTCAATATTTATTTATGTCCTTATTGTTTAGAGATTCTATAGGTCCTTTACTGAACACCATAAAACTGTCTCAGCCATGGGCAAAGTGTTCCAATGGTTGGAGGAATTGAACACTGGATGCTGCTCCACTTTCTATTGATGATATTTTTTTTATGATTGGGTGTGAATCATTACTTTCAATTAATTTTTTATACAAGTATTTGGAAACAAAGGCTAAAAATCATTTGGATTCCACATTTTTGAGAGACATTTAGGAAAAAGTTCACAAAAAAAATCAATCAGTAGAACTTGACATGAATGAACCTATTTGGAACAACTTGGGGAAAAAAGCCTGCTTGTGGTAAGCAAGTTGGTCAGCAAGTCTGCATTGCAAAGTCTTCTTTCTAAATAATCATCTATGTTACTACATTGAATGTGTTTGATGAAGCGGGCTTTCCAAGCAGGTAAATGATTGATTTTCAGTCTGACTGCCAAGTAAGAAAAACATTAAAAATTTATTTTTAAGTGCTATTATATCTTTCCTCAGAAATATAAAAGACACAAAAACTTTCCTTGGTGATTACAATATTCCATATAACTAAAATAAAAAAAATTCGTTTGTGCTTATGCAAACAAATTGAGTTGTTGAAAAGTGCTCCCTCCCAAAAGTGATGTAGGAAAAACCAGCCTTTTACCCAACAGCTTAGAGATTTGAGGCCTCATTGATGTGCAGCAACTCAGAATTAAGTCCGTCTCTGCCAGAGAACATTCAGACACTAATCACCATGTCAAGGAGGAGGAAGGAGGACTTAAAAAAAAATAAATTAGAAGACTTTTCATAGGTTGGGAAGGAGACCTGTTTTATGGGGGTTTGTTTATCAGGTCCAACTGGAAGAGGATGTGTATGGTGTGACCACCTCAAACAGCCTCTTAGTGTGAGTCCTGAAATAGGAGAGCTTTTATCTCATGCCTACGATGTGCCTGGCAGAAGGTGTTATGTTTCTAAGGGACTGCGAAAGCCACTGGCTTAGAGTGCTTTTCAACCTGGGCTTTCTTTGGAGCTCTTCCACTTTGTAGAAAATTAATTGCATATGTACTGAGAACACACAATGATTCTCCCATGTGATGAGTAGGAAATTTGTTGAAGCCTAGAAATACCTGTGTTTAAAAGTGAGCTCTTGG
This sequence comes from Cephalopterus ornatus, assembly GCA_013396775.1. NCBI lineage: Eukaryota > Metazoa > Chordata > Aves > Passeriformes > Cotingidae > Cephalopterus > Cephalopterus ornatus. Next base: position 32,918 of record VZRE01012621.1, read on the forward strand.
GAAGTCAGGCATTCCTTCCACATGCAGGACTACAACACAACCGGCTGTCTAGTCCAGTTACATCTGAGGCAGAATTCAAGGGCGGAAATGACCCTGATTTTCCCATAGCAAGTTTCCCATGCTATATAAAGGTTATATCATGCTGTCATTGTCTTATGTAAAAGTGCTAATCATACTAACAATGGTATGAATTCAACAGGTATTTGCTAAAAAAGCAGGGGTGAATAAGCCCCACTTTTTTTCGGCAAATTTACTTTTTTCTTAAAAAACAATTACCCAGAGGCATTCCTGAGTTAATCACAGAATCTCCTTTGGTATTTTACAATGATTTTTGCACTTCAAACCAGTTTGATGATTTTCATATTTGCATTTTGAATCTGTGTCAACTAACTGTGGCAGAAGAGCCTACCTCTCATAAGATCTAAAATCCAACACAATGCACCGCTGGTGCCAGGGTGCTGTCTTGGTATTAGTGTATGCTAAGACCATCCTGATTCACCAGACTTCAAATACACATCCTGCTATTGAAACAGGATTTGACATATCAGCTAGTCTGCTGGCTTGCAGATCTGTGACTAGCAGTCAATCACTTTACACTATAAAAGTCCAGTCCCCTTGCATACAGTCAGGTTCATCTAACATAATCCTTCTTGGGATTATGTGTGGAGATTCCTCCCTTGGCTGGGGATGCCCTCCAAGATTACTCCTCGAGGTTGAGAGAAAGAGATCTCCTCATGAGCGTTGGTATGGGTGGGTTACACCAGATTTCTACTTAATAATTATTCCTTTTTGCTAGCTTTAATATAACTGCTTCAATAATGTTTTGTTACAGTGCACTATACTACTTTATGCTATATTATACTCTACTAGTATATTTTTAGTGTTTATATTGTGTAAGATCTTTTGTCTGATCATTTGTACGAAATTATTAATTTTATATAAATATTCGCATTTTGCCAGCCATTAAAAACTGGGGAACAAAGTGGCTTAATCATACCTCTATAGTTCCTTTAAATTTAAACCATTAACACAGTCCGAGGCTAAGATAGGATTCAGCCACACCTGAGAGCAAGGGAGTCCTCTCTGTACCTCGAGACTCACCGGCAAGGCTTTTTAACAACTTTGTCTAAGCCTTCCACTCCCACCCGCGACACTAGCTTTCCTGTGGGTTGAAGAAGATCGGATTGTGGGAGAGTCTGTCATGCTTGATGTGTGGTAAGCTAATATTCTGCTTTGACCATAACAGAGAGGAAAGTTAGAGCAATCCAGAAGAAATGAGGCATGTGCAACATTTGTAACACCCTTCTGATCCTATCTTCGGGTGAATTGTGTATATGTTACATGTATCGTACACACAGTGAGACTTGCATATAGATCTGTCAAATCTTTTTCACACAGTAAATATACAAACCTTTTCTAACTTTTCACTAATACAGGGCACCAACATGAGCTAACACCTTGTTATTTGTAGTGGGATGGTAAGATATTGAGTTCTCTATTTGTGGGTTGCTAAAGCAGGGTCTTCTTCCGGCCCCTCCTCTGGGAGAAGAGAGTTGGTTATACCACTTGACACTGTTACAATACCGATGCACCAGCCCACCACTCCCCCAAATCTAGTCCTAGGAAGAACTACAGTATATCATTAAACCTTTCAAGCTAGCAAGTTGTTGGAGCTTTAAATGGCTTGTGGACTGGGAGAAAAGAACGAAATTTTCTTCTCACTGTGGGTCTGACACCTGTCCCCTAGAGACATCTCACCTTAGGGGAAGATTGGAGGGACAAGTGCTAACCCCATCTTTCTGACCAGATTGCAGTACTCCAATAAGCCCCACTGCTCACCCACCCCTTCCTTCCCTGCACTAGCGCCCTCAACCAGCCAACCCTCTACAGATGGAAACTTTGGTAGGAAAAGGGAGGGCAAGGGCTGCACACACAAACACTGTTTACCCGCTGTATAAACAAGCAGTGTCAGAGCATCATCACTCAGGTGGGGAAAAAGGGAGGGAAGAAGGAGGAATAACAATGTGGGAGAGGTAAAACAGGAAGAGAACCACACAGCGTCAGGTGGAACCATGCTGCATATACTGGCCCAGACCCAAAACTAACACTGCAGTTAATGTGAGACTGCAGTAGTATTGGCATTTAGTAATTCCAGCCTAATTTGAATGCATCTTCAATTATGTAGTGTCATGATATTGCTCTGTTGCTCCTCACTGATAAGTGAGTCTTCAAGTTCCTGGTCTTTTATTTCTTCTATTGGCCTTCTTCACTTCATCCTGGGTCTGACATCTCTCTCTTGTACTTTGGACAAGATGTTGTACTTCTCTACAGTACTCATTAAAAGCACTGCAATCAATCTTTTAAAACTGTAAGTTTGGATTTTGCTATCAAATACTTAACAGAATATTTTTCTCTGTCCCTGAGCAGAGACTGAACTTACCTTGCAGGAGTTTTCTTCACTTCCCCTATTCAATTCTTTGAAGATGCATATTTGCAGAAAGAAAATTTATGGGTTTGTTCCCATGCTCTCCTCTCCTAGGTTGTCAGGAATTATCCGGGTCAAGGGCTGTCTTTCTTGTTTCCTCATTCTTTGTGAGATGCACAGAAACATCTTTCCTTCTCTCTACTTTAGATGATGGACTAATCCTCATTCTAGCTTATCAGATCAGGTATTTGTGTGTGCAACAAATAATAATTAATGGGGAAAAAAGTATTTAAAGTGCTCACTCCAACCTGGCACTACAAAGAGCAATACCGCCGTGGAGTCTATTTTTCTGACTTCTCGCTAGCAGGCAATTTGTAATTTTGTGGCTAGGAGCAGCTGGATTCCTAGTGAGGAGGAAGTTTCGGGGCTTGAGGGTGCTTTTCCTTCCTTCTGCCAGCAAACAGCGATCCACGCCAGGATTTGCTTTGTGCTCCTGGATTTCGGCGATGCAATGTGTAGCACGTTTCTCTCTGTGTATGTGTGTGAGAGTGTGTGTGTCTGATGTGTGTGTGTGTGTGTGTTGTGTGTGTGCGTGTGCGGCTCTCCCTCGCTGTGTCTTGTCTCCAGGATTTCTCCCTGCCTGGCTCCGAAGGCAGCTCCAGCGCTGCGCGGAGCAGAGGTTTCCCCGGCTCCCGTAAATACAGGCACACGCATCCAGAGCACCACACGCACGCACACCACACACACACACATACACAGAGGCACACAGGCACGCTCCGAGCCGCTGGCCAGTCCATCCCCACGCCGGCTGCCTTTCCCACCACCTCCATCCAGCCTGGCAGAGACGGTGGGCACCGCTCCGTGGCGGATCTCGCTGCTGCTGCCCCGGGACTCCGCTCGCAGCAACGCGCCCGCGGTTTCAATCTTCACAACCTACAGCCAGATTTTTGCCCTCTT